>CM057818.1:13302012-13679512 GCA_030067965.1 Latrodectus elegans | reverse complement strand
ATAAATAAAAGAAGTGCGTGTAAGATGGGCGATAGGCGGGGATTTTTCGATGGATTTCTCTGGTACCAGAGATGTTTGCTCGCGAAATTGCTTCTGCCCGTGACATATGTGCGTTTCTGATTGTATATGTTGCATCCATTTGGCGATCAATTAATTTCTGTCAATAATGTTGGATCGAGAATTTTATTTGGTTCCGAAATGGGATAATGTGGATATTTTTTTTCGTTTTATTTTCATAACAAATTGGATATGCTGCTTGGAATGAAAGTTTTTATGTAGTTTTGTAATGTGAATTCCAATAAATAAATGCATCATTTGTAAATATATATATATATTAAAAATAGACATGCTGAAAAAGCATGTATTTAAAAATTACCTCTTACTTTCTCTTTACATATTTTGTGATTTTATGTGCGATTGTAATTTGAGTAAGAAAAGGCAGTGCTTTTTAGAAGATAAAAACTCCCTATAGAATCTCATGTACAAACAATAACGTTTTGTTTCTTGTTGATGTAGTGTGCCAGCTAGGCTGAAATTATAAGGTGCGCTGCTTCACTTTTCCAACTGAACTATAATTAGGTGTGGTGTCCGACTTCCTCAGTACACACATGCCGTAGGTACCCATTTGTAAGGTAGGCATTCATTCACAACCCATTCATAGAAGGAAAGCACAAAGACAAGATAAGTTTGGTTTGTTTTGGCGCTCAACAGTCATTTTTTGCACACGAAGGCTAATTAGACCGGGACCTACGGTTTAAAGTGGATTCCGAACCACTACAAACATCCATACTCAAGCTCAAGGTGGTATTCGAACCCACGAAATGTTGAATCGTAGGCAAGAGCTCTAACCATTCGGCTGCCAGCTAGGCAAAGGCATGATAGATAAAGAGAGAAAATACATCCATTTCCGTACCGGGATTCGAAACCAGGTCCTCCCTATCCGCAGTCAGGCACGATGACCAGGCAAGTTGGGTGGCATGTATTGTTGTTTATACAGATGTAATGTAACTCAGGTAGGTAGCAACTTTCTCCAAGTGAATTGGGGATGGTAGGTCAAGTATTGATTTACCTTTTGCTCGGTCTCTGCTTCTAAATTACGAAGACCCCTTCCTAGTTGCTTCCATCGAACTATTAGAGCCCTACGCTGAGGCATGTAAAGAGAAGCATAAAAGTGCAACAATAAGAATAATCTAAATATAAATAAAAATAAGATTTTATTTTCTAATTTATTAATTAAAGGTTTTTTTTTTTTTTGCAAAGTTGAAAATAATTATTAGATGGGCTTAAAAATCATAAAAAGTTTTTCTTGATTTAGTATAAATAAAATGTTATTTATACACTATAGTTAGTTGGTTAATATAATCGTTACAATTGTTAAAATTTATTGCATATTATTTTTTCAGAAACCTAAATGACTGGTACATTGTAGTTGACGCTAAAAAAATTTCAGAAAATTTTTGGCAGGAAACTGTATAAGTTCTTTTTTAAAATTTAGCTAGTATTTTGAATTTTTTCGATGTCGTTATCACCCATTGTTTTCTAAAATTTTACTGCAAATATTTCCTTTTTATAATAGCGTCAATATTAATGATATGTATTCCTGATTAATTCCTTTTAGACGAAACCTTTTTTTCTAACTTTCCATTCCTAATTTTTTGCACACAACTCAACTACTTACATCACGAATTTACTTTTTCCCTTGCGAATTCAGGCTAAACAAACCATCGATATCGCGCAAACGTACTTCATACTGTTTGGTCCTTTGGTATCTATATTAAAAAAAAGAAAGCTCTTATTTTATCGGAAAGTTTTGTGACTGCGTCTTTTCGGATTCTCGTTCCAAGTCTTAAAATATTAATTCCTCGTTATCCCGGCGCTAAACTGATTTGTCGGCTGCTTTTATTGCCGTCCTTCTTGTATGACATCCCCGTATATATTTAATAGCCGACAGGAGAGTTTTGGACTCCAGTAGTTTTATCTTAATTAACTCGGGATCATTTGCTAATGGGTTATTGCCCGAGAAAACGTAAAGTTTTCTTGAATAATTAATCTGCGCATGTATAGCTGCCGCTTGGAGTGGAGTGCTTCTCTCGCTTAATGGTTCACTCGTAGCTTTTGCTGCTTTTAATAATTTGCAGTTTTTGTGTAAAGCTGCTGGTATTTAATTAATAATCAGAGACTATTCTCGATAATTGTAAATGACTACGAATATGCGATGCTGAGTGTTTTCGGTAGATTTTTTTGAAATCTTTTTTCTGAAAAGTGTTGATATTGTTTGGATAGCTATTTCGAATATTTTTTAAATTCTATTTTTGTAGATATGAACGTGTTATGTTCGGTCTGTAATTTTTGTATTGTTTTTATAAAGCAGTAAAAAATATTTTATTCTAGGTGATGTTTTGAATAGATAATAATGATTATCCTTTGTTGCTTAGAAATTTGGTGTAAAACATATGAAACAAAATTAAGTTTGCTTATTTTTCTTACAGTAGGAATATTTCGCAATCTAGATGAGTTGCAGTTTATCATTTGACTACATTTTTTTGTTGAATAGTAAAATAAAATCAACTTTTTTTTTCAATACAAGTCGCAAGGTAAAGTGCTTAAAAAATATTAAAGAAATGTATATTAGAAATAAATCAAGCTTTTATTGTAAACTTGAATAATTCTATAAATTCGCGTCATGTTTTATCATCCTTAAATTGATTTCATCAAAGTTATGCTGAGTTAAATTATTTCTCGTAATCATCTATCAAAAATTATGGTGTTTAAGTTTTGCGATATCAGTATTTTTACAGCTTCTAATATAGTTTATATTTATATGAGGATTGATATAGTGCTAAACCGTAATCAAAATTTTCAAAGCGAAAGTAATATAAAAGTTTGGTTATTAGTTGAATTCATTTTTAATTCGTATGTTAATTAACCAGTTATACAAGACCTCTTGCAATTATTCAATGTTTTAAAATTTGTTAAGTGTATCTACTCCAAAATAGTCTCATACAGGTAGTAAAAATAATTGTATTTTTCTTTTTGTATGTACTTACAAATACTGTATTGTTATTTCTAAAAAAAAAAAAAAAAAAAAAAAAAAAAAAAAAGATCGTTTTAATTGAAATGCTACTTTTTCTATTTATCAGGTTCGGGAATAAGTTCGTAGCATTTTTTCCCAAAGACTTTTATTTAAACAAAAAACAATAATTATATCAAGAAGTTAATCAATTTTATATTCGCCGTTGCTGTTAGCAGCCTCTTCCCACCTCTCGACCCATTTGTTGATGCCGTTCCGCCAAAAATCGCCTGGTCTGCTGTCAAAGAGGCTGTTGAACCAGTTTTTAAAGACTTCTTTGTTATTTAAGCTAACGTCCTTCATATGGTTTGACAAGGAGTGGAAAAGATGATAATCGGTCGGTGCAAGGTCCGGAGAAAGCGGTGGATGCTGACGGACCTCGCATTCGAGCTCTTGGAGTGCAACCTTGACGACTTGAGCAACATGGTAGCCAGGCCCCATGTTGCTCAAGTCGTCTTTATCGTCTTGACCTTGTCGTGAAGGAGTATGATTTGACCATGTCGATCAGGTCTTTTCAGTCAAAGAGCCTTATTAACGTGGTATAGCTGGGCAATGCAGTGCTCCTTGTTGACTGTGGCATACATTTTGAGGATTTCCCAGTGCACCAAGAGGTCCTTGAAAACTGGCTCAACAACTGCTCTGACACCAGACCGGTGATTTTTGGGGGAACGTCATCAACAAATGGGTCAAGAGGTGTGAAGAGGCTGTAAACAGCAACGGTGAATATATAATTGATTAATTTATTGATATAATTATTGTTTTTTTTTTTTAATAGAAGTCTTTGATAAAAATGCTACGATCTTATTCCCCAACCTAATATAGGCTACAAATAAACCTGAGAAACATAATGCAGTTTTAAAAAAATTCATAGGAAAAGTATTTTGTGTTTCCTAATTTTCATTATTTGATGGCTAAATTGTGATTTGTAAAAAAATTTTTATAAAAAATTTTTACTTGACCACTGTCGTCGTTTTAATGAAAAAAATCAGAAATATTCCTTATCTTTATGGGACCATATCTGACTCTTCATATCATATTAATTTTCTGTAAGGTTAGTGCCTTTATCCTATTAATATAAAATATTAAAGACTCATGCTATTTTTTACTGATGCCAACATATTTTTTTCAATCCATTTGAAAATATTCTGCACTGTACAAAAATTGAATAGGACTTGACAAAATATAAATAAATAAAATAGAAGAAAATTATTGCCTACACTATATGCATGGAGTGACCATGTGTATAGATGTTATATATAAGTATCTAATTGCTTAATTTTTCTAAAAAAGAAATTTTATTTTCTTTTGATTGCAAAAGTTATTTCAACTAAAAAATTAGTACTATAAAATGTTTCAAAACTTTATCAATTCTTGCTATATTTATCATAAAATGTTTATTTCTTTCGTTCTAGCTGAAACCATGGCTAAATTATTTTATTTCGTTAGTAAAAGCTTTCAAAATCATGAAAATTACCCATTGTTCTAAATAATTAGTTTTCAAATCTTCACCTACATTGTTTCCGAAATTTCCTGAATCTGTTATCTTTTTCCAATTTGTGTTTTGTGTTTTTGCCTGGCTCTCTGTCTCACCAACATGTCTTGTGTCATTTCATGTTCGCTTAAAATACGTTAAAGATTCTCTAATAATCTTTAAAAAAACTTATCGCGTATTCACAGCCTCACGTATGAAGAATATATTCCAGTAATGAACTTGGCTTTACGTTATCGTTATAGTCTTGACTTAAATAAAGACCAAACTATTGATGAGAAGCCATTTTCCATTGATTCAAACCATTAACATGTTGACTATACAACAGAAATGAAAAGGAAAAAGACAAAACAAAACACTTACTTCTTGGTTAATTTAAATCGGCAAGGACGATTTATAAAGATTTATTTATTTTTATTTCTTATCTTTCCCATACATCCAGCGCTAGTTTTAAATCGTCTGACGTTGCCAACATTTTCAAAATAATGTCTATGTATCAGATTTAATTTTCTTCAATTTTTATTATACATATATTTGTGACAGCTTTATTACTTGAAATTGTTAATAATTTTGCAACAAAAGTTTTTCAAGACGAAAATTGCTGTACATCACATTTATTCCATTTAGTTCATCATAATATTTTGTTTTGTGTTTTTTTTTTTTTTTTTTAATTTCAGAAATCGTTTGTCTTCTCTGAGGTCTTTAATGGCTTCTTTCCAACTTTTTCCGTCTTGAGGCTCAAAATGTTGCCAAGTGGGTTATGTTTAAGTTCGTTTTTAATTTGGTTACGTTAACAATATTTCACTTTCACGTGTAGATGTTTCTTGGTTTTATGATGCATTGTTATTTTAATCCTAAAGTTGAAAGTGTTTAGAAAATTATCTTAACAACCGATATTTAGAAGTAATAAGCATAATTTTTTTTTGAGTTTCTAAAACATTTTCAGTGTATTGAATAATTTGAAGTTTTGGATGTGCAAAAGATATATATATTTTTTAAATATTAAATTATAACCACTAGCACTATTATTAATTTTAGTAATTTCTCTTTAAATTATTTTTTTAACCTGGTGAATTCTTAAATTTTAAAAAATATTTCAATCAAAAAAATTTAAATTTCAAAAAAAAGTAATTTTTATTAAAGATTGCTTAATGTTTGCATACATTTCTTACAACTTTAATTATATTAATTTTGTAGAAGTATCCATTTTCAAAAGATCATTTTAAAACCAAGATCTATTGTTGGTATGAAGTTGTTTATTCACCATTAGTACACGATTTATTTTATACTAAATATTTATTTCATTTTTACTACTTTAAATGAAGTAATTATTTAAACTAAGTTTATTTTCGTAACTATAAGAATGAGAATATCTCGTTTCTTTTTCAACAATGAATGCAAGTGTTACTGATTTATTTTCTACATTGTTATACCTCTGTGTGCCAAATTTTTATCCGAGATTGAATTCAGATGGGCATCATGGGAATAAAACTTATGCTCAAATATTGGATTCTTGTTATATAAAGTTATTTCATTTCAAAATCTTAATTACAACGTTCATGATTAAATGAAAGCACAATTAACTGATGTGAAATCCCTGTAAAGCTGCTTTTCCTGCGAAGTAATTGATTTAAGTGATGTAACGTGCAGTTCTGGAAAATTGAAAGAAACTCTTTAAGATAGAAGCATGTGGTTCTCCTTTTAATATTGTCATTTCTTCGTAGTCACTGGGAGTAGAGAAAAATATTTACTTCAAATACTATCTTTTTTCTACACTCCCACAATATAAAACTTTCTAAAAAAATAACGATATTTATTATTTTTTTCTAGTTTTTGAAAATTATTGATTGATTTTATTTTTCACCTTTTTCAATTCATCTTGCTCGTATTTAAACGTTCCGACTTCAGTATTTAATAACTTTGTAACTAAAGGAGTTTCCAAGCATTCTTTACTTTTTTCAATATATTTTTAATTAATCTGTATGTAAGACTTCATTTTATGATACAAAACATTGATATAAGTCCCTATTGAGTAAGTTATTTTGTAGTGTGTGCACTTTTATGTCTTAGAATGTAGAATTTCATTGTTTCCCATTTATACCGAAATTATTAATTATAATTTAATTTTTGCACTCTCGCTTATTTTGATTTAATTAACGCTGCTGTGAATACCGTATTGGTTAAAAATAGCTAATTTTAGTTCTGCTTTGTATTAATTTAATGTTTGTTTTTTTCCACTTAATAAGAAGATTAAAATTTTTTATATAAACTCAATGTGCCGTATACAAGTAATATATATATATATATAATATGTGTGTATATATATATATATATATATATATATATATATATATATATATATATATATATATATATATATATATATATATATATATATTACTCACACTAATTAGCCCTTGTGCATAAAAAATAGTCGTTGAGCATTAAACTAACCGAATTAAACAAAAAATATCTAATGTTAATTCATGCTTTTAAAGGAAAGACACTTTCCATAAAAACAGGATCCCCGATATCTAGATTACAAATTTTTTCACTGGTAAAACCTAAACTAAGAAAACATGTGGTAAGTTAGATGTGAATTGTACTTTCATTGAACCAGTTGTAAAATGAAAACCTGTGGTTACCTGGGTGATTTGGGCCTTCGTTCTCTTTAGTAGAAGGTATTAAGTTACTCGAATAGTGACCCACTAAAGAATTGTTATTTTCTCTAATATTTTCTGGGTCATTTTAAACATGTCGTTGTCGCAATGTCCTCCATGTGAAATAATACTTGTGGGGTAGGCATGCCAAATTTAAGGATCTTCTGCTTGGTTCCTGTTTCTAAATTACAAATGCCCTACTTGAGGTTAAGGCAGTTTTCAACCCTCTTGGTACCATTGAAAGTACTGGTCCAAAGGGTAATATGGTACTTCAAGTGAAGCTCCACATTACCCTTTGGACCAGTGCTTTCAATGGACAGGGTTCATTGAACTTGGTGTTGGCTTACTTGCACCGAGAGATTTGGCGCGGCATGTCTATTTTTGGACATTGCGCCATAAAACCGAACCAAATAACCAACTGAAAGAATAAATAGAAAAGGAATAAGTTTTTATCGCGTGGAGATTTCTGTACAAGTTGTCACTGACAAATCTACAGATTTTCCTTTAACCATGAATCATCATTTATCATAATTATTAATGAAATCAACTAAGCATATCCATTTTGTTTTGAGTTCTGTTGGTTTTCAGCAATAATAAATTAAAGAGAGACTGATATAATAACTTTTTTAGTTTTAATAAATAACTTTCAGTGTTTTATAAATTTAAAAATTTGATTTTTAGAACCATATTTCTTAAATTAATTACTTTTCTTGAAATATGAATATTTTTATTATAGAACATGTATTTATTGATGATACATAATTGTGAAAGTTTTTAAAGTGACAATATCAATATCTATACTGATATTCTCGTCTACATTTTCATTACAAAAATACGTCATAAGTTCTTATTAAATGCTCAAGCTTCATCATTTCTATAATTTCTGGCTTGATTCAGCCATCTGGGACTTGCATAGGTCAGAAAAAAAAAGAAAAACCTCTAACAACTACTAGTTAAACATTAATCTAAAAAAATATCAATGCGGGATTCAATAATATTTTCTTCTATTTCTTATATATATATATATATATATATATATATATATATATATATATATATATATATATATATATATATATATATATATTGAAAACATGTCTGCTGCAGGTATTAAAGCCGAGCGTGTCCTTTAAAAATAAGAATAAGCCCCGAAAAAAAAAAAAGGAATAATACATCAATGTAATTAAATATTATCTTGTCAATTAGTATTACTCTTTTTTTTTTTTTTTTTTTTTTTTTTTTTAGGGATAATGGTAAAATTGTTAAGAAAATGACAACTTCCCTTTCCCTAATGATGACATCAATTGAAATTCCAGGGAAGGAATACTGCCCACAAATCTTTTTCAAGCAGAGCATGGTTCATTTACTTCACTTTAAATTGACACTTAACCTGTAAGGAAAAAAGAAAAAAAACCATCTGAATTGTACATTTCCACCAAAAATGAGCCCCTTTACCGATTTTTTACGAGCCTCTCTAGTCACTCCTGGCAACATCGGTGAATTTGTTACCACCAAGAAGTTCCCCCACAGAAACATCTCAACCCACGGGGAAGTACCTTGACTTTTTTCCCTCCTTAAGGAAAGAAGCCCTGAAAAACAAAAATTGTCTAAGAAAATGAAAAACGTCCATTCGTGATGCTAGGCGGCAGGCTGCAACTTATAATGAATGCCACTGGATGCCCGCTCGCACCCCCACCATAAAGCCAGATTAAGAAGACACTGGATAGTATGCAGGGCCCCCTCTGATATTAGAAGGGCCCCGCGGGGGCCCTATAACGTCCGAGGAAATGTTTAATGGCGAGGGGCTGTTCCCGCAAATAAAGAAGGATGGCCGCAGATTCCCTTCTTTGAGGGTTTTCTGGAAGAGACGTTCCACCTATGTTAAAAATCGTGTGGATGCGGAAAGAAGTGACTTCACAAAAATGATACCGATATTTCATGGGGTGCAGGAAGCTCTCGTGTCGTTAAAGTGGGGATCTTTTTTCTATCACTCTTCACTTGACCATTTCCTTTTATTGTCCCGTTTTACTTCCTCATTTGTTTTGATAATGGCTAAATTTCGCATTGAGACGTTTTTTTTTTAAAAAAAACTGTTATGTGTTTTTATTCTTCAATGTTTTGTACTTTTCTTTTAATAATATTTTGTTTTGGATTAGATTACTTAGTAAATGCTAACGATTTTGTATGAACGGATGGGAGTATTGGTGAGACAAATTTGGAAAAAAAAGATATTGGAATAAATCAGTGTCATATGAGGTGGAAATAAAATGTTAAGAGAATTAGTATTAAACATTTTTTTCTTACTTTTCCTGGTATTTATCTTATTTACAAATCATTGTGGCTTGTATTTTTTTAAAGTGATCCTTTAAACCTTTTCTGTAGTAAATAGGATATTATCGAGCTGCATTCCTCAAAATGGGTTCGTAGCCTGTTTTTCAACATAACATGGCTTAATGAATGTGTCACCTTTATTGAACACATATTAAAATCGAGATTAAAAGTGGAATACATCTGTTCCTTTTTGAGTAGTCTTCAAACATCGTTTTTCCCTAAAAATGCATGGAAACCAAGGTTCTCCTTACAAAGTGTGAGCAATGTTATGATATCGAATCTTCTTGGAAAGAGTATCAAAATCTTTCAAAAATTCATGATCAAAAGTGTCATGATCAGGAGATTTTAGAATTTTTTTTCCCCTTGCCTTGCTTGAAATGAATGATTTACAAAGAACTTCTGTCAAGTAGAATCTCTAAACATAGAAATAAAAGCGAGTTGCTACATTCACCATCTCATTAGTATTTTAAAATATTTATTATTTACAAATGCCTTTTACTAGGCCATTCGACAACGGGCTAATGGGACGGTATTAGGCCATTAGACATGAATTTGTTACCACAATTCAAAAATTCATTCAAGACAATTATTACTAGGCATTAGACAAGGGGCTCTCCAATATCTTGCAACGCGACAAGAAAAAACAGATAGTGCAGAGCACTCGTCCAAATGTGAAGCAGTGATAACATGTCCAGACTTACAAAGAGAACACGCAGGGGAGTCCACAATTTTAAAACGGAAAAGATGGGCTCGGAGACAGTCATGACCAGTCAGCCTTCTAAATGTAGCAACTGCAGTCGCTCGAGGGAAGTCAGGAATAGTGTGTGAAGAAGAGAAGAGAAGGGAAGAATTTCTAATGATATTTCCGGAGACAATTTGTATTTCCAAAATGTTGCTTAAATTTTGCTCATTCTCTCAAATTCATAATCACAATTCCGACAGTCCAAGGCTTGCCATTCAAACGGTGCAAGGCAGTATCACCGCGAAAGCTCCTGCAGATTATAGAAACTTCAAGTTTAGATTAATGGAATCGCAGTTTTACATGGGGTTTCTGCAGAATTAAAGTCTCTTTCTTGGCAAAGAGATCAACTCTCTCCTTTCCCTCAATGTCACAGTGGGAGGGAATCCATTGGAAGGACACTTTATTAGGGAATCTTTCAAGCAAAGTCCTGCAATTTGGGACTCTTTGGTTCTTAACCTCTTTATTAGTAGAAAGATCTTGAAGCGCAGAAATTGAGTCCGAAAGGATTACGGCTCTTTCAAAGAAGTTATATTTTAACATAAGAATATGTATGATGGCGCGGGGCTTGTCTCTTCAGCGAATGTCAAAAATTGACTTATAATTTTTTAATCTTTCTTAATTTGTTGCTCTGCAGTTCGAATAGTTTTGCCCCTTAAATTTGAAAATAAATTTTTAATTAAAAATGATTCATGCGTGACTTTGTCACGTTAATCTATTGGGAAATTTAAATTTAGCAATCTTATAAAAAAGAAATGTATTTTAATTATTTATCTTGGGAATTGGAGTTTTAATAGGCTCTCTATTTTTGCTTTTATCATTGAAAAATTATTTTTTGAAAAAAGACTTATTTTTTGTATCTATATCGCTAATACTTGTATTTTTAAAAATTTCATTTAATCAATTTCTAATGATATTTCCGGAGACAATTTGTATTTCCAAAATGTTGCTTAAATTTTGCTCATTCTCTCTAATTCATAATCACAATTCCGATATGTAGTGCTTACTATGGATATTCCATCATTGTTTATAGAATGATTAGAAATAATTCCTTCTAATTCACAATCACAATTCCGATCTATAAATCTTACTATGGATATTCCATCATTGTTTGTAGTATGATTAGAAATAACGTTTGAAGTTTAAAACCAAATATTCTTTTTATCTATTATTGAAAACTATAAGATTATTTAAAATACATATTAATTTTAAAAGCAAACAGATAAGTCACAAAAATTAAGCTTGTGTACCATTATGATTAACAAATTACTTCATTCGAATTGTATGTGTAAGAATAAAGAAAAAATGAAATGAAATATGCTGAAAGCAGATGGTTTCACAAATAAATAAGATGTTTGCTTAAAGACCTCGGCCAGGAAAGCGAAGAATATACATAATGAACGCCACAAAACCTAGTAAGTTTTTAAAAAGCAAACTGAACGAAATTCTATGATTTCACTGAAAATTTTTATCAGAGGGATTAAGATCAATCGAAAAAAAAAAATCTCTTGATATGGAGGAAAAAGTCCTTACAAAATGAGAGAGGCATTAAAGCTAACAGATAAGATGAAACGCATAAAATTGTAAAAGCTTAAAATACTTCTAAACCTAGGCTTTGGGTGATTGATGGCAGAAATTTGTCTTCACAAATAGAAAACTGTTCTCAATCGAACTGTTTCACAATGGCCACAATAATAGTTTGATCAATAAAAACTCCAGGACTTTGGTATATTGTTGAGCGGCGTCAGTGATCGCAGTTTGTAAAAGCATAAGTTAGGATAAATTCTAGTAAGAAAACACACCTGTTTTTGTTGACCAGGCGTAGAGAATATTGTGCTGTGCTTCCGTTGTTATAAAAGTTCTTTGAAGAGTGAATGAACTTCAACAAACTATTTTGCATCTGCTCCCAGATATAAAACCCCTTAAACTTTATGTAACATAACATTATAAGGAAAATCAGGTCTACAAAAATCAAAAAATGGTGACTTTATGTTGTGACGAATCATCACACACACAAATGTATTAATAATTCTTGTAAAATAAGAATGACTTCGTATTCGCTCTTTTTGAACCCAGTGGATTCATTTTGGTTTCCGTTTGATCCATTTTGGAGACAAAAGAATGTATTAAACCTCATAAAACTTTGATATTCCCTTTATTGCGATGTAGTGTTGGATTTAAGAAAATAACTATCTTGCCCAAAAATTTCTATTACAGCTATATACAATATAAGAAATGACATTGCAAAACTAGAATATTCAATTGAACAAAATCATGAAAACAATGCAGGGCATTCCAGCTGCCGTGCGGATACAGTGGTATCTTTGTGTCCGACGTGCGAGTGAGTGCGAATACAGTTGATTGTCAAAATCTGATTCCTTTTAATAGAGCTAATGAGTAATGTTTAGTTGTTCTGTTCCTGGTGAATCGGAACAGCTTTGAAAAGATCAAAATATCAGTCAGTGAGTTAAGGCCCATAATAGAAAATGTGACATATTTATGGCTCTGCATCGAAGTCAAGGGTTATCAATTTGTAAATAAGTTTCAAATTGTATTTATGTTTACTTTGAATTTTATTTGAAATGTTTTCATCACAATTAAAAATCATAATTATAGTTCCTTTTATTTAATGATCGTGTTCTTGAGACCTGTAGCATTTGCTTCATTTTATTCGAATTTCCATACATATGTTCAAATCCAAACAGACTGTGAAAATTAGAGCAGAATTAATTAACTTACTTTTTAATTGTGTATCAAATTCTGCTTATGAAATCTCGTTTTTTGATTTCCTTCTGCGAGAAAAAAAATTGGTAATTAAAAAAAATTAAATTTATAATAGTAAATTAATTAAAGATGAGAATAATAATAATAATAATAAACGAAATTTTTATGGATTGTGTATAATTTGACGACTTGACGTGTCAATTGATGTTTTAAAGAAAAATAATTTGGTGATTGAACAACTATATGACAAAGAATCGGGATTGTATTTATGAATTACACTCATCCCCTAACTAAAGGATACTGTCGTCAGCAAGTAAAGCTGCAGAAACAAAACAAACGGATTTATTAGGAAGAACAAAGAAGGTATATTTATGATACAAGGCAAACACACAAATGAAGGTTTTATAGCTCCTGTTATAGAACTACCACCCGTGAAACAATTGAATGTTGTTGGTATGATGGATATTATATCGTATGACTTTCATACGAGGAAATACAATTCGTACAATGCCGAAGAATCTAGGGACCACAGTATCGAGCTGCTCTTGGGGCAGAGAACTTCATTCAGTTAGTAGTGGTCTCCGATGGCCTGATACTTATGTCAGAGGTGGTTGATGGACTGCGGTTGTCGACCAAGCATATCTCACATGATTGATCGGATTCAAAGCAAATGAGAATGCTGGCCATTCCATAAGGGTTGATATCTTCCGAGTGAAGGCTGTTTTTGATGATATTTGAACAGTGAAGACAGGCGTTGTTTTCCATTAATACAAATTCATTGTCTATGGCACCCTTAAACAAACGAACATGTTATTCTAGAATGATATTCCGATAAACTTGACTTATCACATTTTAAATGCAGATCTTTTCTGGAACCTTGGATTACCTCCCCAAACGAGCACTTCTGCATCACCGTAATGTTGGTGTTCTGTGTTGTTGTCTTTGTGTTATTGAATACCTTGCACTTTCCATATGAACAACCGGCAATAATTGGACTGCATGTTAAACCTCGACTTGTCGGAGGACAACGATGTCCATATTTTTTTTTCCATACTCCAATCTAACTGCTGGTGATAGTGATTGCAGTGAGTTTAAACATTCTGACAGACCTGCGATTATATAGACCATACTATCGCAAACGTCTGTATATGGTTTGTCTTGAAACGATCGTACACGTGACTGATGATAGCTGTCGTGACAGATCCGCTGCTGTACTCCGTCTGTTTTTGGTGGCTACTCCCGAATTCTGGTTGTCTTTCGGTGATGTCACTCGGGGGCGACTTGCGCTATAACGTCTACAGACATTTTCATTATCTTAGAATCTTTGCCGCAGCCTCGAAAAGACACTTTCGGTGATTCCGAGTTCCCTGGTTCCTGCCACCAGATAATTCTATCACGTGAAATATCCTCCACATGCGTCTTTTGAGTCATACCTAGACTGTCTTGGCACTGAGCCCTGTACAAACAAGTTGCCACGTGACCATTTATAACCCTTTCTCACTCTCTTGTCATTGTAGCATACACTCAATGTCACCAGGTGCCTTCCTGTATTTGCATATAATGTGCTTGATCATGTTGAGTGGTATTTCAACAGGTGTCATTTTTTTTCTTTCGCGTTCGATTTCCATGTGCTTCTGGATTATTCTTAATTTATGGACGTGTGGGTATTTCAAAAACAATTTAGATCAACCTTTGAGAAAAGCTTACTTATGTTGCAATTTCGACTAATTTGTTATGGCTCGTTCCATTCATTCTTTAATGTGCTTTTTGGACATACAGATCATCGTGAATGTTTTATTCCCTAATTTATTAATTAGTTTAGCATTAAAATCAATCATTGGTCTGAGGATTTCATTTTATGCACGTATAAGTCACGTGAAAGAAAGCTTTCTGAGTTCTAATAGCTTCTTTCTTTAATACCGAAAGTCTGTTAAAAACATTTATGTACGTGGACTACGTATACGCATTATTTTATTTATTTATTTATTTTTTTTTTAAAAATTCGAAATTTGGAATTTTAATGTTTTTCTTGGTTTGAAGAACCAAGAGAAACATTGAAATGGTTGACTTGGTTTTGAACCATTTTCAAAATCTATATTTTATTTATACATTTCAATAAAATAAAATCTTTTTGTAACTCTACGAAGTTAAACTATTATATTTATAATTTGACTATTTAAATGTTTATTTATAAAAGTAGATTGTTTGGATATTGTCTTTGAATGCATGTGTGTACTGACATTCTTTCGTGTAACAATTGGGTCGATTTAATCAATAAATAACAAGTTGAGAGAAAGATTGTAATCTTAAAGAATTTGATTACTGAATTAAAGATTATTAAATAATATTTTCCATAATCAAATCTGCAAAAGATTTTAGTTAAAAGATTTCTTTGTATATATAAAAATGAAAAATTCTGCCATTTGTTCATTAATATATTAACATTACTCTAACGATTATGAAAGTATTATTTTAGAATTTGAATGATCGAAGCTTTAAAATTATGAATATTGCTTTCTAAATTATTTTTTCTTAAATTATATTTTTTTCCAAGTACTAAAATTTAGAACAAAATAATTTTTAGAAAAAATTCTATTTTTGTATGTATTATATGTCACATCTTTTAGTGAAATCAAAAATGTCTGTCTTTTTTCTTTTTTCTTGATATATATATATATATATATATATATAATTATTCAAATGTGAATGTGAAATCACTTTGTATATCTGTAATGTAAAAGTTTGCTTATATGAATATATTTTATATAAAGGGGACATTAAGGCTTAGTAGTACACATTTTTAAGTATCGATGTTTTATTTTTTGTGAAAAATGTTAGTGTTTATCAAATTGTCTTAAAAATAGAGTTATTAAATGCGTGAGGAAAAACTAAACAATTATTTTCATCTTTGATTACTTCAGCTGCTACATCTTTCTCTATTTTTTTTTCCCGCGTAGCAATGAACTTCCCCAATATCAACGAAACGCATGCATTTTTTAGCAGCGCTGAAATTCCTGGTTTTATGTGAGTTTTATTTTCCGGAAGAGCTTGTCTGAGGAAACAATGCCTCCTGAATGTTGATGCAGGAGCTTCCTCTAATAAAAAAAATAAAATAAAAAATAAAAAAATTAAAAAAAAAAAAAAAAAAAAACAAAAGCTCGGGCGCTGTGAAATGGAAGGTCAAGCAAATAAAAATGGTGAAGCCCGTCACAAAATGGCGCGTTTTCTAGAATGCAAGACGCTCGACCAAAGATGCAATTTTCTCTTCACGCGTTCCCGAGACGGTCATACATCAAAAGCACCTTTCGGTTGCCGTGGCGACGCTCTCCTGTTTCCATAGCGACCGCATCTCCCCTTCGTCAAGTGTCAGGCGGTGTTCCTGCTCGTCTTCCACATCCACAAGATAATCACTAAGCACAGAATGTACCTTGTTCCCCTGCATTTTTAGTTTTTCTTACATAATATGTCCTTGCTATGTGGGAAAAAAATCCGGCATTTCAGTTTATTGATTATATTATAATTTTGACTTGTTTTGCATTATTTAAATTGCCATTATAATCTCGATTTATTTTTATTGTTCACATATATTTGTTTCATTTTTTTTATATCGTATTCAAATGTTAATTTAATTAGGCAGTAATTAGAAGCATTGATTTTTAAAAAATGTAAAAAAGGAATTTTTATAATATTTTGATTTTTTCTTAATAAAAATGTATTTTGATACTACAATATATTACACTTAATATCAATTATCAGACATTAAAGATTAAAAAAAGGAAATTTTATTGTGTTAAATCTATTAATCATGTAAAAGTAAATTTGTGCCAACCTGTAAATTCGTGTCTAGTGGTCAGAGTACCTGACTGCAGATAGGGAGGTCCTGGGATCGAATCACGATTCGGGCATGGATGTACTTTCTCTCTCTCTCTATCTATCCTGTCTTTGTCCTTTCCTTGTGTGAATTGTTACCTACCCTATAAATGGGTCCCTATGGCATGTGTGTACTGAAGCAGTCGGATTCCACACCAAATATGGTTCAGTATGTAAAAGTGGAGCAGCGCACCCCATATTGTCAGCCTAAGCTGTCACAAGACAAAAAAAAAAAAAAAAAAAAAAAAGCTAATTTGTGTTGATTAATTAATACTGCATCTTTTTTATATTTAATTATGTGATTCGTAATGATTAGCTAAAATAATCTTTTACGTCTATTAATATGATCAGTGCTTAATGAGATCTTGCTATTGATCTTAGATTATTTGTTTGAATAAAAAAAGTGATGAAAACTAAGCTTGAAAAAATAGTAAATGTTTACGTTAAGATACATAAAATTAAATTTATTGCAGAGCAATTTTTTAAAAAAAATTATTATTATCAAACGTCAAAAGAAATAGGCGATGGTAATTATAAAAACAAATTTAATTACGTATTGCGACATCTTTTGACGAAATATGTTGCTACTTACATTGCTTACATAATTAAAACTTGTTTTATTTTGTGTTAATGCAATTTCATAGAAATTTTTATGTCTGGCATCAAAGTAAAATAAAATGAGTGAAGTCAAAACTGTTAACACAACATTTTCAGTTTACTTATGTCAGAGAAATAGTCATTATTATTATTATTATATTTTACTTTTAAGAGTAATTTATTTTAACTTCTCTGAAATAAGAAATTAGTTATTGAACATTCAAAAATTTTTTCTTGCCAATTTTAATATTTTTATTTTAAATTAATTAATTTTCTTATGTAATTATATTTGCCCCGCATAAATATTAAAATATTTTATATGGAAACTTAAAAATGTATGAATTTTCTGTTTGTATACATTTTTACTCTAGAAATTTATACGAAAATTCTGTACATAGAACTTTATTAATGTTTTCTTTTCCGTGGAAAAGGAAAGCCTAGCTGACAGCCGAACGGTTTGCGCTCTCGCCTTCGGTTCAACGGCTCGTGGGTTAGAATCTCACCTTGGGCATAGATGTTTGTAGCATTTCGGGATCCACTTTAAACCTTAGGTTCCGTTCTAATTAGCCCTCGTATTCAAAAAATGATCGTTGAGTGACAAACAAACAAACTGAAAAATAAAGTAGAAAAATTATTTAAAATATATACTAGTGATAGAATGCTATTTTTACTATTTTATAAATTGATTATTCACAATCTAATATTTTTTAATTGTTGTGCATACATTGACCAATTTATCACTTATATTTGGCAATTTTGCCTATTATCTAATAATTAGTTTCTTGTTTATAAAAAGCTGAACGATTGTAAAATCTATTTATTTCTTAAGGAAAAAGTAAATAAAAAATGTTTGTGTGTCTTCTAAGTCTTAAATTTTTTTGTTATTGTTTTTGGCATTTTATATGTAAACTATGCAGGGGGATCTTTTTTAAAGTGACAGTGTTTGGAGCGCCATGTATCGCGATCTAAAGCCGAAATGGCACTAAACTTGGTATTTAGACTAATCAATACACGGGAAAAAAAAGATTCCGTGAAAAAAATTTTAGTTTCAAAAATCACCGCTAGGGCATTTTATGTCGTTTTACAATGTATGAAATGTGAGAAAAGAAAAATACTAACATACAATCGTACAGTTAAACTGTTAATGTGTGTGTGTGTATTTATTTTCTACAATAACTTCCCCGGTGAGGTATTAGACCACATTCAATGTGAGCACCGTTCTCAGAAATAACACCATGCATTCTGTGCACAACGCTCTTCACAGCCGTGCGTAACATATCACGAGGAATATTCCGCATTTTCTTTGTTATGTTGTCCTTTAGAACAGACAAATTTGATACTCCACCAACATAAACGCACGTTCCGGTAAGGTGAGAGGCATGTCTACTGGAGCTCGTTTACTTCAGCTGACATTATTTGTCGCACTGTCATCGCACAAGATTTGCATTTTTTTTTTTTTTTTTTGATACCAGTGTTTTATGCTAATTATAAACTACAGCAGCGCAACAAAATTTCCTAGCGGCGAATTATGGGACTAAAAATATTTTTTTTATGAAATTCTTTTTTTCCATGTCTTGTTCTCGTGTGTCAGCTAGGATGGCAAATTAAGGTGTGCTGCTCCACTTTTCCAACTGAACCGTATTTGGTGTGGAGTCCGACTTTTTCAGTACTCACACATGCCATAGGTACCCGTTTATAGGGTACGGCGAATTATGGGACTAAAAATATTTTTTTTATGAAATTCTTTTTTTCCATGTCTTGTTGTTCTCGTGTGTCAGCTAGGATGGCAAATTAAGGTGTGCTGCTCCACTTTTCCAACTGAACCGTATTTGGTGTGGAGTCCGACTTTTTCAGTACTCACACATGCCATAGGTACCCGTTTATAGGGTAGGTAACCATTCACACCTCACACCTCATTCACACACGAGGAAAGGACAAAGACAGAATAGAGAGGGAGAGAAGTACATCCATACCTGAACCGTGATTCGAACCCAGAACCTCCCTATCCGTAGTCAGGCACGCTAGACTAGTTGGCCGGCTTTTCATGTCTTGATTAATCTAAATACCAAGTTTGGTGCTATTTTGGCTATAAGGCAGGCAGCAAACCTGGTCACCGCCACCCGGACACGGTGGATGACTGACTACCAGATGCCCACAAGCCATCCACCAACCATCCACGAACTGACGTCACGTATGACCGAATTGAGGTGAAGCTTTCCACCAAATGAAGTGTTCAGCATTTTTAATTTTTTTCTTCCACAACCGAGCGACAAGTGTATATTTACTTGATTCGCTCTTTTTGTATAAGAACATGGAATTCAAATTTTCTAAAGAATATGTAGAATTTATCATTGAATATTTTAAAAGCAAGTTAAATTTCATTGGTCAATATGTTTATAGAATTTCATTTTTTTGTTTTATAATATATACTTATTTATTCGATTATATATTTTTCAATAGATTACAGGTGCTTGTAAAATCTACGTGATAATTATTTTAATAAAAATTTTAAAAATCAACTATGTAATAAAGATCTTATTTGAATAATTAATAATAATTTCGAAAAACAATAATCTGATAAAATCTCACAAGATTTTTAAAAACTATTTTCATTTTATTTAAGTCTTCCTTATTGAAATTACTTTTTAAAATTCGAAAAATATTTCGAATGTATTTAGTATTTAATAAAAATTAACTGAATGAAGCGTTTTTAATTTAAATTGCAATTAAAACACTGCAGAAACTTAAATTTGAACACTATAATTTTGTTATATTTATTATTACTTTTATGAATGCATTAAATACTTGAACTATTTAATATAATAAATAAATTTATTTGTATTTTTTATTTAAATATTATAAAACACTCTGACATAAAATGCAATTATTTTTTAAATTAGGATTTTTAATATAATGCAAATACATAAGTATTTGTAGCAAAAAATATTTTTATATAAAATGATTTTCCAATTTAGTTATTATTTATTAGTTTATAAAAATTCATTTCAAAGAAATATTGTTTACTTTATTTTAAATAAGTTACATGGAATCAGTTTTATGTTATTTAAATTTTGTCCTCCCTTTTTTTTCCCTTTTCCAAATATACTTCAGCAATAATATTTGCTGTTGATATTTAAATCAAAGTATTATATGCAATGTTTCTTGGCATTTTGGGCATGGTTATGTTTTCAAATATGAAAATATTAACAAATACGCAATACAATAATACAAGCGAAACTGTAAATAAATTTTTATTGCTTAATTTTTGGAGTGACGTTGTTACTGACGTGATTGTTTCGCGTTTGGCTGGTATGCCAGACACCAGGGATCCACAAAACGAACACCAATGAAACACCATCCACAAGCAATGCGGTGCACAGGTTTGCTGCCTGCCTTAGATCGCGGTGCAGGACGCTACAAACACTGTCACTTTAAAAAAGATCACCCTGTGTATGTCTTCGTTCAAGGGGAAAAAATGTATCATAATCGAACATCAATCTATCTTTCATTGTTCATCAATAGGCAGGTAGTGCTATAAAAATGTAATCCACAATGTCATTTAGAACGCCCAAGTGCCCACCGTTGGAAAAAAAAAATCATTTGGAAATTTTGAACATGTAACCACATTTAATCTCCAATAAAAACATTTTTCTCATTAGACATTATTTTTTTAATTCAATAAAATCAATAATATATGTTCTGTTAGAAGTGCTAGTTTCACAACAATTTAATAACTGTGATCGTTAATGATTAGAGAACTTTATTTTTATTTTTTTATTTTCACGTGTTGCATTGAGTGTGTATTTTATTGATTAAACTGATAAAATATGTTAAATTATTGCAGTTCTTTTAAAATAGTCTGCTTTTTAATCTTATTTGCAAAATGTATGAATCGGCTCAGAAGCGACATATCTGAGAAAGAAATTACAAAGTTCAAAATGTCATATTTTTATGAATAGTATTGTTCAAATTTAAAGTACATGGAAGAATTTAACTTGTAAATATTATTAATGAGTATTTTACAAAAATACATTTTCTAGGAAGTGTTTAGATTCTTGGTAGTTCTTCTATTTTTTTTTCTTTTATGTCTAGGAATTAATAATTATTCATGTTCATTTTTAGGAACAGAATTATCGAAATTTATTGAAATCAAAACTCTAAAATTTCTATTACATATATTTACAGTCGAACAGATTTTTTTGCGGTATTTTCTGTGCAATTTATTTTAGACGAGAATTTATTATACTACGGTTCCAAAATATATTTGTTTATATAATATATATATATATATATATATATATATATATATATATATATATATATATATATATATATAACTTTTGAATAAATTTATGTGAGCATAAAAAGAATATAGTAAATGGATATATTTAAGCAATATAGAGCATAATAACTATGTATACTGAACTTAATCAAAGGCCTGATATTATTCTGTAAAAATCCCTATTTAGTTTAAACAAAAAAAATTCAATGTATAATTTAATATCGAAAATATCACAATTAAAACGCTGTTTAATGTCATCAATAATCGATAAATAAATCACAATATTATGGCTTTATTAGTCTATTTTAATAAAATATATATCCACGCTTATATATTCTATTTTACGTGTCTTTAAGCGCATATATATTCGGCATTCATAAAAATGTTCTTTAATTTCTACTGATTCCTCCATTTTTGTTGGCAATAACTCCTAATAGATAATTCCCGTGGCCAATTTGTTTTAGCAGACCCTCACTTCGACGGTCCTTCGTTATTCCACCTACCCTAGAAATAAATTAATCATTTTAATTCGTTCTTTCGAGAAGAAATCTAAATCTCCATCCAATTATCGCACTTGTCCTCACGCGAAACTCTTCGTGGCTCGTTAAGCGGGGGGGGGGGCGTTGATGAACGAGCAAGCAACGCTGGGGATCGTCGCACTGTTGAAAAATCTTTTTATTGAGCGATCAAACCCGAAGGAAGACGAATTCCCTTCCAATGGCTTCGAGTTTTTAAACGGCATCGAATTCGTCCCTGGAGGAGAGTCATCTATCTCGGCGCCCGCGTTGGGCGATGGACCACCCCCTTGCTGGGCCCACGGTAAGCAGCCATCTTCCACAACAGCCACCTTACAGAAACGGGCCATCTATTTCAATTTGCCTCGCTACCTTCATATCGAGAGCCATTTATTTCCTCTTTTTCCTGGGTGTTCTTCAATTGGGTTTTCTTCTCTCTTCCTTTTGGCTCAGGAGATGTTGGATTTTTCCCTCTAATCCTTAGGTTTTCGTCTTTTCTTTTCCCGCCCCTCTCGCTTATTGGAGGAAATACGGCTTTCCGGTCTTTCCTTCTTAATTGGGATACCCCGAGACCATTTTCTTTAGGCTGAATAGTGGAGTAGGGAAAGAAAAAGGGATTTTCGTTGGATTGAATTCCCTAATAGTGAACTGGGATTTCCAATTGTAATTTTTTTTCTTTCTCTGACGATTTCTTGGTGGTATAGTTTTTGTAAGATCATTAAAAGCGAATTGGAAAAAAAAATACTTATTGGAATTCCAGTTTTTACATACCATCGTAATAGGTAAAAACACTCTGAATTTTAATATTGAAGTGTTATGCGAGTATTTTTATTACTTCTCCCTGTTTCGTTTTATTTTATTCAGAATTTTTTTTAACATTATTTTACAGTAATTATCAATAGTTGAATGATTTCACACTAATTGTTTGAAAGAAATGTATAAATTTAAGAATTTTTTTCCTTTTAAAATTCTTCATTTTAATTATTTTGGTTGCTCTTATAATTTCTCTTCATAAAATGCTCTACATGTATCGCAACTATTATCTGTTAAACGGATGAGCTTGCAGATAAATGGTTAGCACACTGGTCTTTGATTAAGCAATTTGTGGGTTCGAATCCCACCTAGGGCTTGGATGTTTGTAGTAGTTTAGGATCTATTTTAAACTGTAGAACTGTAGTCTAACTAGCCATCGCGTCGTATGAAAAAAAATGACCATTGAGTAGCTAATAAACCAAACCATTATTCAAAGCTTTATCACTAAGTGATGTACACAGAATAATATAAGTGATGGTCATCCCAAACTGAAAAAATATTTTTATTTAAAACTCTTTTTTATTAAAATTAAATATTATTTTATTCTTATTTTTATTCTATAAAAATTAAAGATATGAACATATAGCTCAGATTCAAAAATGAACTTCTGCTTGACGAACGCCTAGCTGGCTGCCGAATGGTTAGCGCTCTTGTCTTTGGTTCAACAGTTCGTGGGTTCGAATCCCACCTTGGGCATGGATGTTTGTAAGTGGTACGGAATCTACTTTAAACCGTAGGGCCCGGTCTAATTAGCCCTCGTGTACAAAAAATGACCGATGAGCGACAAACCAAACCAATCTGCTTGACGAACATAAAACCTTAAATTGTACCTTTGTCAAGTAATCTTAAACAAAATCTTATATTTTTTTTTCTTTCTACTTACAAACTTATTCCGACTTACTCTACTAATAAACTAATAACATTTAAACTAATTATCTTAAACTAAATTTTCTTTAGTTAAAGTAATCTTAAACTGATGAAAGAGAAACTAATTTTTTTGAATTACTAAAAATACTTTCCCGAAGCTTTGTAAAGCAAGCAAATCAAAGAAGTGTTTTTGTTTAAATCTCCTGGTTTTTAAGAAACAAGATTGTTCAAATTCGGTGATTTACTTCCAACCTTGTTGAATTGTAACCTTACTGGGATTCTTATGATTTTTTTTAAAAATTTAAATTATGAAAAAGTGTGGCCGTATTTTTTTTGAGTCAGTATTTTTTTTTTTTTTTTTTTTTTATAAAATGACCTTTTTCTATGAAGCATGTTTGTTTTTTAAGTACTTGTGTATGAGATGTACTCGCCTCCTTATTTTACATCGATACCCTAAAGTAAAACTTTCATCGTAAAAGTTTTACTTTAGGATGAATTATTAAATAACTTAAGTCGAATTTATACTTGACTGAAAAAAATCTTTGAAGTAATATTTATCATATATGCAAAGTGACCATATGACCATATATGCTGTCATCTGTATTCAGTATCGATATATGGTATTATGCTATCTTGGGAAATTACAAATTTATCTGAAAAACCATGGCAAACAACCAAAGCATCAAACGCTTATAAATGGATTTATCCGGGCATGCAAAATATTAGCATGTTATAAGTTTTCATATTATGTGAATATACGCCACAAAACGCGCTTGCGTATATATATTTCATTTTTCTATTCAGTTGAGATGATTAATTACATATCCTATGCAAAATTTAAACGCAATGTGTGTTGTGTGAAAAAAAAGTAAAAAAAAATTTAATGACAGAATAGAAATAAATAATAACTATTTAAAAGTTTTTTTAAAAAATAAAAACAGTTAAAAATTGTGAGAAAAAAAGAATTCATAACAGGAAATAATGCATTTTTATGTTAAAATGCTTGGCTGAGCTATTAAATTGTCCTTAAAAGCTCAGATAGTATTTCATTCGATGCTTTGAAATAGTTATTGCACAAAAAGGAATAAAATAAGTGACTGCAAACATTAGAAAATTATATAAAAAAAAAGTATGAATTATATAATGTAAAATATTAACTATATATATACATATATTATTTGATTAATTTAAATGGTTCAAAACCGTATAAAAATGCATTCTGACATATAGTAAGAGCAAAATCGTCCATTTGTATAAAGCATTATTAAAATTATTATTTTATTCATTGAAATATTTAGAAACTAGCATACGAGAGTCACTCTGAAATTTTTGATATAAAACTAGGTTTTTAAAGTTATACTTACAAAATTTTAGGTGTGTTAAAAGTAGTCTCCTCCAGCATCAATGCACTTTTGTAGACGAATTTTCCACAGATTAAATGCCCCAAGCCATTCATTTCTTGGAATAGATGAAAAAATGCATTTATAGCCACATCAATCTCTTCTTCTGAATAAAAACGACGTCCAGGTAAGTTCTTTTTTAGATTAAAGAATAACCAAAAGTCGCACATAGCAAGATCAGATGAATACAGCGGATGTTCGATCACTTTAATTTGTTTTTGTTTAAGAAACTCCACTGTTAATCCGGCTGTACGTGAAGATGCATTGTCATTGTGAAGCATTATTCTCCTAACATTCAGTTCTTGTAGAATTTCTGTAAGACATTTAGTGGTATACCAGTTTGCTGTTACTGTCTTCTGTCCTTCCAACTTGATGGCTTTGACCAATCCCGTACTTCTGAAGAAATAGGCATACATCACTTTTTTCAGTGCGCGTTGTTTCTTCACCATTGTGGGCGTGGGATCATCTTCAAAGACCCATACTTTGCTTCTTGACGTGTTGGAACGTCAAAAAACGGTATGTACATTTCATCACCTGTTACAATTTTAGAAATGATGCAGTGGCCACCATCATTTAGCAATTTAAGAGTTTCTTTATTGATTCTGACACGGTCCTCTTTTTAGTGCTCACTTAGATTATGGGAAACCCAACGGCAAACTACATTTTTCATATGTAATTCTTCATGAATGATTTTGTGTATGGTTTCGGATCATTTGATTGGTACAGCGATTATTATCATCCATTAACATTATTCGATTGGCAGACACATTATCCGGGTTACTGCCGACGGCGGCTTTCCTGTGTGTTCTTCATCCTGAAGTAAATTGCGACGTCTTCTAAATTTTCTAAACCACCTGAATACAGTACTCGTGCACGAGCTGGAGATTCATCACCAAATGCTAATTGCAGCCGTTGAAGGCATTCTTCTTGATTTAATCCTGCTTTAAAATCGTAGAAAATCATAGCGCGAAAATGTTCTCGCGTCAACTCCATTTTCTCTTCTGTTTAAAATTTATTCTACGCTAAACAAGTTGAAGTAAGTCAGTAAAAAAATCATTTTCTGTGTTAAAAATACTTTGTATTTTAAAATTAAACCGTTATTTTTATTTTGTAAATTCTCGTCAGCGCGTATCTCAAAAATTTCAGAGTAACCCTCGTGTTATGACCCTGTGAAGATTACTTGTGATATTAAATAGTATTAAGTGTTATTTAGATTCAATTACAGGCATACGGTATTTGAAATTATATTATTTAATTTCTCATAGATTGGTGTTTTTATTCAAATTTTTTTTGCTAGAAATAAGTTTTTATTAATTAATTTGATTTCATTAATTTGAATCTTATTTTGAAATATTCCACTTTGAAAATTGTTTCGTAATGCTGTTATGGTAATGATGAAAGTAGAATTAATGCTCAAGAAGTAAATTTTATTGCTCTTGCTTGAAGAAGTTTTTTCTACACATTCATATAATACTAATATTCGAATTAATTACTTATTTTGAAATCTCATATTAAAAGTCCGTTTTAAAAGTCCATCATGGGTTATGTACCGCCAATAGTTTTAAATGACAATCTAAATGTCTTAAGAATCGAATATAACTAGTTTTTTTTTTATCGATATGCAATTTTTCGCTTAGTAAATTGATATAATGGTACACCTTATTATATATCTTGCATTTTGATAATTACACTATGAAATAAAGTCATAATAATTTGAAAGCAGAATTTAGAGAAGTTTCACTAAAAGAAAAAAAATGTTAGATATTTTACATTATGAAGAAATTGTAGATTGAACAATTGAAACGGACAAATACGGTGCTAAAAATATAGAAAATTAGTGAAATTAATTATCTGGTTTATTTTGACCTTATAATATTAATTAGCATTTTTTAGAATATAATTATTACACTCTACAATTTAAGTTTTTTAATATTTTCAGCTGTGGCTTATTTTTTGACTGACTTTCAACAAGTAATACCGCCAAACTTCTGTAAGAATTTGGAACTTTTTTCGCAAAATGTTTTTAGGGTGGTGATTTTGTTTTCCGTACCTCTTGGCAAGTACCCGGAAATTTTTTTTTTTTTTTTTTTTTTTTGCTGCTTAGCAAGTACCCGGAAATGTTTTGTCTTCCGTTTTTTTGTGCTGCTTAGCAAGTACCCGAAAATGTTTTTGTCTTCCGCTTTTTTTGTGCTACTTGGAAAGTACCCGGAAACATTTTGTCTTCCGTTTTTTTTCTTTTTTTTTTATGCTGCTTGACAAGTAGCCGGAAACTTTTTGACTTCCGCTTTTTTGTGCTGCTTGGCAAGTATCCGGAAATCTTTCAACTTCCGTTTTTTTTTTTTTTTTTTTTTTTTTTTTTGGTACTGTTTGGCAAGTACCCGGAATTTTTTTGTCTTCCGCTTTCTTTGTGCTGCTTGTCAAAGTACCTCTGTAAACTTCCAATCATTCTTTCTGACAATTGTATGTTGATACTGAAATCAGAAACATAATACTCATCTTTTGTTTCTCAAAATCTTTCCATACGAAGTGCGTTATCTTACCAATGAGCCATTGTGCTCCAATCCCTTGCAAAAGCCATAAAGTTGCCTCTCTGGGTAATAATATTTTAAATAAATAAGATTTTAAAGTTTTATAATAGTACATCTACTGAAATAGTCAGAGAAACACCTAATTTGGCAACATTTTTGAAAAAAAGTTTCGAAGAAAATTACAGTTAAAATAATTGTTGTTTAGCTTTGCGAAGAGTCTGGAACAACAGGAGAAAATAAAATATCCATGCTATACTTGTCGAAATAATATTAAAAACTGGAATTGAACGAAAGAAAGAGAAAGAAAAGTAAAACAAAGAAAGTTGGAAAAAAACATGAAAATTCTCTGGGGGTAATGAGTTTCTCCAAGACACCAGAGAAAGTGGAATTAAATCATTCTCTTCTTCCGGAGATTTCAATTAGTTTGGCGCGAGGGAAAGGATTATGAATCTTTGATTACTTTTCGCGCCGTTCCGGGAAACGGGAAAAGAAAGTTAGTCTGGGATGGGGGAGGGAATAATAACAGAGTGACTTGTTTAGGTAGAGCTTAAATATTCACATGGATTTAAAGAGAAAACTCTGGGAAAGGCTGGCATGCCCTCCTCCTTACCTCCTGTTGTCGCGCGAAAACATGTTTCTAATTAATCTCTTTGTTGCAGACCCATGAATTAAAAGAATTTTTGATACACGTCCAGCAGAATCGTGGGAGGAAACGCAACTGTGGCTCAACTACTTCTGTAAAATTTTAATTTAATGAACCGATTCATTAATTAGGCTCCTTATTGAAAGAGGTGGCGTGTTGTTTCTGTTTGAAGGATCTGATAGCTTGTCTGTTTGATGGTAACAATATTCGAAATAATCATTCTTAGAAATGTTTAAATTAGCGTCTTATGAGTCATTTTGATGATTGAAATTGTTTATTTGATAGGGAAAATATAATTTTGCGCTTAAAATTACTAACTGATGTTAAAGCTTTGAATAGATTAAAAATTGGTCTATTTAATTTTGTTAATAAGGTAAAAATTTACCATGTTTGATTTTAATTTTATATAGGTCATTTCCATTTTCCTAGTTTTTGATACAGAAAATTAAAAGTTTCAAAAAGTTATTTTCTGTTATTTCGTATTTGGTTTTTTAAAAATGATTATAAGAATATCTTGCATAATAGAGTTTTTCTCCATGTTTAAACTTAAATTTAGTTTTATTTTCTAAAAAAATAAGTTTACTTCCTTAACATTTTGATTTTCAATTCTAAATGCTTTTTGAGTTTTCTTTTATATATATTTTACTGTAAACATAAGACAAATTAAGTCAGTGAGTTAAAACTTTTTTAAAGTTTAAGATTAAAAATAAAAACGTATTTGTGAGTGAATTTTTTAACAATGAATTTTCTGTATATTTTGTGTATGTTGTGCGTGTAAATACATAAATACAAACTAAATATATATAGATATTTATTTGCAATAGACCTAGGAAATCAAAATACTCAAATTTCACTCTTCATGTCAAAACATATTTGTTATAATGCTTTTCCAAAGAAACTGAAAACATCAGGCTCCGGACTAATTAGTCCTCGTTTGCAAAAAATGACCATTGAGCATGAAACAAACCCAACCAAAAACCGAATTCTGGACAATCTAAATGCGCAAGGAGGTTATTTGGTTTTACAATGTCTACCCTTGATGACTTCAAGGGTTTAATTTCAACTGTTTGTCAATAAACGGTAATATTTTTTGCTCTGCAAGGTTAATTAAATTAAGGTCTATAACTTAGATTCCAAGCAATCATAAATACCCAAGCTTGAGGTAGGATTGGAACCTACGAGATGTTGAACTGTATACCAGACACCTAACCATTCGGTTGCAGCTCGACTTAATTCATGCTTTGACTTGAAGAAAAGGATACATTTAAAGCACAAATAGACGCATTTTTTCATGCAATAAAGGAGGAACCTCTAAAATACTTACTGAGACGGCTTATTAAAACTTATTATAAATTTATTCATAATGGAATTCTCGAACTTCTGATACTCTATTTTGAGGTCAAAATTTAGGTATTGTAGTGAAGTGCCAATGACTCCATGGGGGGTGAACATTTAATATAAATAGGCGTATTCTCACGTGAAGAAGGAACTCCTGAAATATTCATTCTGTCGATTTAATCAAAAGTATACTTTTCGTTCTTGGCAGAATTCGATTCTTTGGATTTTATTCCGAAGATTGGACTGTGGTGAGCTCGAAATTTAGTTACTGTAAATAAATTATGAACATACGAATCTTATATAATTTTTAAATTATAAAAGTTTAATTGTATAATTGATTTTTTTTATATTGCTTGGCTTGTAGGTTTTTACCATAATCTTGGAGAAGGTAAGAATGCGAACCTCCTTGACGTCTCCAGCGCACAATATACGTAAAAGCCATTTAACCCGGAAAAAAAGTTTCAATCATTCCATTACCATGATGGGGTAGAAGATATCTGCATCGATGTACACATTTCCATTTCCAGGAGAAATCCCTAGTTGGCAGTTAATGGCATTTTATGGATTATATGCACTCATTGCATGTTGCCTCTCTGTAAATAGCATAAATTTCCTATCGCTGGGGCATTCGATCGGCGTTATCTACCGAAAATGGAGGGCATGTTTTTCTTTTGCTCGGGAAGAATCTCTCTCTCTTCGATATATACCCCTTTTCCCCCATCTCTCGCTTGCATGATGACGGACGGCCCGGGGGCTTCTGGAACGGAAACGGACTCTTCTCTCCCCAATCGCGCACACACCGAATGGAAAGAAAATATTGCCTTTGCAGACTCTATTAAACACGCAAAGGTGGTTTCTGCTCGTGTGTATATGCCTCATAATCCAATGGTTTGTAGTGGGAGATCTGGTCGACACCTCAGCAGATTCATTTCCCGTCCCGCCCCCGCGTTTTCATGCCTCCCTCCCCCCTCAGAAGAAGATGGAGAAGAAAAAGCTTGCAGGAGCACATGTTGGTTGGAAGCTTTTAGTGCCTTTCATATAGAAATAATATTTTCTTCTGTTTTCTTTGCTTCGCTTCGTTTATTTCGGGATCTATTTTTCTTTCCAAACACGGTTTTGTGGATGAGCCTGCATGATTGCTTCTCTTAGTTGCGTTTTTTTTTTTTTCTTTTTTCGCCACCATCTTTGATATATTATCTGTTTTTTGATTGCCTTATCTCTGGGAGAAAAATAGAATTTATATATTTTACAGTTTCAGATAGGCTCATTTGATAAAAGGTTTTTAGGGATACTCATTTAACTTCATTGAATTGCTGGTTGCTAGTTTGAACGACTTAAATGCTTTACTTCTCAATATTTGCAATTTCGGAAGTATTTTTCAATTTATTTTCGATTATATTCTAGTGTTCGTAGACATTTAAGAGAATTATAACTTATTTATGGGAAATTTGTTCAGAGAGTTAATTATGAGAGTTGAATCTGTTCTAAATACTTAATTTTCCTTGCAGTTTAAAAGAGAATGTTACTCAACATTTAATTGTCATGAATTAAGTTGCCTTGGGCAATATCATTTTTACTTCTTGATCAAGTTATTATAATAACTGTTCTATCGTAATATCATTGAACAGTTGATTGAATAGTTTTGATAAAATTGCTGCATTAATAATATATAAATGAATTATGCCTGCAAAAGTCTTTGCAGAAAATAACATTATTAAAAATTAATCTTTGAAACATCACAAATATTATGCAATAAATTTTGCCCTGTTATCTTGCTATTAAACATGCTAATTATTTTTCTTAACATATGATAAATTTTTGCCTACCTTTTGGTTTATCAATACTTTTACCCAGAAATTTACAGAATCCGATATTGAGGTAGTGATGTTAACTTGAAAAGAAACTGAATAAATTCGTAGGTAAATTTTTTAGTATGGAAAAATTATTTTTCTAATAGACATTAAATTTTTGATATAAAAGGAGTGCTTTGTTTCTACTATTCATTTAAATGCAATTTTTTTTTTAATTTTTTAGCTATCCGAATAATATGTTTCAATAACAAATGAATTTGTTGAATAAAAATAAAATATTATGAAGAAAAATAAGTATTTGTACAAAGGAAACTGAATAATTGTTATATAAAGAAAAAATTGAATTTTTTCAGTCATGATTTATTTTTAAAATGTAATAACATTATGAGAAAAATCAGTACGTAGCAAAACATTAAAAGTTTAGGCACAGATGCCGTATAATCGAAGATGCTAAATTCTGAGTTTGGCGACTTTTGTTATACGATTTTCTTATCTATCTGGCAACTTGATTTTTAATACATCATATACATGGAGACCTATAATATGTATGCAGAAAATTTTATTTGGTAACCCTAGTATTTACGTCATCCTGCACGTCACGATACGTCATCTTGGCAACATTTCTTCATCGCTAAAAAAAGTTAAAATCAGGAACCTGGCTTATACGGCATCTGTGCTAAAGTTTAATAGTAACAGGAATAAACTTTCGAATTATTTTAGAAATACGGCATCTAATTCAGGCTTTAAACTCATTTGAAGTCCTAATTCCTCCTTCATAAACATGATCTTTCAGGAATCATTACAATGAGAAATTATTGGGACTTAAGTCTGATGAACGAAGAGGCGAAGTATTCGCAAAATCTCCAAGAGTTACACGATTCTAGCTAAAGTTAGCACGAAGTAGTTCTTTGACTTGGCGCACAGTATGGTCAGTCGCTCCATTTTGCATGGTTTGCAAACAATGCCGTTCCTATAAATCTGGAATGACTTGCTATCGAAATAGCTTATTATATCTTGCGCTTGTGACAGAGCACATTTTAAGACCTCGAAGAGTGAGAGTTTTAGAAAAGAATGCAAATAAAATCAGTCGTAAATTCACATCATACAATCAAGTAATCAGAATACAAATATTGTGTGTGTTGTACACATAAGTTTTAAATAAAGAAAAATTGTTTTACCAGACTATTTTTCTCGGTCATGTGTCATCCACAGCCATTGTCGACAAAATCGGTAGGCAAAAGCAGAGTGTATAAGCTTCTCTTAAGGTTCATAAATTTGCATCGTTTGAATTTTAAACATGATCGCTGAATTTTTCATATTGTTGGCCAAGGAATTAATAACTCAAATAACAATGATCGCACTTGCTGAAATTGCGCCAGAAAACATAACCAACTACATTTGCAGAAGGATAACTGGAACTGGGATTCTTTCAACCATAGTAATAGTGACTTGTTTGATAATTTCATTCGCAGACTGTCTACACTTCCTACCTGGAACCACACCTAAGTTTCTGATCTTCAAATTTCAAAATCATCTTCAAATCCATTCTTCGCATTCTTTTTAAATGTTGATATCAACAGAATGAGCTGTGAGTTATTTTGAACGTTCAGATGAAACAGTTTTACATGTAAAGGTCATCTTTCTTCTGTAAGAGAATGATTAATGTTGGCAGTGACAAAGAGAATTTTTTTTTTTTTTTAATTCTGACAAAATTTTTTTATATGTTTAAGTAATTTCCATAAAGAATTTTTAAAAATTCCTATTTGATGGTTGAATTTAATCTTTATCTTTTTTGGTAGAAACTATTTTCCTATGGTTTATACAACATACGTACGAAGTTTTATCAAACATGATTGGTAAATGGGTTCTACAAAAGTTTAAATAGGGTCACTTTAGTTTTTCACACCTTTTTTAAGATCGTTTGAAATGTTATTATTTCGTATTTTGCTTTCACTAATTTCATTTATTGAAAACGGTAGTTTTGATGAATATTAATAATAAAAACGGTAAGTTTTTGTAAACATTAAAAAAATTAATTAGTTTTTAATGCACTAATAATTTTATTCCCGTCGCAGTATTAAAAGAGAATCTATTTTTCTACATTTCTTAAGAATAAAATCAAAAGTGAAGAATATAAGTATATAGAATTGAATAATTTTATTTTCTTTTCTTACACATTATTTTATTTATATAATAAATTTATATGTCGATTCTTTCTCCTATTTTTTCACCTTTTTGCATATTTTGTTGTTTCCAATTTTCGGAGAAATTTATTTCATTACATAATGTAACTAAAGTGCTCATTTACATAGTAAGTTTTCAACTTTTTCTCTCTCTTAAAAGTTTTTTTATGTTAATACTTTAGTATTGCTTACAATCACAGTTTAGAAACAATTTAAGAACAAAGTTCTAATAATGTTTTTTTTTCTTTTTTTTTTTCCAAATTTTTAAATTATATCCATGTTTTATTCGTATATGTAGTATACTTATATTGAAAATAATTCATTTAGGGTTCAATTAATTTTGATACTTGTTTAAAAATAAATAAAAAAAAGTCAAATTAAGTAAATTTGACCTTTTTTTTTAACTTAATTTGAACCAGAACACCTATATTCCTTCCTGTACTTAGGACAAGGTTGATAAGGTTCTGTAAAGATCATGGCCAATTAAGTGCAGAGTTATTTTGTGGTTCAGGCTCAATGAAAATCACGGAAGGTTCTATGAAAATCGAAAACAGTCAACGTAGAGTTTGAAATGATTCCAAAAATATATATCACGTGCTTTACCGGCTGAAGTAACGTGGAGAATATTCTAAATGCAAATGTGCAGTTTTTTTTTATTTGTTTTGACTTTTTTACAGCATAAGTGCATTTTTTTTTATCTTTATATTGATGTTAACTGCAAATGATATGTAAAATCTTGCTGCTGATAGATAAATTTTTATTATTTTATAACGAGTTGTGAAATATAATTATTTAAATGCGTTTGTGTCCATTTCACAGAACAAAAATTGCAAATTAACTAGATTTTGTGACTTATGTAATCGCTTTTTCATTTTGTATACTTTGGTCTACAAGCTGTGTGTGGGGTATAATGGTTATAAGAGTAGTATATTTTTGTGGATTATTTTTAAATTTCTAAATAGAATAGATTGTGCCAGAAAAAGAAACATTCTAATGTAAATGGAAAAATGTATAAGTAGGGTTATAATTGCATTATTTGGAATGATGACTGTATTGATATTATGAAGAAAATTTTAATGTTCATTTTTTTATATGAAACTTAATGTTTATTTTTAAATGATATATATATTGCTTAATTTCATTTCAGCATTTTGTGAATTCCTATTTTATTTTCTATACTCGAATGTGACTATTTATAAACATTCTTAAATGTATCATTTTACATCATTTCTACCACCTTTTCTTAGAAAGCATTGCTGTCAACAAGAACATGTTATCTTACAATTCCACTTGGCAGTTGAAAATGATAGTTTTCTCATTGAACATGTTTTTTTTTTTTTTTCCATTATATAAGTTTTAAACCCATCATTAGTGTATGGTAAGTCTTTATTCCATTAAAAATGCCTTCTAGTGGCGAAATTTCGAACTATTTTTCTATTTATTCAAACAAATTCTCGTCTTTTATTTATTTATCGTCTGCACACAAACATATCATAGCTTTCTGAACAATAGTTTAATCTACTGACAACTTTTAAAATATATTAATTATGAGCATTCTCTATGTAAATACAATTGTAAATATTTATTATATCAACTTTAAGGACAGCAAACAATAAGAAAATTGAGTGAGAATAGATATTGCTTGATGTTATTTTTGGTTGTCATTAAATTTTAATATGATATCGGAATTCGAAAACGATTTATATTTTTGAAATGGAAATTATGAATTATTTAAGCATTGCGAATACTATACTTTTAAGGCTTTAAAGTATTTTGATAATACATACATTCGTTCCAAACAGAAGTTTTTCCACGTCCTACCACTGCAGTCATGCTGAGTTGTATTATTAAATTTGCAATATTTCAATTTTATAGAAACGGCTGAAGGGCAACTTCATAGAAAAGTAGCTTATTTCTGTTCTACGTCTCTGAATTTAACTTTAAACAACCTCGCCGAGTTTGAATTCCCCTAGTGTACTCCACTCCCCATGCTCGACATGTTCGCATTCGCATAAACTTTCCCAGTTCCATTCTTCATTCCAGTAAACGAAAGGGGCTTTATTCTCTGTAAGTAAAGGTCGCCATGCTCAACCGCCATTTTTGCGAGCGAAAAATCTTCGAAAAGGAGGAAGCGTACTGATTAAAATGGATGAAAAGGGGAGCAATAGACGTCCGTTTCAATGATAGATCGACTTTGAGGTCTTTTGTTTGCTCGAGAAAGACTGACTGAATGCAATATGGAGACTTTAGTGGTTTAAGGTCGAAATTTATACACCCACATGGTGGGATTTTACAGTGTGCTTTCTTGTGGATTAGAATGAAATCTGTGTGGTAAGTGCCTCTAGGGCAGTCTGGTAAATTGCACCCTAAGAGTAAGAAGGTTATTTATGGCCGAGAATTGAATTATGCGTAACACTGTATTAGATCTGCTATACATAATTGAGTAAACCGTTCCAATTTGTTTTCCGGTAAAGAATAATAAAAAAACGAATTATAATGATTTTATTCATTTTTGATGCAATTTAATCAGAAATTAAAATTTGTTTACTTTGATTCATTTGAGGATTTAAATTTCCGAAATGGGTTACGATTTTATTTTAAGCGTTTTTAAACTATATAAATCAGTGGTGATTTCTTTACTAAAAATGTAATAAATTCATAAAACAATTTTATTACTATCATGTCAACATGCCGTAATGAAAGGCAATATAAGTTACTGCAAATTACTTTATGATAAGTAGAGTGCGAAAAATAAAAGGTAGTGAAAAATTACTGAGGAATGTTAAATTATTTCTACAATTTTTTTGGCTTAATGTGTTCACCGTGAAATTTTGTTTTGTAAGGCTATATATTGAAATGAAATAAAGTTTATTCTTTTACAAAGATATATATGCCTCCGAATTTGTTGGGAAATTCTCATCAAATTATTGTGCATATCTTTGAAAATTCCATTATAATGTATATCTAATAGCGGAGGAACAAATAAAATTGCTCTAATAAAATTTTTTTTAAAGTAAAGTGTTGATGTAAATTGCAGTTTTATTCTTTTTTTTTTTCAATAGTTTCTGCGAGTTATATTTTACTCCAAAAACCCCGATTATTTTGTTCATGGAAAATTTTCAGAAAGGGAAATAAATATATAAATAGAAATATGAGTTCTTAACATTGTTAAGTGTATACTCTCAACTTATCTAAATAAATAGATTAAAATCTGTGCTTTTAGAGGGATTTGGAAAGGTGATATACAATCAAAAAATGTGTCTTTACATGATTCTAAATACACTACTGGCCATTAAAATTGCTACACCAAGAAGGCGACATGCTACAGACGTGAAATTTATACGAAAAGAAGAAGGTGCTGTGATATGCAAATGATTAGCTTTTCAGCGCATTCAGACAAAGCAGGCGCCAGTAGCGACACCTACATTGTGTTTAAATGAGGGAATTGTTCAGCCGTTTCCTCATACACAAATTGCATTTGAACGTTGTTGCTTGGTGAAACGTTGTTGTGATGCCTCGTGTAAGAAGGAGAAATGTGTACCAGCACATTTTGTGTACCAGCACAAAGAAATGTGTACCAGCACCGTTTCTGACTTTGATAAAGGTCGAATTGTAGCGTACCGGGATTGCGGTTTATCTTATCGCAGAGTATTGCTGCTCGCGTCGGTCGAGATCCAATGACTGTTAGCAGAATATGGAATCGATAGGTTCAGGATGGTAATACGGAACGCCATGCGGGATCTCAACGGCCACCTATCACTAGCAGCCGAGAAGACAGGCATATTATCCGCATGGCCGTAATGGATCGTGCAACCACGTCACGAGCCGTGAGTCAAGAAACGGGGTCGTTTGGAAGACAACAAGTGTCTGCACGAACAGTTCGACAACGTTTGCAGCAGCATGGACTCTCAGCTCGGAGACCATGGCTGCGGCTTCCCTTGACGCTGCGTCATAGACAAGTGCGCCTTCAATGGTGTGATCCACGACGAACCTGGGCGCACGAATGGCGAGATGTCATCTTTTCAGATGAATCCAGATTCTGTCTACAGCATCATGATGGTCGCATCCGTGTTTGGCGGCATCGTGGTGAACGTACACTGGCAGCGTGCATTCGTCATCGTCATACTGGCCCATCACCAGGCGTGATGGTATGGGGTGCCATTGGATACACGTCTCGGTCACCTCTTGTTCGCATTGACGGTGCTTTGAACAGTGCACGTTACATTTCTGGTGTGTTACGACCCATGGCTCTACCCTTTATTCGAGCTCTGCGAAACCCTACGTTTCAGCAGGATAATGCCCGACCGCATGTTGCCGGTATTGTACGGACCGTCCTTGATACGGAACATGTTCGGCTGTTGCCCTGGCCAGCACGTTCTCCAGATCTTTCACCAATAGAAAACGTCTGGTCAATGGTTGCCGAGCGACTGGCTCGTCACCAAACGCCAGTCACTATGATTGATGAACTGTGGCATCGTTTTGAAGCTGCATGGGCATCTGTACCTGTACATGCAATCCAATCTCTGTTTGACTCAATGCCCAGGCGTATAACTGCTGTTATTACTGCCAGAGGTGGTTGTTCTGGGTACTGATTTCTCAGGATCTATGCAGCCAAATTTTTTGAAAATTTAATCACTTGTTATTTCTAGTATATTTGTCCAATAAATATCATTTTGTTATCTGCATTTCTTCCTGGTGTAGCAATTTTAATGGCCAGTAGAGTACATTGAAAATACTTTGGAAGTTTGGTAAATGGTCCACTTTTAAGAAGTTTTTAAAATATAAAATTCAACTGTGTTATTTTAACATATAAATTTAAAATAACTTTCCTATGATTTATTTATAGGAAATAGATATTGATAAACTACAATAAATAACCATATTGCACAAACATTACTGAAATATTAAGGAGACTGCTGCCAGAAATAAAGCAATAATATCAATAAAAAAATCTGTAAAATTTTTCTTAAGCTTATAAGGAAATAACGAATTTGGAATTATAATTATTAATCTGATTGATACAGCTATCTGTAAATAAGACTTGTGTGATTCAATGGTGGCGTATTAAAATATTACGTGTGGAAATACATAATAGAGAAGAACCTACCATATACTTAGGATCTAGAAAGCCTGTTCTAATTGCAAAACCATGCTCTTCATAAACTCAAAAAAAAAAAAAAAAAAAAAAAAGTGCAGATAATTGGTAGAAAGATATTTTTTGAAACCAACACAGCCTACATATTTCTTTCCGAATTTTTTGTTTCCCATGCCAGGCTAAAAGTTGCTAAAAACCAATGGAAGCGAATTTGCAAAGAATATAACTGCGAATTAGAAGTCCTAAGTCATTGTTCAAGGAGTCTTCTTGCTTTCCACCTCGACTCTTCTATACGATTCAAAAGCCTTACATCAGAGGAAGTGATTCCTGTTCCTTTCTCCCCCAGAATTACAAAATGGACAGATTGGGTCAGTTGAAAGAAATACTTATGCAGTCCAGGTGGACGCAAATCAATCGTGTTTTATTGATAAGTTGAAAATCTCTACGGCATAGCATCTTAGACTATCAGAAATAAAAACAAATTTAAACTGTCCTAAAAGATATTTAAAGAAGATATTCTTGTAAGAAATATTAGATGTGGTGTAATATTTTCAAAACAATTTAATCTTCCAATAAAAATGGCTAAATTAGGATGTTATAGTAAATTGTCATTTCTTTTTTTGCTAGAAAATCTGCTTGTTCATTGCCTCAAAGACCACAATGTCCAATCACACATTTGAGAATGTTATCTTTAAAGTAAGTGTTCTCGAGAATTTTTGATATTCAATGGTTTTAATGGGTGTTCAACAGATTCAATTAGCTGAATTGCGGCTTAAGAATAACAAAAAATGACTGCACTTATAACTTTCTGTTGGATAGCCAATAACTGCTTTATGGCTTTATATGAATGTCTGCATCTTCACTATTAAAATAAGGTATCAGTGTAAGCTCCAGGGTAGTTTGGAGGTAAAAAAGTTCTAAAAGCACACCAGTCCCAACATTAAAATGACAAAATAAATTGAAAGCCATCGGTAAAAACGCAGAATCCCTAAAGATGCTTTCTTTGAAATTTGTTGTACAATATTTTTCTCAGTTTACCCATTAACGTAGAGTAGGACACAGTCCCTCTGAACTGTCAATATTTGCAGATTCGTCTTTGAAACAAGCGGCAATATCAAAATCCTTTTTTTATGGTTCCTGAATGAATTTCCTATTTTTTATGACGTTAATACCTCCGTGTGAACTTCTCCTTTAAGGAAAATTCGAATATTGTTTAATGAAAATCATTTCTCTTTTTTCAATGAGCACAAAGTTGGTATCATTCATATTCTTTCTTTTTTTCATCCAAATGATACTTAAAACAATGATTGGACTCTGAATACATTGGTAATGTGTTCAAAATTCTAGTGGTGAACTTTGAACACTTCATCAAGTGCCTCTTAGGTCCAATTCGTAACCTCTAAACATTTGTAAATGCATTTTTTGTTATTAATAAATAAGTTATTTTATTATATTTGCCCCCTTCCCTTTTTTATCATAGTAGTAAAACAGTTTTTCCTTCTTTTAAGTATGAAATTTATAATTTTCCTACAACTTTAAAATAATTCATATTATGGTGAAATTAACTTATCGGCCATTCTTTGAACATATATTTACATTCTCTACATAAAGTAGTACGATAAATGTTTGTTAAAAGTTTTTTTATACATGTTCATATCTATATGCATTTAATTGCAATTTTTGCTATTAGTTTGGAAAATTTTTATATTAGAAGACGCATTTTATGTATATATACCAGTCTTCCAAAATAATTGGATTTTTACTTATTTGTTTCAATAAAGTTATTTTCCGCCTTCAAAGCTTTATATTTTTATTAAAAAATAGTCATTAATTATGTAGAGTAAAATTGCTTGGAATAAAAAATCGTTACAGAAAAATTAATAGTTGATAAATTAGCAACTCTCCATCAAGTTGTGCCAATTTTTATGTGATACCTTACTTTATCTTAAGCTTATTTAATTGCATTTCTGAGAACAAGATTTCGACAATAATTTCGAAGCAACTCAATATAATTCTTTTTCCTTTTGTTACAAAAGGAACAAAAAAAGTAATAACAATGTATGTGCGCATTCCATTTTCTCCGGAATTTCGAAATAATATTTCTGAAAGAAGTCATCATGAGTGGTAGTTGAAGATACTCCATCTGATTGGCTGAAGATTAATGGAAAGGTGACATCGTCAGAAAAGCGGAAAAATGGTGAAAAATAAAAAAAAAATTAATCCAATGCAATGATATATCAACTATTGCGTTGCTATAGCAACATTTAAAGTTTTATTTGTTCCTAAGACTAAATCTAAAAGTTTCACATGTCACAGGTTTTGAAAAGCGATGAGAGAAATGGAAACCATCAGTTCTTCTTTTATATTCATCATTTATATTCTTTACAAATGATTTTGTCGTATAATGATAATTGAATTTACGTTTACTGAAATTAATAATTTGGTGACATATCTTTAAATACTGGTTTTGTGCTTGCTTACCAATTTTTTATATTTTTTCTCATGGCTAGCCTTATTGAGGTTTGATTTGATTGTGTAGAATGCTTTTTCAACTAATTAAATTTATAAGGATGGGTCTTGTATACTAAGAATTCCCACTGTGGTTCAAATGATTCTCTTACTGGTAAATGAAAGTTGGAGAATCTTTTGTAGTATTCAAGAGGTCTATTATTGGCAACTGTTAATAAATTTACAAAATTGTAAAATGATAAGTCAGGAATTTGTTTTAATTTTTTTTCTGTTTGTAATCAAATTATTAGCTTTAGGTGATATATTATTATTATTATATATTATGAAGAAAAACATAAAAAATGAACTATAAAAAGTTATTTCTTTCAAAAAATTATATATTGTAAAAAAAAATTAGGAATTCCCAATTTATACATTAAAAATAGACGGACGCATAAAATTGCTTTTTAAACAAGACGAAATATTCTTTTTCGGGAATTAACCCCTTGACTGACTTTGACGAGTCTGACTCGTCCTTGATTTCCTGGGCCATCACAGACTTTGACGAGTCAGACTCGTCAAGCGCTTCTTTCGGCGGACGCCGTGCAAGTTACAATTAGATTACATAGTTGCTTCACTCGTTCGACGATTCTCATTTAAAAAAGCACACTGAAAGTAAGAGTTCAGTTTAGCAGAAGTCTCGCACGGTGAATGTTATACTAGCCAATATTTGAGTTTAGTAAAGATTATAAATAATCCCCGTAACATGTATAAGCCGGATGCATTATATGAAAGTGGGGATGATGGTGTAAATTGATGGTGTAGTTCAATTAAGCGAAATTAAATAGTTTTTTTTTGTCGCATCAAATTCCATTTAATTCGTCAGTCAAGGGGTTAAATTAACTTACATAAAATATTGTCGCATGTTTTTGATTTAATATTTGAAGGGAAAGCTAATTTAACATTTTTTATTAGTTTAACTATGAAAAAGTAAGAAATTTAAAAATTGTAGAATAAAATGTGCTTTTTGTTACCTGTTAAGTTCTTGATGCTTAAGTATTAATGTTAATGTATTGTTTGCATACCTATAACAGGTCAGAAGAGTTTTAATTTATCTACGGAAATGTTTGTGATATAAAAATCTAAACAATTTTGACGCAGATACTATATAATCCAGGATTCCAAATTCTGAAATTTTTTGGCGAAGAAGAAATGTTGCCAAAAGGACATATTGTGACGTGCGCTATGACATAAATACTAAGGTTGCCAAAATATAATTTTATGCATAATTTTTATAGGTGTCCATATCTATCACATAATAAAAATGAGGTTGCTAGATACGTAAGAAAATCCACCAAAAAATCACCAAATTCAAAATTTGGCATCCTGGATTATACGGCATCTGTGCCTCAATTTCATGTAAATCATAAACTTTGATATAGCGTGCTGTTTTTTTCAACGGAAAATATTTAAATAAAATGTTATTTATACTTAAAATATAAACGCAGTTAATTTTATCTTGGTAATGTTTTCTTGTTTGGATGATGAAAATGTCAAGAATATTATTTTAATCTACTTATTCTACCGCGCACTTTAGAAATTTCTTTCCTATCATTCTAAAAGGAATGCAATTATATAATAATAAAGAAAACATACTAAAGAATAACATTCGAACAAATAACACCAAAGTTATGGAATTTCTGATGCTTAAATTTTGCTTTTGATTATTTTAGACAGCAATTTTTATCTTTCTAAATTATCACTTTATTGATAATCTTTCCTCTTCCCTTCAGTTGGTACAAATGCAAAGAATTCTTGAATTTTAGCTGTTGAATTGGCCATTCCCATACATTTTAGGTTAAAAATTTACCGTACGGTCACCCTTGGTGAAATTTTAAAAAAGTCTCCAAGGATGACCAATCACGAATTTCCGATCGGGAAAAATGGCTGAAATAGTGACAAATACTTCATACATTGTTGGTATCTAACAATATCATCAACTAATTTTACAATATTAACATAAAACGCAGATTTATAGGCTTTAAACATCAATGGTAAAATAATAAAGTTGATATACTAAATTATCCATAAATTTCTTTGATTAAATTTTATAATGAATTTAAATCGGTAAATATTCATTAGAAATTGATGATAAATAGGGTCGCCAAAATACTAGTTTGCCGGGTTACCGGTAAAATTGTTCGCCAAATTTGGCGCCTTTAAAAACGCGTCAAGGGTGACTGTACAGTGAACCTGATCCCATTTTAGCGATGCTGTCAAGTCGAGATTCATTTGTATACTTTCTTAGAATTTTTCTATTCATTTAATGGTTTGGTTTTGTAGAAAACTACGTCTTTATATATTCATATGTAGTTGTGATCACATCGTCAAATATACTATTTGACAGTTGGAACCGAAGGCGTTCGTATCAAATTTTCTTACAGTCATGTTTTAATTCAAATGATCTTCCTTTTCATACGATGTATTTTATGTAATTGATGTGTATTGAAAATATATGATTCTGATTGTTGAACATTAATAATATTTAATGGATATTTTACGCCATTTTATGTAGAATGATAGATTACTTTGTTAACGACCTGCTAAATCTATTGTATTTACCTTCTTGAGATGCAGTTAGTCAATAAAGTCTGCGTTCATGAAGAAAAAGTAATATCAAATCTAAATTTAAGGTGCCAAAAGTGTAGTTTCTTAAAGTTTTATTTTTTAAAGATTTAGTTTCAATAAGAGACTTTGAAATTATTTAACTGTAATATTTTCATATGTAATAATTTATGCACACTAATTTTTAAAAGATAATTGGCGAGAAATCAAATCCAATAAAGTTTGCGTACAACGCAATGGAGGCGCGGGATTTCTTATCTAACTTTTAAACTTTAAACTTGAGAATGAAAATAAGGTTACACTTTCAAGGTCATTGACTTGAAGTTGTTATTCTATTTTCTTTAATGAAAATGAAAACCAATAAAGAAACTCCTTTAGTTAAGAGACAACTAATTATAAATTTGAGAGATGAAGTGATATTGGTAAAACCATTTTCTAGTGTACAAAGAGTTATTCAAAATTATCTTGACACTGGCAGTCTTGCTGTAAAACCAAGAGGTGGGAGAACGGAGAAGCTAACCCAGAGAGAAGAAAGAAAAATTCTTTTATAAATGAAACAAAATCCTAAACTTTCTGCTGCAAGCATTGCAAAAGACATTTTTTTTAACTAGCAGCAAGGAAATTTCACCTGAAACTGTACGAAAAGTGCTGCAAAAGGCCGATCATCATGGACACAAACCTAGATCTAAGCCATACCTTTCCGAGACAAATAAAAAGAAAAGAATTGCTTTTGCCAAAACATATTTAAACTCTTTGCACGACTTCTGGAACAATGTAATTTGGTCAGATGAAAGCAAATTTACAATATTTAAAGTTAATGGCCATCGTATTGTAGAGAGAAAACCAGAAATAGAACTGAATCTGAGAAATTTAAATCCAACTGCCAAACATGGAGCAAGCGGTGTGATAGTAATGGGGTGTATGTCATCGAAAGGAGTTGGAAATCTTCACATTATTGATAAAGTCATGGATATGTATGCTTATCTGAATATTCTAAAGAAAAATCTACGAGACAGTGCCCGAAATTTAAACCTTTCTAATACCTTTATCTTCCAACGAGACAACGACCCGAAACATACAACCAAAATTGTGAAGGAATATCTCCTCTATCTCACTCCAAGACAGATGCGTATTCCTCCACAGTCACCAGACCTCAATCCATTCGAACATTTGTGGGCAAAATTGGAGAAACGAATTCGAAAACGCAATATTATGTCATGAAATGAGCTCATTAGTAAATCGCAGGAAGAATTGGTCAAATTTACGTCGGATGACACTGAAAAACTAGTGCAGTCAATGCCCAGACGTCTGCAAGTTGTTTTGAGGAATAAAGGATATGCTACAAAGTGTTTAAGTAATGTAAAAAAACTTATATTTTGCATTTTTTGAAAATATATGCAAACTTTATTGGAGGGAATTTCTGAGTTTAGTTGACAAAATACATTTTTGTAATCATGTAAAAAATATTATACTTATATTATTTACTTTATATTTAAGTTTGCAAAATTGTAGCTAATAGAAGGAAAAAAAATTTAGTGATTAAAATGCATTTTTCAATGCTTTAAGTGTTTTTTTAATTTAAAATTTAGTCTGTACGCAGACTTTTGTGACTAACTGTATTTCTAATATCCTGCACAAATAATAATAATTCTACTCAATTGAAGTAAGGCATATGTGGAACTGTCTGTATAATTTTTACCTTACTGGAGAATAGAGACTCGCATAATCCATATTTTTTTTTCTTATCTTCACTATCTGTTATGCTATAATTTTTTACATGTATTTCAATAATCTTGAATTTATTGATAAATATTAATTTAGAATAGTCTGAGTAATGTGTTTAATTTTCTCAGCACATGTCATCATTCATTCTGCATGATTGCGATGAAATGCCCTGTTTCCTTTTACCTTTTATCAAATTTTAATTGCTTTCCTTTGCCTATTGTATTTATTGATTCATAATTTTGATTTTGGAAATCTAACTTATATTGCTTGATCGTGCTCATTTTTGTCCTTTAGGTTAAAGAGAAGCATGTTTCATATGCGTGGTGGCAATTTTTGAAGTTACGTTTTTTTAAAATTAGAGAATGTACACACCGAATTAGAATAGATATGTTTCAATTTATTTTATAAAATGGATGATTTAATTATATACATGCTATAACAATGAAACAACTTTCAAAAACTACTGTATATATATATATATATATATATATATATATATATATATATATATATAATTCTTTAATAACAATGTTTAACACACGAAGAGTTACGAAAAAATAGAACATAATAGTTAGCTTTAAATTCGTTAACATCGCATTTCAGTTCAGTGCAGTTGTAATTAGATTCCTCGTTTATTATTTTGGTTATGGCTTGGTGCAACTAAATTTTTGTTATCTACAGAAGACTGATAACACAATTTTGTCGCATCATAAATGTACAAAAGTACATATATGTATATAATCTTAGAGCATTAATAAAATTATGTGGCATCGTACTATGAATATTTTCGTTAGTTTTCTTTTTTGAAATTCTGGAAATCAGATGGCAAATATTCAAATGATATTTGAGACGAAAAAAATTATTTTAATAATTTTCCAAATTTGTGCTTCGAATAATTTGTACGCGTGATAGGTTTCAATTCCATCGCATCTTTTGAAATCCTTTATGTATTTTTTTTTTTCGAACTCCATTTCTCCCGAAGTTTCTCTCCCGAAATCGGGGAATCTGGGAACATATATAAATCCTGCTTTTCTCTCTCTACCGGAGAGCCCTTTCTCATTTTCGGCTTGGGAGACTGTCCGTTTATTGCCCGTCCTAACGACGGCGCGGTTGCCCTCATTTTGCGGGAGGGAAATTCGTACTTTTGCGCCTCACTGGTTCGCCAGCTTTTGATCTTCGAGTACGATGGGTTGGAGGCTGTATTCGAAAGCAATATTGGATGTCTTTTAACCGAAAAGCAGACGATTGGAATGCCTCGAGATCTAACGGTTCGTCGAGTAGTCACGGACGCGGAAGGAAATAGTTCCCCGGATTTCAATTCCTGGAAAAGAATCTTGGCGACGTCGATTTATAGGACTGCTTTTATCCTTTCCTCAGTAGGTAAAATTTGCCGGTTCTGGCTCAGTGGCGGTGTGTGGCGGTTGTGGCGGCGTGTGGCGGTTGTGGCGGTGTGTGGCGGTGTTGAGTTGTTTCCCTCCTGCTGTTAAGTTGAGTTGTTTCCCTCCTGCTGTTAAGTTGAGTTGTTTTCTTCCTGCTGTTAAGTTGAGTTGTTTTTTCTCCTGCTGGTGAGTTGAGTTGTTTTTTCCTACTGTTGAGTTGAGATGTTTTTTACTGCTTTTTAAGTTTTGGTTTTGGTTTTTAAATTTAGTTTTGGTTTTTCAGATTTTGTTTTATGGAATGGCAACGCTATTGATTTAGTTTTTTGGAATGGCAACATGTATTGGTAAAACACGTGTTTGTTTTGACCCATCACATGAAACGTTGCCATTTTATAGAATCAAAACTTTCCCGTTGCCAATCAGGAAAATAGAATTTTTTGTGATTTTGAGAGCTTAGTATTCATGAAATGGCAACATTTTAATTTGCGTTTTTAGTCAACACGTGATACTTTTATAAGAGTAATACTTGTATATGTGTGGCGGTTTTGAGTTGTTAAAAAAAAAAAAATAGCGTGATCTCTTTTTTTTTCAAAAATAAGTTTCAAAGCCATGGCAACGCAACTTTAATTATTGTGGAATGGCAACCATAAATGCTGAGTATTTGCCTCATACACACTAAACACATTAGCAACTTTCTACAAGGTGAAACACGATTCAGCAGAAAACTATTGGGAATTTTGTATGTGATTCTTCTTCTCAAGATTTATTTGAAGTAAGTAGACTTTTAATAATATTTTAACTACCATTTATTATAGTATTAAACTGGCAGTTGAATTTATTTCAAAAACATTCATGTTTCAATATATATAAAGATATATTTTTTCTTTTAGATAATTAATTGGGAGTCAAATCTGTAAATATCATCATGAATGGTGTGAAGCGTGCGAATAATTTTAAAGTGAGTATTCTTTTTTTAATTAAATATATTTTATTTTTTAAATTAGCTTATTATTATAATCTTTTACTTATTAAGTTTTTTCTCTACAGGAATCCAGAGAGAAAAATTTAAGTCGGGTATGGCATTTAAGCGTGACCTACATCCAGAGAACGTTTTTCCTGTCGGTGACGATATTTTTATCTATGTTTCCATGTGGAAAGACAGTATTTATGTACACGTACGCACCTTTAAGTTGTTTGGAGATATGTATTATCCTTCATCAGATGGCTTGACAATGGGAGCCTACTGTTTCTTCATGTTGACTCGAGATGATGATGATCGATTCAATCAGAAACTGGATTATGTGGCGACGGATTTAATGTCGCCCTTTAATTCTGACTTAAAAGTGAAGGTTTTGTGTAATGGTTCGGGAATGCCTGGGCGCTTATCTCGAGAAATAATTTGTAAAAGTGGTCGAAAATATAACTACTCGATTTTGCTTTCCCAAGAACAGTGGAAAATGTATTTAATTTTAAAGATGATATTTTATCCAGTGTAATAGATATTAAATTTAAGAATGTTGATTTTTATGGTGCATACACAAAGCAAACAAACCTCTCCGAATTGGATATTGAGAAGGATTATACAGATTTACTATGTAGTCATTTGATGACAGTGATAACAAAAATCTCTATAAACATAATCTGCTGGGGATGTATAAGGATGGCGATACCGAAAATACAGTTGCACTATTTAATGAGAGTGCAATGGAATTGGATATTGATATCATCGCTGAAGACTTTTCTATGAAATTATCGGGGTAATGTTGCCAGATGGTAAAAACTTTCAGATTATATTCATAAAACATTTTTACAAAGTATTAATATTTCATATATTATAAAAGACATAAGGAAAGAAATATGTTGCTTAGAGTCTTTTTGAGTGTATATTTCTGACATATTTGTATGCATTTTTGGATATGTTCTTTAATGTAATAAACATTTGTTATTTAAAAGTTTAGAATTATTCTTTCATTAGTATCACACATACATATGTTTTATTTACTAAATAATGATGTTAAATATATATGCTTTATTAAATGTTAGTATATAATTAGTGTAAAAAATTAACAATTATAATATCAATATTTAAAGTAACTCTTTATTACATTTTCATAATAAAATATTTTTACAAAACTTGATAATCATGCAACATTATAAATATTAATCTTACTTCATCAACATGCTTTTTTATAGAAAATTATTCTACTTCCCAAAAAAATCAGTACTTAATATACATCTACACACAATTTAATGAAAATAATTATTTTAAAATATCAAATTCGAGGAATTACATAACAATATTTAAAAGTACAAAAACAAGAAAAAAAATAAATGAATAAATCATCTTTCAGAGGAAAAAAAAAAGGATACAGAAGTAAAAATCTCATATAATACTATTTCAAAGAAATTCCAATGAATTTAGTTTGATATCATAACAGTTTTCTTATAATGTAAATAATATCATTCGTTCAAAGAATAGTGACCAATGGCAAGAGTGGAAATACCATCAGGATTTACGTACCTTTTATTGTCTTTAAAAGATAGTGCCAATTTATTTTGCTTTATAGAAAATAAATCATGATTTTTGGATCGTATTAAATTCATGTTGACGTATAACTCATTGTTATTAAATAAACAGTTTTTATAATCATTAAAAGTAATTTGCTTTTTCAAAACTTGTTTTTTATTCCTTTTAATCGCTTTTCTCATTTATTTTCTGTCGTATATGCATACATTTTTGATTTTAAACCAATAAATTCGGTCATGATGCAACCATTATTTTTCGTCTTTCATTTTGCCTAATACTTTTTATTTGTCAACAGCATATCAAATCTATTATTTACGCCATAACCGGAAGTGTCATATAAGTTAATTTTTAATTTCATGTCGGCATAAAATCCTTAGTCTTAACTTCATAAATAAGGGAATCTGTGTCAGTATACATTAATCGTACATTTTCCTATAATTCCTTTTCATCTCTTCGTAATGAAAGGAATACATCAAATATTTTGAGATGTCGAGGATAGCCATCCCAACATATATTGGCTTAGAAAATTTTATTTTTAGTTTTTTAGATGCACGGCCATACAATTTTCAGCTAAAAATAGTCCTGTAATCAAAGTTAGGTTTCGCTATTAATTTCCGAACTTGTTCTTCAGAAGAACATAATCTTATGTCTAATCGCTTTCTCACATTTTCCATTGTTTTTCCGAAAATGCTATTATTCATTAATTTAAAGAAATCTTTATGGAAATCGTTTGCTGCTTCTGTTCTTAATTTTGTATTTAAATCAATGTAAGTTTTTAACCATATGGCGATTGTTTGAATTTTAATATTCGATGTATTTTTGTAATTTTAAGCCTGAGTTTCAAATATAATTTTAACACTTTATAATGAACTACATACTTGTTCTTGGGTAATAATGTTGTCATAAGTCTTGTTTCTTACAATTTGGAGGAACCATATTAATAGGAGCCAGAGGAAAATCTGAGGGTATTGTGAAGAGACATGTCGTAATCCATATCTAATTCAGTAGTATATACCCAATATCCGAATTATCGGGGATATTTTCTATATCAATATTTGCAGTTGAGCACCAAGCGAAATCCCCAATAGGCAAATATTGGCTCATGGCCCAACCATATAAATTATTAGCATCTAAATAGATCAAATATTTTTCATCCAGTTTGGGGTCAAAATTCTCCATATATCTATTATTAGCTAAAGAGTATCTATTACTGCATTGACTAACTCCTCCACGGACTCCCTTCTCAATAAACAGTAACATTTCATAATCAGTTAATAATTCAATTTTTACGTTTGTGTGCAATAACATTGCATCCCATGATAACGAAGGAGCCGTAAAATACCAACAAGGATCCAACCTATACGTTTTTAAACAAATAATCCGAAAGTTTTCAAACAAATCTGCCAACAAAAGTACGTCAGTTTTAACATACAAATCGCAATACTCACCAAGATTAGTGAGTCTAAACTCATTAAAACTTTTTTGCGTGATTATAATCTTCTTCGCTAATTTCTTCACCATTTAATTCATTATAGAATTTATTTCTTGAGGCAAAGAGGGTTCGTCGCATTTTTTATATCATCAAAATAATTATAAGGAAAAACACCTTTCCTCAAAGTAAAATCAATTTTCCCTGGCTCGAAATTTTGATTCATATACTTAAATTGATCTCGAGATAGGGTAGAAATTAAATTATCGAGGCTTGATGCCATAAATTTAAATGTGTCCAAGAAACGTATCTGGAACCTAGGAGAAATATTTTTACTGAACGAAATATAGCGTTCTTCTGTGTTGGGGATTAAAAATAGAGGCTTTTTATCATAGCCTAATTCTTTGACGAAAATATGTGCATCATAACCGGAGAGATTGTGGAAAATATCGGTAAAAATTTCGGAACTCTTAGTGATAAATTACAATGATTACAACACGCGCCTCGAAATGCTTGGTTTAAATGATCATGATCTCGGACTTTTACATTGTTTACAGAGAAGGTTGTGAGCATATGTAACAAGACGTAGCATTTTCATAGTTAATTTTGTTCTACTGTGAGAGGTCTTAAAGGTTTATTATTTTTATAAATATTTTCGATTATTAAAGCCTCCTGTTCAATCATTTTAATAAATACTTTGGGGGCATCTAAGCCTCTGTAAACAACAGGATCTTTATAATGCCCATTCTCATAGCAAATGAAATAGCAAAAACTAAATGGAACGTGTTTTTCGTACACATTTGTGAATGGGAATTTCGGATCTGGATGACAAGTATCGGTTTTTACGGTTAAACATTCAAAGTCAGCATATATAACAAAGGGATTTTAATTAAATGTTGTATATTTTTAAATAAAATGTGCTTACCTTCTTCCGTAGGCATTTCCACTTTCGCAGGTCTTTTTCATTACATAATTCTTTATGAATATTTAATTTATCATCATTCGAAAAAAATTGCAAACATCGTCTGCATATGCAAATTTTATGCTCATTGTTCGAACACTGTTTTGATATGAGACGGGATAGATTTTTAATCCAACAAAAATGACCATTAACATCTTTCTGAATGTACAGTAAATCAATATGTTTATCTTCCTCACGATCACAAAACCAGTAATGGGTAGATTTTGTAATTTTTATCATAAGAATACACATTAATTGATATATTGTTTAACTTACTGAATTTTTATGTCCGAAAAATGAGGTGGTCTGTTATTCCATCAAAATTCAATGTTTCTGCATAAGTGTAATTTTGAAACTCTTTCAGCATTTTGTTCCACAGGATACAGAGCTGACAAAATTGCCCATTTAAAACATTGCTGATCTTCATTTTTTACATTAATAACTGCTCCCTCGCTTTGATACCTGAAGGCAGCTCAATATGGGATGAACCTCTCAAAGGCGAATAGTGGTTTGTCCTCAACTCTTGCTCCAAAATTTCACTTAATGCCCAGCCAGACTCCTTCTTTCCTGAAAATCCTCACTTTCAGCAATTATTTTATCCTTCATTTCTTCATACAAATCTGAGATATCTGTTGCTGATAAAACAACTTTATTCGGAGTTTTAAATTCTACATTTTTTGATACCTCCTCACCGTTATCAGTCATTTTCTTGTAAATGCACCTTAATCTGATACTTATTTTCAGTCCGTTTTGAATATTTAATTCATTTTCAACGATGTCTAAAGTTTCGTTCTTGTTGGCAGTCAAAAATTCACTGATTTCTTTGAAGTCTCGTTTTTTTTCCAATACGAATGTTTTGTATTTTCTTCTAAATGCACTTTTTGTAATTTCCTTTTCATAAATATGATCTCGCTGGGATATGCCACCACCACCACACTGATTCGAAGACGACGATGACGGTCCGGCTGTGTTTTCAACTATAATAGCATATCTCCTCTTCTTGGGCCTCGGTTCCACATCTAGATGGGATGATGAAGGTACTGCAACATTGTCAATTTTTGTCTTGTGGCGTGTTGTTTCATCAGGAAATTTGATTTTCTGACACGAACCATTTTTAATATGTCTCACCAAAGCATCGTGGCGAGAAAACGTTTTATCACATTGCGCACATACGCTTTTCGATAAATTGTGTACAGCTTCAAAATGACGCCTTAAATCAGCTTCTCTTGTAAAATTTGCATTGCATTGATCACAGCGAGAAACTTGCTCCTTACGATGAACTTGTAGAATATGTCGTTTTACGGCAAATTTAGTTGAAAATATCTTCCCACATTCTTCACAAAGAGACATAATGTTGCAGTTAAATATTCTGTCTCTGTACCAAACAGTCCACAAGTCAGATGTTATGTGACCAGAATTCACATAAGATCTTTACTAGAATTTTAATGTGAGAAAGGTCTCAGGCTGCACTGTGCCAAACATTCGAGAAATAGAACTGCGTTCATGTATGTTCCTTACTAGCATTTCATCATGAGAAAAGTCTCGCTCTTCATGGAACTGAACAATCAAGAAATTGAGCACAATTTCTTACTAATAGTGCAATATGAGAACATTTTCCTTCTTAGCATTTATAGCCCAGGTAATTGCTATCACATGATGAATTTATTTCACTTCAGTTATTCAAAAAATAGGGTTGAGCTGTAGTATCCCTGTAAAGAAAATCTAATTGGGACTTAAGGAAAAGGGGCGGTGCTAAACCTGTAGAAGCTACCCAGTAAAAAGTCAGAATGTAATGAGCCGAAGCGAAAATTCTAGAACATTCTTATTCATTGGAAATGTCAGAATATAGTACGATAATCAAGAATATTAATGTCCGAAAATTTCCCCAGGAAACCTATACCTTTGCATGCATTGTCATTTGAGAAAAATAGATTCTGTAACACAATGGTAGTGCATCTCGAAGTTGAATGATTTAACAATTTAAAAGAAATTTTTCCTTTAACTGGTCAGCAAAGCCGCAGCTTTCGAAGTGAGCAACAATGGGATGTGTTCTCCAACAAGTATTGAACCTGACAGGGATTCAACTGAATATATATGTGAAGGGTATAAAACACAATGTACGTTTAGAAATGCAACGAAAGTCCTAAAGCGGAGTCTCAAATCGAAAATGGCCCCCTCTAACTGTTTTGTGAATACCGAAATCGGCGAAAGAGAACAACAGAACACAGACCCTTAGGAATGAAGAAAACCAGGTGTTACCAGCTTTTTCTTTTGTAGTGGGAATGGAAATAAAGAAATCGTATTCTTTGTTCCTTATTTTCAGGAATTATTTAATGCGTTACAAGAAAAAAAGCATGTTTTATTTTGTATTTATAATAAAATAAAAATATTGATGGAAATTGGTCAAAAAGTTAAAAGAATCAGATTTAACTTTTTCAAATAATTTATTTTGGCATGAACTATAAAGAGAACTACAAACCATAAAATTAATATTTAAGTTATAACATTAAATAAATTGTTTTAGTCTGAATACAAGCACGTGAGTATAATGGAGAGAATTTACAAAGATCCTGAGCACACAGCTAGTTTTAGTGGTATAAATGCGATGAGACGAGGCTTGAAGGATAAAGTTAAAATCTCAGACATAAAGAGATGGGTATCTCAAAAGATTCTTACACTCTGCATAAGCCCATTCGTCACAAATTCCGGAGAAACAGAGTGTTAGTTAGTGACATTGATCAACAATTTCAAATAGATTTAGCTGATATGCAAAGTTTAGCTAAGTTTAATAGAGGTTACAAATATTTACTTACATGTATTGATGTATTTTCTAAATATGGATGGGCAATTCCATTGAAAGATAAGTTAGGAAAGACTATAAAATTAGCGTTAGAAACTATTTTTAAGTTTCGAAACCGTCTCGACTTCAGTCAGATTCCGGTTCCGAATTTAAAAATAAAATAGTACAAAATTATTTAAAACAAATGAAAATTAAATTTTTACTACTCAAAATCAAACAAAAGCAAAGTATTGTTGAAAGATTTAATCGCACTTTAAAAACTAAAATGTGGGAAATATTTTACTGAATTTAACACCAAAAATATATTGATATTATTGATAAACTGGTTTATAGTTATAATCATACATGGCACAGAAGTATTAAAATGTCCCCTGCTTCAGTCAACAAAAATAATAAAGACCAAGTGCGGCGCAATTTATATGGAGACCTCATCAATCTAAAACCAAAGCCACCGAAATTGAAAAAAGGTGACACTGTGTAAGTAAGCAAAAATTGCGATTCGAAAAGGCTATGAACAAAATTGACTAGAGAAATTTTCATAGTACAGCAAATTGTTCCTAGAAATCCAGTAGTTTATAAATTGAAAGATTTACTTGGGGAAGAAATAAATGGAACATTTTATGAAGAGGAACTTCAAAAAGTTGTAGATTCCGGTTTTTATCCAGTTGAAAAAGTGATTAAAACTAGAAAAAACGGTGTCAAAACAGAATATTTTGTAAAGTTTTTAGGGTATCCTGAAAAAATTCAATACTTGGATTACTGATCTGAAAAAACTATAAATAAGAATAGTTTTCTTTTTACTAATTCATTATGCAACATGTCTTTCTATGTGACGCTACCTTCTGACAGCTCTCTGAAATATTTTTCCCGATAATAAAATTTCTCATTTTATAACTCAGCTTCCTACATCGATTAATTTAAGCGGGAATGGGAAGTCGGTTTATCTGAAATAATCTATCCTCATTCATGGTTCAACATTAATGAATTTAACAACACTTTTAACTATGATACCGGAGGTGGAAAACTGATACAGAAAACAATTGATACTGGCTGTTATGAAACCATATTTGATATTCTCGCAGCTATTCAATGGGTTTTACCAAAAACCTGAGTAGATTTACATTGAATTACAACAAATCAACAAAGCGAGTTAAAATAAATGCTGTTCATGAACTGCTCTCCACCTGGAAAAAATTAGCTCCAATCTTAGGTTTCAAAATAAACACAGTCATTGTAGGAAACATGAAAGGAGAATTTGTAGCTGATGCAGCTTCTGAATTTTCCTTTTATGTGTACAGTGATATAGTAGCTCCACAGATTGTAGGTAATATACAAGCACCCCTTTTGAGAATTGTAATGAGTGAAAGGTGTAGATGGTGAAGTTATTAGTCAATATTATGACAGACCTCAGTATTTACCGGTGATTCGACAATCATTTCAAACTATTAAAATAGAAATGCGATTAAATTCAGGGGATTTTGTACCATTCTGAGAGAGGAAAAGTCATTGTAGTTTTGCATTTTAGAATGAAGCAAATAGTATAAATACGGGAAGAACAATCATCAAAAGTCATTAATAAATTAGTTTTCAAGATGAGCGTACCATATGTTTGCTGCCCAAAAAATTTGAAGAACATTATGCAAGTCAGACAGGTTCTGGTTTGCCTTATTATCGAGGAATTTCTTATCAGAGAGGTTATGGTTTAGGTGGAATATTCCGCCGTTTATTTAGAACAGCTTTACCCTTTTTAATAAAAGGTACAAAAAACATAGGAAAAGAAGCGCTTTTAACGGGATCCCGTATTGCAACGGATGTATTATCTGGACAAAACTTTAAGGAATCCGTGAAGAAAAAGAGGCAAGGAAAGTGGTGAACAGATAGCTCGGAAAGCTATCGATAAAGTTCAATCTATGGTGGGTAAAGGAAAGTATAAAAGAAAACGTAAAATTCAAAAAAGAATCATTTCATCAAAAACTAAGAAAGTGAAAGGACGTGATATTTTTGATCCGTGATGACGTTTCTTTTAAAAGATTCACCTGACTGTGTGCAGTCTGAATTAGAACTCTTTCATTTACCTGGAACACAAACTGTGATTCAAAGCGGACAGTGGATAGTATTCCACCCTCTATCAAATATTTTCGATGGAGGGCCAGTAGAATTTTACATTTCTGGAAGTGGAGAGGATTACATAGATCTCAGTCAAACACAACTATATGTTAAAGCAAAATTTTAAAGAATGATAACTTTGCTATCGGAAAATAGGATGAGATTGAACCCATGGATTTATTTTTACATTCCTTGTTTTCTCAAGTTCATATCGCCTTAAATGATCGTCTCGTTTCTAACTCAAGTAAACTTATCCATACCGGTCATACATCGAAACGCTATTGAATCATTGATACGAAAGAAAGTAAGACGTCTCAGTTTACTTTTATAAAAATTCAGAAGATGGACTTAAAAACGATCTGCTTTTTTTCAAAGAAAGCGCCACTGTAGATATGATTGGCTGCATTCACAGTGATTTATTCCATCAAGAAAGGCTTTTATTAAACCTTGTAGATTTGAAAATTAAACTGATTCGAAGCAGTCCAGAATTTAGTCTGTTGGGTAAAGAAGGATATAAAGTAGTATTAAGTCACGTATCTCTACTGGTGCGAAAAGTCCGTGTAAGTCCTGGAGTCATATTAGGACACGGAATGGCATTAGAGAAAGGAGGAACAGCTAAATATCCAATCAACCGCGTTTTTGTGCAAGGTTTATTCTATTCCGAAAGGAAACATGTCATTCGTTCAAGATAGCATATTTGTAGGTCAAATGCCTAAGCGGATTATCATAGGTTGTGTTGATAATGAAGCATTTCACGGAACTCTAAAAGTCTCCTTTTATTTTCATCATTTCAATTTAAATTTCATCGGAATCTACGTGGATGGTCAACCAATTCCACATAATCCATTAGAAATTAATTTTGAAGAGAATAATTTTATTCGTGCCTACCAAAGTCTCTTCTTAGGCACAGAAAAGATGGGGCAAGATCGTGGTATATTTATATCAAGAGAAGAGTATCCTAAAGGTTACACGTTATACGCATTTGATTTATCTCCCGATTTATGTGATGGAGAACATTTAAATCTCATCAAACACAGTAATTTGCGATTAGAAAATGAAATTTAGCAAAGCTCTTGACCATACTGTATCTGTTATTGTTTTCGCCGAATTTGAGAGTCTTATCGAAATAAACAAGACAAGAAATATTTTTGTACGATTTCGGGAATTAATCATGAACGGATATCAAATAAATAAAATTTTGCTGAAAGAAAGATTACTGCACCGATATATCAGGGTGTGTTTTCTGCTGATGCGATTCCTGTTTTCCACCCTAATTCAGCTGCAGTTGTGAATCGAGATGACTCATCGCAGCCTGGTTCACATTGGATGGCAATATATGTAGACAAAAATGGAAATTTGGAATTCTTTGATTCCTATGGACAATCACCTTTCTTCTATGGAAAGTTTATTCAAGACTATGTATCCAAGTATTCAAATGTATTGTGGAATTCTGTTACTTTTCAAAATATAACATCTAATGTATGTGGACATTATTGCATTTACTTTATACTAAAACGCTGTCAAGGAATTTCTATGTATTCTATTATTCAAAATTTGTACCAAACAAAAGAAATGATTTTCAGATTTTTCAATTTGTTAAAAAGAAGTATGGTATAAGAATGAGTTTTAGAAAATAAAAATTTGAAACAAGAAAAAAAATATGCTTATTTATTTCTTATTCTTTGATGGAAAATTGCGACTGATTTTTTATTCTTTTTATTTCAATATGTTTTTACGATGTTGTATTAATTCATTATTTTCCAAAGAAATACGTAGCTTATTCAATAATTTTGAATATAATTAATCGATCCTTTAATAAATTCAAAAACTAAGAATCTTTATGAAAAAAAGTATTTTACTTTCTTCTTATCACTTATTTCTCTACAATTAAAAAATTAATTAAAAAAAGAATTCATGACATAAGACATTTTACAATTAAATACTTTATTAATCAAAATTTAATCCATCGATTTCTGCGCGCATACATTACAGGTTTCATAATTTTTCTGTACACTTTTTTGTTCACATCAAGATTTTCTGGGAATTTAATATCAAATAAAACTTTTAAAAATTCATTTCTTCCCTTTGGGGCTTTTTTCTTTTTTCTTAGTAAGTCATCGATAAGTAACGCTATGTTGGTATCTGGAAATATTTCGCCCTTGTAAATAAGCTCTCCTTTTGAGGACCATCGTAACAAAAGTTTGATGTTTGAGAAACTCAAAAATATTTTTGACTGTATCTTTGTATCGATTTGGTGCTGCATTCACTGTTTTTTTGATTAAATCTTCATCTTTTTCTTCGTACTTGATTGTAGATTCAATAGGAATCTCTTTTCCTTCGTACTTGATAGTAGATTGAATAGGAATCTCTTTTTCTTCAATTTCATGGTTTTTCATTTCTGTCTTTGGCACTTCTCTTTCAACAGATAAGTTTGTATATTTTTTGTAATATTTGTAAATACAAAGTTGCCTTTTTCATCATCTGTTAAATGCTTATTTTGGAGAACATTTCTCATTCTTTGATCCAGTTCGGATAAATGCTCTACCGTTTGTAGCCGATCTTCTGGTATCAGCATAAATTTCTTACTGTGCTCCATGAATGAGACTACTTATGACAGAAATGGCTGCTGGCAATAATATGGAGAGAAATCCGTCGCCTCTTTGTACTAGTAATTTCCTTTTTTGTAAAGTGGAATTTTTTATTGGAAAGTTTTCGTAAACTTTGTTTGTAAGAAGACAACTGACTCTTTTTGTTTTTTCGTCAAAGGTATATTTCCTTGTAACGTATTGATTATGCACTCACACAATGTTTTAATGACATTAGTACGACACTTTCGGAGAATAACTTTTGGATTTTTACTTTTACTAATCAGTTTTAAGAGAGAGTTAATGTTTGATCAGTGCAGACTGACATCTTAACTGTAAATGAAAGTCATTGAAAGAAGTAGTTGCTTTTATAAGCTTTTAAGGTATTTAGCAAATGCAGTAGCTTTGACTAAAGCACAATGTGGAAAATCTATTCCATGAGTATGACAATAACAGTTAAGCGGGATAAAATTTTCAATTTTTGGACAACCTAAATCTGTCAAGTTATAACATTCTCGTCCAGATAAAAATTCTAAAAATTTTTTCTTTCCAAAACCTTTTACATAAATATCTGGAAACAAATCAAACAAAGAATTTAAAATAATCCTCAATTTGCAATAGGTAATTCTCCTTCATTCCAGTGTATCTGATGAAGATTCCTAGTCACCCACGAATATTGTATTTTTTCGCGATTAATGAGATGAGAATGAGGATACGGCGGCTGGAAAGTCCATACGCCGATACTATTGGCAGCTACATAGGCCAACTCCTTTCACGATAAAGTGTCCAGAATCAAGTTGGAATCCTTCAAAATCAATAACGATAGACATGTTTTACCCTTGATATCAAAGCTGAGAATGTTTATCGAGGCTGGTAAACCCAATATTTATCACCTGAAACATACCCGCGCGCATGCGTAAATTGTCTCTGTGACACTTTTAAGATCGATAAGTAAATAACTATAAGGTTTCAAGTAGCATCCTCATAACTTTCATGAAAAACTTTATTTTGGAGGGATACAATTGTCTTCCTAAATGAATGATTTGTGATCGATCTCGAGGGTTTTTAAACAATACCAGATAATGGGAATTTAAAGAAATTTCTCGCATTTCTTTACCTTTATGAAAAATATTTTGTACAATGAAAATAACGCTGATATTACGATGATGAGAACCTTTTGTGAATAACTTAGTTAATTTGGAATCGCTTCCTAATTCACTCATAAGATCATCAAGGATCATTAAAGAATCTGAATATAGATTTATATTAGAAGGTATTCCTTCATGAAATTGAATGTCTCTGCATTTCTTCATAGAGAGTTTGATATGCTCCGTAACACCATAAAACAGTTTTTGGATAAGGGTGAATCATCCGGTAATACAATAGCTTTTTGACAAAATGGGTTTTCCCACTCCCAGTCGGTCCTGCTACTAACATAGTAAAGGGGTGTTTCAACTTCAACATCTCCATCGTAAATCGCTTGAAAGGAATAAACTTCTGTCATTTATACACAGGAAAGCTATTTTTATACAATATTAACTAAAATTTAATTGAAATGGTAGTAAATTCAAGTTGTTAAAGCTTTTATCGAACAAGTACTCGTGGCTCATCTGGTTAAGGCGCGGAAAATCGATGAGCCACGAGTACTTTTTACTATTGGGGGTTCGATCCCAGAACACATTACAATTCGTTATATTCCTTTTACATAATCTTAGAATTTGAAAAAAAAAAAAAAGAGTTTTTATAAATGAACAGATAGATGGCGCCACTACTTTAATAATTTAACCTACGCATGGTAAGCCAAGCAAATACACAACATTTCGGTTGCCATTCCACAATAATTAAAGTTGTGTTACCATAGCTTTGAAACTTAATTAAAAAAATCACGCTATTTTTTTTAACAACTCAAAACCGCCACACATATACAAGTATTACTCTTATAAAAGTATCACGTGTTGACTAAAAACGCAAATTAAAATGTTGCCATTTCATGAATACTAAGCTCTCAAAATCACAAAAAATTCTATTTTCCTGATTGGCAACGGGAAAGTTTTGATTCTATAAAATGGCAACGTTTCATGTGATGGGTCAAAACAAACACGTGTTTTACCAATACATGTTGCCATTCCAAAAAACAAATCAATAGCGTTGCCATTCCATAAAACAAAATCTGAAAAACCAAAACTAAATTTAAAAACCAAAACCAAAACTTAAAAAGCAGTAAAAAACATCTCAACTCAACAGTAGGAAAAAACAACTCAACTCACCAGCAGGAGAAAAAACAACTCAACTTAACAGCAGGAAGAAAACAACTCAACTTAACAGCAGGAGGGAAACAACTCAACTTAACAGCAGGAGGGAAACAACTCAACACCGCCACACACCGCCACAACCGCCACACGCCGCCACAACCGCCACACACCGCCACTGAGCCAGAACCGGCAAATTTTACCTACTTTCCTCTGCCTTGTTTGGGGTATTTTGGGTTTGTTTGGAATAAACATTAAAATTGGATTTTGTGATTGCTTTTCGAATGTGAGATCTTAGAAGAAAAATAGGAATTTTTCCGAATTCTTGTGAGTTGGCAGTTAATCAGTTTTAACTTAAGGAAATTCATTCTCGATTTGCAAATTCTGTCATTTACAAATAAGTATAAGGTAGGATTTGCAAAGTTGTGTTTTAATTTTTGTGAACAATTTTAATCGATTAATTAGCCTGTGCTTTTTAATTTCTCTGAATTTTGTTGAAGCTAAACATTTTTTTTTTCACTTGTTATAGCGAGCTGGTTGCTATTGTGATTATTGCAAGTTAGAGAAATTATCATTTACTTATGTTGGAAGTACCGAAATTATTCAAGTGTGTTTTAATATTTAAATATTATTAAATTTTGAAAAATTTTTATTGTTCAAATCAATTTATGTATAATATTAAAAATACTTTGTAAATTAAATCCCAATCTGTATTTTGTTAATCGCGTGCGTAATAAGAAAATAAATAGCAACTTTAAGGTTCTACGTAATAGAACGCGCGGATAGCAAAGTTAGATTATGCTTAATATTTTATCGAGTTTTTCAACGTATATTGTGATTGGTGTACATATATTGTAACTTCATTGATATGAGTATATGAATCTGTATATTGAGGTAGCTCTCCTCAAAGCAAAAAGTTCCTGGTTCGATAAAACAGTTGTGCTGTTGAACAATGGATTTTTTTTAGATCTCTAGTGACTCACTAGCTTCACGCCGCTTCTTGTTAAGATCAAGTAAAGCGAAGCATCCCTTGTCGCAGGCAGTGATTGGGAGGGTGACCATGTACTCTCCCACACTAGGTTGCTGGAGCCCCGTGGTTTGGGGACGTGTCGGCGTTAATATGTGACATCCAAAGTCCTTCCACTGTTATGGCGTGGATTTGGAGAGGAAATGCCAGCTGAGGTGTGATGTTGTCACCTAACCGTGGCTCAAAATTAGTGGCATTTAGTGATGGGTCAGTATTCCAAAAACCCGTTAACCTAAAGGTACAGTCCGGGGCTCGCCTATACCGCTATGTATGTGTGTTGAACAATGGAAAATTGATATTGCATTTCTTCTTTTTGCATGAATGCCTATCAGGGTTAATGCTTGTAAGTTTTATGGGTTTATTTCTGTGCCCCACGTCCACTTTTGTGGAAATTCCTTCCAGAAGGTTATTGACGAGATGAGTATGAAAATCAAGAAGCCTTAGCCCTACCCAATAAGCGGTGTCAAATCATAAAAATAAGATAGCTCATCAGGACCTAATCGAGGTTCGTCCTTAGGCATCGTTGTACAACGAAAAACGAATGTTTCTCTTAATTTTGCATGAACACTTATGGTTAAGATACTTTCTTCTGTTACAACACATAAATACGGTCCTTTATTTTTGAAAAGTTCTCCCTGAATGCAATTTGTGATATGAATTTGAAAACGAATTAAAAAGCATTAGACCATAACTGCGTATTTAGTGGTATCAAAGCACAAGACAACTTATGCTCAAGAATCATCCCACATATTTATTTATCATGTTTTGGCTAGTTTTTAATGATCGATTAAATTTAAAATAACGAATTATCAGGAAGAAAAAAGAAACATTTTTATGATTCGTTAAAAAGCAAATGGTTAAAAAGAATACTTCCATCTATAAAGCTTTTAGTGGCGCAGCCTGTCCTTATCTGGACCTTGCGCCAGAAAACTCAACCAACTAAAGCTTTTAGATAGGTGCATTATTCTCCTTTTTTACGGATTTAATTTTATGGGCATTATAAAATTTTCCAAAAGCATATGTTTGTTTTCTTTCTATACATCGAGTAATTAAATAAACTAACCGATTGGTAACTCTATAGACTCTCAAAGAATTTTGGGATTGATTTTCATTTTCTGAGGATCCCGTCACTATCGGCATTAAGTGAAACGAGAGGCTAAAGCTGCCTCTTTGGAACTTTCACAACCTGATTTGCTATCCACCTTTAATGAGGCTATTACTGAGAGTAAAAAAAAAACGCTTATGGATGTCTATAGAATTCCATCTACTCTTAATTGGTATCCTAGAAAACGCCCTGCTATTTGAGAGAACTAGTGGCTAACAGACTTGTATTCAATTCTTCGCCGGTGGTCACCTAAAGGTCCTCAAATATATGCAGATTCAAAAGACTTTTAGTCTGTCCACAAAATGTAAAGCTAAACAGGCATCGCCTGAGCATATTTTGAGCTGCTTGAATTTTGACTTTAAAGAGGCTTTTTCAAAGTTCCTTATGTTTTTGGAATTCCTGGCTGTTTATGGACTTGTGCAGTTGGTCTAGTATTAGAATTGGATCATCTGGGATTAGTAGCAACAACAACCTATTGCTGATGAGGGAATCCGGAAGGATTTGTTTGACAAGCAATTTACGATATGTTTTGAGCGATGTACAAGATTTCAACTTGAAATTTTACATCCATAATTTTCACAGAGATCTTGTGACTCGTCCAAGGTAGAATTTAATGGCATTTTTAGAGCATGAATCGATTAGCTCGAAATTGTCATATGCATGGCTTACTTTAATAACATTGTAGCTGGATTGAAAAGATATTACGAAGAATTCTCTGCTTTTTGGAATATATCCATTGTGTTAATGGAAGTATTGCTAAATCAAATCTTAGAGATTTGCAAACACGTGCGAAAGATATCAATCCTTGCTTTGATTATTGTGTTATTAAATTTTTTTTTTAAAAAAAATATGTGTTTATTACAAAATTATGTTTAGTTAATTAATGTCATTATATATTAACCATCAAAATCATTCCATGATTAACGATTGAATCCTCTTTGTTAAAAGCAATTATAAGTGTTGTTGTTGTTACAAATCCCATCCAGAATAGCCAGATCCATGAGCCCATGCACTCTCAAAAAAATCTAGAAAAAGAGGATGTCTCCAAGGAGCTCCTCCATCGAGAATTGATTGCACTCAAGTAAGTGTTGAGGACTAGCCTCGTTGGAATTGCACTTTAACATCTGATGAAAAGAGCTAAACCTCCACCTCCTCGTAGTTGTCTGTCAGCTCTTAAAGTATGAAAGCCCTTAATGCCTTAGCATTAAGACTAGAGCGTTCCTTTAATTTAGTTTCCTGGAGAACAATAATTTGGGCATTATAAATATATCAGCCAAAGATAGCATTTGGTCAAGCATTACTCGAGTAGTGCTAGTAGACAAACCATTAATGTTACATTGCAAGATTATGAGAGGTTTACCATCGGTTGAAGACTGTGGTATATTTCATGTGGTATTTTCGGACAGAGCTCTCTTCCTAATCTCTGAACGCGCCCCTGATTTAACAGCGCGACGGGCGATACAGCATGTCCATGCAATTATGAGTAACAGGAATAATTGTTTTTATAAATTTTATTTTGAGAGAGAAATTTTTATATTTTTTTAAACATTTGATTTGACTACAAGCCTCTTATTATTAGCTAAATTTATTTATTCTAAATTCAAACATTTTTTTTTTTTTTTTTTTTTTTTTTTAGGCATGACTAAGGAGTGTGAGTAGCGTTATTTAAATGCAATTGATTCATATGGAATTCCAGATTCGTCAAACTTGTATAAAAAGCACACAGGAATAAATTTCAGCTGTAATCTTTCCTTCTCATAAAACTTTTTTTTTTTTTTTTTTTTTGTTATCGCTTTGTTTTCCCATCTGAATGATATTGGACATATGTTTTTGTTTTGGACATTTACAAAATGACAGCGGCTCAACCTACAAAAAAGCAGTGAACAATTTATTTTTCCCCCATTGTCTTTAGCCATTTCCATAAGTTCTTTTTTCCAGAATAAAGGATTTCTCTTATTTTTCATAAGAAATGCACCCTATAGAGTGCAAACCAACGCCTTTCTTCTGTATTTACTACTTTCATAAACACTGTTCTGTAACTCTATAGATGTTGCCATGGGAACTTTAGCTGGCACATTTCAGAGAGTATTTTTCTGAGCATTTTTTTTTTTTTTTTAGTTAAATAGGTTTTATTTTATTTCGTTTCTGTCTGTCGAGTTATACTATTTAAAATTTTATGCTTCGACTTATCGTTTATTTTTTTTATATATTTTTTTAACAAATGTATTTGTTAAAATAAAAAATTGTTTATTTCTACTTTTTAAACTTATGTACAAGAAAAAAACATTCTTTGAAGCTTTTAAAATACAAGATATTTGATATTTTCTTTGTATAGTTAAATATGATTCCTCTCTAATCCTGAAAAATGGTTCACATTGAAAAGCAAATTTACTCTTCGTAAATAATTTTATATATTATCGTATATATTTCTTAAACATCCCCATTACCTTTTGAAGATAACTATAAAAATTTTATTAATAAATTGTAAATTTTTCAATCTTGCTTCTATATTTAAATTTTATATCATAAGTTTCTTCAAATAAAATATATAGTATGAAATGTGTATCTGATGTATGTATTACTAAATGCCTAGGTTAATGTTTTAATAGCATACTTTACGAATTCTAATAATGAACGTATAAAACATTTAGCATATTACGATTTTCATATTCTTTTCATACCTTATATTGAATAAATTCATTCAGAAATTTAAATTGCTAAAATTCGCAAATTCAGTTTTTTTTCTCATAAAAAATCAAAATTAAATCTGACAAACTGTGCTTATACATTTAAATATTTCTAATACATTATACATTTAAAGATATAAATATCCCAAGTAGCAATTGTCTTTTGACCGATATTGTAAATTAGTATAAAGTTATTGTCCGATAATGTTATTGAATATTAAAATGAGTTCCAACTTGTTAATATTGAATAATATGTTATTTTAACATTAAAAGGTGTTTTTTTCATATTATTTAATATCGTATAATAACATAGAAATCTATTTTCAGAGTCTGTTTTGTAGTAAATGAATTATTACAATACCTTAACTACTGACATAAATTTATTTGAAATCTTTTTCTGTTGAAAAAATGAATTTATTATTTTTTTATCTTATACCTCGAATTTTATTTTCTATTGCCAACATTTTGCGCCAATGTGGCTGTATCGTTGACATCTTGAGAGGAATTTTATTTCTTCATTCTCACATATTTTCAGATTGTCCTTTAAAAAGTGATTCAACAAAAATAAGATGTTTAAGAGATAAGATGTTTTTGTAAAATGTCATGACTCAAGAATTTATATTTTTGTGATCATGTTAAATATGGCTATAGAATATTGAAAAAGTTCTATCTGAAACATCAAAAAAAGTGCTACATTAATTTTGCATTCTACTCTCCAAATCTTACAATTGTTCTCTTACAGTTAAATGTCCTTTTCCTTAATTTTTTTAAATGATAATTTTCTGGTAACACGTTATTTTTTTAGAATTATATCTTACCATACATGTGGACATTCACTTAAAATTCATACTTACAGAAGAAGGTATTTTATTTATATTCGCACAAACTTTTGATTTTCACACATTTATTATAAAAAAATGAATGACTTTTAAAATTTTAACAACCTATGAAAAATGTTGAAATATAATTATCTTGTAAAAGATAGGAAAGCAATGAGATAATTTTATTGTGCTTGATATAAAAATATTAAAATTTTCAATGAGTTCTTAAAAACGCCTGAAAGATAATAAAAATTTTATTTCTCTTTTAATGATAACATAGTATGTTATCATGTATATAATTTTCATGTACATAGTTTCTGAATTACTTTTACATGTTTTTCGAAATATTGAAGCGTTAAATCTTTATAGAACGAAAAACGTGTTTGTGGAATAACTTGAATTGCTATTTTCATCAGATGAACCATTATAAAAAATGACTTTTTGAACTATAGAATTAGAATTTGTTTCAAAATAGGGTGAATTGTTTTTTTAATTTCTTTTCAACGAATAGGGAAGAAAAAAGTCATTGGTAGATTTTAGAATTCTCCCACTAAAATTAAGAATCAGTTATTTTTTAATTATTTTATTGTGGCCAATGCCCCTTGAGTCCATTTTACGTTGTTAATATGCGACTAATGAATGAATTTCATTTTTTTTTCAAAGTTATTTATACTGCATTTTCCAATGTTAGCAAAATTTAATAATCAATAGTTAAAACAAATATTTCTGTCATTTAAGAATACATACGTAGCAGTTATTATGAATGATATGCACAATTTGAATTTTACATAATTTGAAATTACTAGAATTTTTGTATTCCTATAAATAATATACTTTTTTTTTTTTTTGTTTCTAAAATGGCCATGAAATGGCACGAGTCTAATATTTAAAAATGCGATATTTACTCATGCTTTTCAATTAACTTTTGCAAATAGAAGTAATAAAGAGAATTAGAAATATAATAAACTTAAACTGAATTTATTTTAATTAGAAAGAATATTAGTATACAATAAATGCTTAATGAAATATTATTTCAAGGAAAATATTCTCAAAATGTAAAGACTTTCAAACATTCTCCCTACTATACAGGTAAGCAGACAGCAGAAGCTCAGTATCTTTCTCCGTTGCTTAATATTGGCCTGTATCGAACCTGAGACTTTCCCTTTTGAAGGTAATGTCCGAATTCTATGTCAAGTTGATACTTTAGCTTAATGATTTTACAGCTGAATTTGAAGGAAAGCCTTTATGTTTATACATATGTTTGTTTTATTTCTCTCTCTCTCTCTCTCTGAGAGAGAGAGAGAGAGACTAATACCGCAGGATCGTTTAATTTTCCATTTTTTATTTATAAATTTTATACATATTGCAAACAAACTTCTTACGTGTTACATTTTTTCCCTTTAGCATAGGAAAAAGAAAGATATTTAGAAAATTTTTAATGTTGGCGTAAGCAAGGTATAAGTTCTAAGATTTGAAGTAGATTGCTTACAAATATTTCAAATGTTAATTTAGAATTCTATTGATTAATGAAATTTTTAAAAGTTTGAATCGTCCTTGATGATGTAAACTGACTATAGAGAGGATGTGTGTGTTTTGTCTCGTTTTTTTCATTTTGCTTTTTCTTCTGTTCTTTTTTCATGGCTTGAATCAATAAAAAACGGCTTCTCAAACCGATGCTTTGATCTTTATAGAAGAAATCGTTTTATTAGCTAAATGAACTTCTACACTATGCTCAGACATTCGATGGTGAACTTCGCCTTGTTTGCTGCCGCTCGAAGAATGCGACTTGAAGACAGGCAGCCCATTCGTCGACAAGTCAGATTTACGACGTCTTCGCAATACGATGTGGCGTCAATGAAACGTTATCTGACCCGGATATTTTAAACCATTGAGAATTGAAATAAAATGGCGTAGTCATGATCTCAAGTAGAAAGAAAGAAATAACAAATTTATGGTTGAAAAACATCTTCGAAAGATGAATACTATTGTAGTAGGCTGAAACTGAAAGTAAACAAGATATTCTATGATTCTAAAAACGAAATATATTTTGTGGGTGAAAGTATGATATCCCCTCTTTCATGTGATTTCTCGCCAAGTCTATCGTCCTTTGTTTTGATTATCGTGTTGCCAAGTTAAGTTTTTGTTAATTTTCAATTTTTTTTGTTGTTGTTGTCAGATGTGGTTTTTTTCTTGTTTTACATCATTTTTACATCATATATATATCGCTCTTTTCAGTGGCAACATCATTTGAAGTTTTTGGTTTACTTTCACAATTCGAACTTTTTGTTCACATATGCTTAAGTACACATATTTAAGTACATTATACTTTTTTTATTCTTATTTAAAATTATATTGAAGCATTTTTCATATATTCTTTGAAATAATTATTTTCGCATTGATATGTGACATTAGGCGATTGACAAATATTCTCGTAAAAAAAAAAATATTACATAAACAAGCTTTTTTTTCTCCAAAAAATGTTACGAATTAAATACTTTATTTGTGCTTCAAAGAAATAAAATATTTTCGAATTGGGTTGTTTGTTAGCTATGAAAAGTTAAGTATAACCTCAATTTCAAATATTTAAATATATATTCACATTATTTTTAATTTCTTAATTAAGTTAATATGTGTATGAAAAAAACTATATTTCTTACATTTCAAGATATTTTACTTCGTTTATATAAATCTACTTAAAAAATTAATCGTAGCCATTTTATTTATGGTATTAAATTATAATTACTAATTAATTCTTTTCGAAATTTCAGGAAAATGTAACAATGAACATCACATGAATTATTCTTAGTTCCTTAAATTTAATTTGATATTCTATTTTCTTAAAAATTAAAAAAAAAAAATCAATGTTATGCATTTATTTGCAGCGGAAAAAAAATTAATGATGCTACAGAAACTAGTGGTCAATACCTTTAAGCATAGTTTTTTTAATGACCAATTCTTGAGTGATTGTTAACGTTGTAAACTCCTTTTAGTTAGGAGTAGCTACTGAACTTGATTGATTAAGAATGTATCATTAATTATAGTTTCAGTCTGGACTTTCCCGCTTGGTATTTTTCTAGTCTCGATAAATTTCCTGACTTCTTACTCAAGATAAAGTTTAGCAAATCACTATTTAGTCAACTCGATTTATACAATTTATTTAAATATTAGTGCGTAAATTTAGCGCCAATGTTGAAAAGATGACGTATTATGACGTAAATACTAGAGTTACCAAAATAGTATTTTCTGTATAATTCTTATAGGTCTCCATATCTATGACGTAATAAAACTAGGTTGCCAGATACATAAGAAAATCCGCCAAAAAAAATTGCCAAACTCAGAATTTGGCATCCTGGATTATACGGCATCAGAGCCCATATATCTATATTCCTTCTCGGTGGCAACAAAACTGCAGAGAAAAGGAAAATCCTTAGCGCCATTATTATGGAAACATAATTTACGTGTTTCACAACTAAACAATTTATAAAAGAAGCTTATAATGGCATGATATTGTTATTAAACTTGCTAAACTGGTTTTCTCTGGTCCAATTTCGGAGACGTGTCACCATGCAAATTATTTTACGCGCCATAACGCGGCAATTTCGCACTTAAAGAGCGGTAAACTTCAGAGCTTTTCATTCAGTAGCGTGTGTTGAAGATACGTGACTTGCTTATTTTATGTGTGTCTTTTATTCAGGGAAATTGACCGAGCACTTGGATTTTATAAACATGTGTGTCACGGTTCTGAGTAAAGAAGTCCTCAATGACAAATAGCAGAATACTTGTTTAAAATGTACTTCTCAATTAATGAACGTCAAGGTAAACTTTAGTAACCATCAAAAGCTGCAAACAATTTTGTTTGATTGTGGTAAAAGCAAATTATTTTCCCTGAAAATTATACCAAACGTTTAGGGGAGTTTGAATTGTAGTTTTATTTTCTGTTAAATCAAATATTTCGAAATCTATTTTAAAAATATTAAATTTTAATTCACTTTCGACACTATGATTTCATTGTCATACAGAAAATAATTTTATTTAAAAGTTTCCATTATGATAATAAAGAATGTCATTAATTAACGAAGAATGTTTATCATTATCGTGATATTCATTGAGCAAGACTCTAAAGTAATCGCGGCTTATTTGAAAGTTTAACGTGTTTTGATTTTCTATTTGAATCTGCTAAAACTTAAAACTTTTCTGCACATTTTAAAAAATTTTCAGAAACACCCTTTGAAATACATTTTTTTTAAATGTTATTTTATTTTAATAAAGAATGTCCTTTCTTAGATAATTTTCCTCACTATCGTAACATTCATTCATCATGACTTTATTGTTAACTGCAGTTTAATAAAAACTTCGAGTTCTTTGATTTTTTTCTATCTGCTAAAATTTATAATTTATTTTTCACTTTTTAAGAATTTTTGAAACATGTTTCTGAAATATCTCAAATATGCTGGCATTAATAACAGAAAATTTGCGATTCGAATTATTTTTACTGTCAGTATATTTATGTAAAAAAATGTCTCTAAAATTTTACAATCAAATTAAATTTACTTTTTTTATTTCCAATGGCTGCGTTTAGAAAGATCACTGTGTTACAAATACAGAAAGAATAAATAGATAAGTGAACACAGAAAAGTCTATAAAGTGCTGAGGTTGTCTCGAACACCAAGTAGCTATCTCACATGGAAGGTTCGGATAGTGCTGTTTAGAGTCTATAATTTGTTTTAAGATGAGGTGTTGTCTCTATAATTTGTTTTAAGACAATGTCCTTAATCTTTTCTTTAATAAGCAGCTTGATGTTATTCAGGGAAATTTCATTTCTTGTTTGTTGGATGGAGTAAATTTTTAAAAAAAATTAAAAATAAGCTAATAAATAATTCTTATTTTATTTTTAAGTTTAATTTTAAACTCTTTTTCAATTTTCCATTTAATTGTAAAATACATCTCTGTTGTTCACTTAAGTATAAAATGTATCTTTTCTGATACCACAAACTTGTATTTGTTCTTTAATTATGATAATTTTTAAATTATTTTGAAAGTAAAAAGAATTTATAATTCTGAATGAATACCATATATATTTCGAGGAATTCAACCTCAGAGACTCATAGATATATATCAAATGATAGCACAATACCCAGTAGCAGTTAAAGTTTTTTTTTTTTAAGAGATATGGTTACTAAGCAAAAAATACTAGATGCTTATTTTATTTATTTATTTATTTATTTTTTTAACCAAATTATTTATTTTTCTGTAAAAATGAAATAGAACCAGCGAAAAATCTGGTCGATATCTAGTAGAAAATAATAAGATGTGAAAGGTTTGATATGATCGCACTTGCCCTGTTCCATACTGATCAAGGGTGAATTGTTTGCTTTACAATTCGACATAAACTGTTTAGTACAAGCGGGGGAAAAAATCATGTGAAACGATTGTATAAGATGGATTTTTCGTAAATGTAAAAGTGATTTAAAGATTTATTGTAAAATGTGAATTTGTAAAATATGCAATTTCTATTTATAATCGTATAAAATGTATTCCTGTTGATAAAATTCACAGTTAGTAAACGTGAAGTTAAAAAATAAAATGCTGCAGATTGTGTGTGTAAAAAAGAAATTAATTTTACCCTGGCTGTAAATATTACATTTATAATAATAAATTTGTAACGAAAAGTAAATCAACATCGAGTTTAAAATCATAAGCAAGTGAAAACCATGGTAATAAATCACGCTACGGAATAATTATTTTTAGACTTTTATTTTATAATTGTGTTAATTGATAATTTAATTCAATATCGAATAATTTTTCCATTGCCATTTGAAATAGAACATAAATTTAAAGTTTCTTTTTAATTTCTTACAATGCCTCAATTTGTCGAAATCATTTGGTTAAAAGTATATTATTTTTAAAATCGCATATTATTAGTCTATATATTATTCATCTCATATTCTCTAATCTTATATTCATCTCAATCTCATACCTCATATTATATTTAGGGCTTTCATACAGTGTTGTAAAAATGTAAAATTTCAAATGCCTTTGTCCTCATTATTTTCCCACGACTTTACTAATAATTATAAATATTTTATCAAATTGATTTTCCTGTAAATTACTACTTTCTAACGTCATATTTTCTAACTAATATGCATTTATTTATTTGCTTTATTTATTTTACATTTCCACAACTTTACTCATATCATCCTTATTATTCCAAATCAATTTTGGAAAAATATATTTTTAATGTTTTTTCCTTATTAAGTTATTTTTAAAAATTATCCTTAATATACATGTATAAAGATATCTTTCCATTTATCCTAAATAAATCTAAATTTCTGTGCTATTATATAACTGATGAGCATAGAAATATTAATTCAAATAAATTTAAATGCAAGTAAAAGTCTTTTCATACAAAGAAGCAAAAGATAATTCATATCTTTCGTAATGCTTAACATAATTATACTTTGAAGTCATATTAAATATTGTTTTTGCTTGGAATGCTTGTAAAATAATAATTGTTTCATCAAATATTTAATTTCCTTTAATATTTTTGGAACATAATATTTTAGAACCATAAATTTTTTGCCTTATCGTCTGAGTTGTTAAATCCCTGCTTTTCAATTTATATAAAACCTTAAATGAACCACGTGGATAAAAGTTAGTTGTTGATATATTAAAGCACATACTCTTTCTTGGTCATTTGAATTGCGAATTGTTGAAAAAATTAATTAGTTATATATTCTTTGAATAAAACTGTGCAAAATTTAGTTTGAAATTGATTATATCAAATTTAAAAATTTCAAAAAAACATTTTTTAATATATCTTGCTTATTAACGCCTTTTTATTAAAATGTTTTCTCTAACTCCATAAAATTTGATAATCTTTAATTACTAGAATTATTAACATTTAACAGGAACTTGTTTAATTAAAAAAAATCCTGAAATACACCTGCTGCTATCGAAAGCATTTTAGGTAAGCATTTTATAGAAAAGTCAAGTCGATAAAATAAATAAATAAAAGGGATTATAGCAATATATATATATTATTCTTGAAATTGGTTATCACCTATATAACGTCAAATAATTGTTATGCAAAATGAATATTCTGTTTCAAAAATGTAAGAGAAAATTGCTTTCTACTTCAGACAGAATAACTGTTATACGCGAACCGGAAAATTATGGTTTCTCCAGTAGCATTTCAAGATACGTTCACTTTAAGATAATCTGACGTTTTTAGTGTTTAGGAATCTATATTGCTTAATTTACATTTCTGATTTGATATGTATTATATATACATGTGCATATTGTTATTAAATAAGTAATATCCAAACAGCCATATGAGATTATTGATAAATGAAAAAAATAGCGTGAGATATCATTTCCTTCTACATTTTGGTTATAAAATACAATTTCATTCAGAGATCATTTTAAAAATAGCTATTCAATGTAAAAAATACATAGGATTTCTCAAAATTTAATCTTTCACATTTTTCTGAACTACAATTACACAGGAATCACTTTATTTATACTTTATTTACTAATATGCATAGTTAATTTTTTATATTTGATAAAATTTTAAATTATTACTATTCTCGTTGCACGATATTCACATAATTTTTTAAGGTGATTACATTTAAGTAAAAAGTTCATAGTAATGAAATTTTAAATTATATGCTACTAATTTATATTTTTTAATATAATTAATTATATTTATGTATTTGATTATTAAGGATCTTAATTTTTAGAATTAAGATCGAAACAAAGAAAAGCTATTATATTAGCAATAAATCCAAAAATAGAAAAACCTATATATTACCTATACCAAAAATAGAAGAAACCAAAAATAGAAGAACCTCTTTGTAGTGATTTGTGCGCCATCTAGTGTTGGTAGTAGAAACAAATATTGACAGAATATTCTCAATAACTGGAATAAAATATTTTTAGCTATTCATCTTTGAATATTTTAAATATTTATTGCAAAGTTTGTATCATTAAGATAAGCTACAATATATTATTATTTAAGGAATAAAGTCATCTTAATTTAATTGTTAACACTCATTTCGTTTCTATGCATTAAATTACATTTTATTATAATTGTGATGGTAAATCTTCAGCACGCGCGCTTAAATTGGCTTGTTTAAAAATTTTACTTACGTGTGAAAATATTTGAAAACTTTAATTTTCAATTCTCTGTTTATGTAACCATGTTATATTTTCAGTTCGATATCATTTTTTGTTTATTTTAACTGCAACAAATTAATCAGTAATGATGATGAATGCAATTAAAAATAAAATGAAAAAAAAATATATTAAAAGCTTAAATGAATTTTTGTCTTTCTTTCATTATTTTTTATATGAAGTAATAGTGAAAATTGTTACAGTAATAGTGTTGAGCAAAGCTAACGTTTTAATTTTTTAAAAATGCTTACTGTTAAACGATTTAAATATGTACAACCAATCTTAGGCTTCCAAAGCTGCTACATCTTATATTATAACCTTGAATTTGATTTGGTTGGCACTTGTGTGGTTGTCATCTGTTTGAATTTGATTATGTTTATATGAAATTTTGAAAATTTTTAATAAATCCTTTCATTAAATGTATGATAAAAAGGGGCAATTTTGAATTTCTTTTTTTATGATTGCCAGAAATTTCAAATATTAGGATTTTCGGATTATTTTATTAAACTCTATGATAAAGTAAATAATTTTAAGCAGTGAAACTGTAAATTTTCCGTCTCTTATGTGTTACAGTAATCATAATTTAAATCGTTACTAAATAAATTCATATTAATTGAAGGTACAAAATGTACTTTTTACTTGATTTTTTGATAAGTGAATAATAAAGACTTAAATTTACTTTATTGTGTTTATAACGTCTTATAATCATCACCCCCCCCCCCAAGAAAATTGGTGGTTAACAACATCAAAGTTTTTAATCATAAGTCTAAAATAAGAATCAACGTCATATCAGTTTTAAATTAAAATGTATGTATTATATTACGATAATCTATTTTCTTGAACTATATCATCATGTTATTATCTTGAACTATATCATCATTAATATTATATAATTTAAGATGGTCATTGCGTTAAAAATATATTGAAAATATTAGTCATTTTGAATAAAATTAATATTAAGTCGTCTACTACTTTTCAAACAACTCAAATTTTAATATGAAAGTTAGAAATTTTTTAATTTTCTATTTCAAGTTAAATAGTTGTTCAAAAAATTATTATTTTCTTTTCTTAATTTAATATCAAATATATGTCTGAAGTAAATATTTGCTAAATCTTTTTTTTTTTTAATTAATGATACAGATTTACTTAAAAAAAATCTCCCCTTATCTCCAAAAAAGCCACAAAATATGCATTTGGCCACTTTCAAAGATGGTTTGATAGATAAAAAGATTCTATCTCTGTGTGTATCTCGTTTCCGTGATGTTTCACGTACGTAAATATCTCAAACAGTATCTCAAACATAAATACCTTCAATTCAAAACAAGATCACAACCACAACTGCTTTAAATTATCAAAAATGTTGTGTGCCATGCTTTCTTTTTTAACATTGCTTAGGGCAAATAAAATATAATTCTTAAGGACTTATATATTTACTTTGTATTTTAATGAAAATTAAAAATTACTTATATTAATCCAAAATATTTTATTTAGTGAATTCAAATGTATTAATACATAATTTTACTTCTTGCAAAACTATTCACTAAACTCTTGAAATATGTTTAAGAATTTTATCGTTTCCAGATTCTCTTTTATTTATTTTTGATCAAGAATATAAAATAAAAAGAGCATTAATTAATACTCCTGTGACTTCAAACATCTGACGGAGAAAGAGGTTTGATTCTAAAGAAGTCTTAAAACAACAATTTAGAAATTAGTGTACGATATTGTAATTAAGGTACATTATGGGATTGGAAAGTAGCGTTTTTTATTATTTTTATTTTACTATGCATAATTTAATTTTTGAAACGCCCATTTCCTCGACTTTGAAGCTTCGTGTTCAAAAGTCATTAAATTTGTATCATCGCGATTGAAAATCCCATTAAAAGTTACGATACGTCATTAATTAAACGAAGAAGATTTAATATTTGAAAGCCTTATTTAAGAATATTCAATCTCGTCTGCTTTGAGTAATTATTCTTCCTAAAACATTTAGAATGAATCGCTCGAAATGGATATTTTTAATTGAACTTGTTTTTTTATATTTCTGTTGAAGGTTTGAAAAATTAACGTTGCTTACTTTCATTTGTAATTAATAAGATGTATTACTTTCAGTTGAAAATTTCCATTCTTAGTATTAAGCACTCAAAATGACATGATTAATTAGTCACATTGTTTCTGGTTTTAGAAAAGCTCTGTAAAAAATCGAGATTTTTAGTGTTATTTCTATATGTGGTTTGTTATTTTAATTTTCCAAAATATTAGATTTATACCATTAAAAAATATTGAGAACTATTATATATATCTTCAAATTATTATTTTGTTTATTGCTTTTTTTGTTATATTTCTAACGTCAAGGTTTTTTGTTGTTGAATATCTAAGCCATTTATATCTCTAACATTACCCATACATTTAACCTAAACGATATCGGCAATTTTATAAAAGAAAGTGATTAAAGATTTGATTCATTCCGAATATTGTTAGTTCAATCTAACAAGTCTGCTTATTGAATCCAATTAATTTGTTTATTGTTTATATTACAAGTATTGCTAGGATTCTTTCCTTATCTGTACTATATAGAACCCAATTTCAAGAAAGAGTTAAAATAGGGGTACATGAGTATAAAATGTATAGTTTTTATACTTTGGAAAGAACTGAACCTGTGAAGTTATTCTTATTATAGTTAATTTAACCAGTGTTTTTTTTCCCCTTCTTTTTGCCTAATTGAATTCACTCAACTTGTTAGCATCAAAATTTTATTTATTTATTTTTTTAAAAATTTTATTTAAAAGGAAACTGTTGTGTTGTTCAGTGATTCATTACTAAGTTTGATCAGGGAATTTTTGAAAATTTTTTTTTAAACTTCACTTTAGAGTAAAGTTTTGAAATATTAATAAAAATGAGTATTTGTGAACATTTTTTTTTTTTACTTTCTTTGTTATTTTACTCGATAGTTGAGAAAGCTTAAAATCTTAAAGAAATTAAATTATTATTGGTTTTATCTGTTATAAAATCTCTATTAGATTTAATATGCAATAAATACTTACATTTTTTTTTTCTGTTCTTTGTTTGAAAGATTTTCTTATAATTCAGTTTTGAATAAAGTATAATAAGTTCGTATGTATAACATAGTAAGTACATGTATATATTTTGAAATGTAGAAATTGTGTAGAAATATGTCCAATTTTCCTCTTTAGTGTTCATCCCATTTATTTACCCGTATTTTTCATATTAAGGAGGAAAGAGTTAATAATGAGTTGATTTTCCTAGCCGAATTTTTCACATACTAAAAATGCTTTCACCATTTCGCATACATTTTTCACAACTACAAAATTAAATCAAAAAGTTAAGAGAAGTATTCTATTCTACTATATATTCTTTATTATTGTTATTTCTTTTTTCCTCCCTTCCACGACGCTGCTATGTTGGGGGGAAAGTTGTGGAGAAGAAAGAAATTTAGGAGTTGTTTCCGCGGAAGGAATTACTCTTTTAAGAATGTAATTTGGAAATTTCTGGCTTTTGTACCTTTTGCCGCTGCTTGTGCCTTGGGGTAAATTAAAAGAGTTGAACGTGTTGGAGCTGGTTTTATTACGTATTAATGAATGGAATCGCAATTTGCATCTACATTTCGGTCAGAGGTTGCTAATCTTCCCATCTTTTGGCGAGCTTTTGGTTTGGCGGTAGAAACTGGCGATACAAATCTGTGCAGGCGATTCTTTTGAAAGTAATGGTACTAGATGAAAATAAATAGCACTTTTGCGTGAACAGAGTGTAGTCATTTATCAAAGCCGTCAATTTCGATGCAAGTGTAGTTTATTTATTATTCCGTGAGGTGCACCATTAAATAGAAGACTTTTTAAAGTTGAAAAATTGTACCATGATTGCGTATCGAATTACCAGCAAGTTTATTTTGACTTTATTCAAAATAAATCTCGACGTTGAATATTTTAACTTTAAATGAATTGCGAATAAAATATTTTTTCGTATATAATGTCAACTAGAATATATTACTTATAAAAATGTGTTCTTTTAATTTATTTCTGATTATGAATATTTTGGAAAATAAAAACAGGAAATGTCAAATTTTAGTTTAGTTTTGTGCATTTTCTGCAATGTTTTTTTTTTTTTTTTTTTTTTTTCTTGTGTTTGTTTTTTTCTTCGGAAATATTAACTTTTAAATCATTATTTGTTTAAGTCATATTAATAATATACCGTTTTTTGAAGAATTCTCATGAAAATAGTTTATTTTTTGAACTTTAAAAATTATTATATCTTAAAATACTTTAACATTTTAAAAATATATAAGTTGTACATAAATTATCTCCTGATCGACCTACGCCATTTTTCTAATTTCAAATATCCCTAACTTTGTTTTGAGATTAATAAGAAATGAAAATTGATATGCATTCCAACTTAAAAATTATTTTCAAGCGTTGTTGGTGTTATATTCTGTCATTTTAAACAATCATTAAAAGTATCATTCAATTCTATTGAATGTTTTCTAAAGTTTCTTAAGAACTCCCTATAAATGTTGCTGAACTTTATGCTATTATAGGTTAAATTTCAAAACGGTTCCTTTAATTCTTCATAGGAAAAAGAATCTTTTTTATTTTTACACCAAATGTGTTTAATTCACAAATGCTTGAAAATGTTAATGTAAAATAAATTTAAATTGTAGATTACTAATGTCAATATTATTATATTTTAACTGCCAACTATTTAAATTTAGTTGTGCAGCTTTAGGTCTAAATTACTTAGTACAGAAAAATTGCAATATGTCTTTGAATTAATAAATACCTCATTATGAATTCAATTATGAATTCAATTCATATATGAATTTCATGAAACATCGGGTCTTCGCTAATACATTAACTTTTTTATTTGCTCTGAAAACATCTTAAATTAGTTCTTATATGAAACAAAAATTTTATTTTTGCGCTGAAAATAAATTATTTATAAATTGATAACATTTTATGTTTAATGCAAATGAATAATGTGCATATTTTTTTTTTGCAAAATTTCTTAGGATTATTCTAACAACTTAACTTGGTTTTTCTGTCTTTAAACATTTGAATATGTGTTCTATTTAATTGATTTTTATAAATGCATTAATATCAAATTTAATTTATAATATCAATATAGGAAGGAACTTATCTTTATTTTAAGCATCATTTATTACTCGCTATTGGAAATTCGAAAAAATAAAATGAAATATTAAACAGTACATTTTGTAATAAATAGTGAAATATTTCATAAGTTTATTGAGGGGTATCAATTTATAAACACAAATAATTTTAGGTATATCTGAGAAAATCAAAGAAATATGAACAATTTATTTTTGTTTGAATTTATCTTCATTGTGTTTTTTAATTTAATTGTCATGGATTACATTGTTTTTTATTGGATATCCTTTATTAAATTTGCCTTCTGAGTGTTGAATTAAGACATATATATATATATATATACACACATATATATATATATACATATATATATGTATGTGTATGTATATATATATACATATATATACATATATATACACATATATATATATACATATATACACACACACACACACATATATATATATATATACATACATACATATATATATATATACATATATATATATACACATATACATATATACACCACATATATATACACACACATACATGAATATATATATATCTCATATATATACACACACATACATGTGTATATATATATATATATGTATATGTATGTGTATGTATATATGCATGTGTATGTATATATATATATATATGTATGTGTATATATATATATATGTATATGTATGTGTATGTATATAAATATATATATATATATATGTGTGTGTATATATATATATGTGTGTATATATATATATATGTATATATATGTGTATATATATATATGTATATATATATATATTGATTGATTGAAATATTCTTAATTATATTTGTTATCAAATTTGACATTCAGAATTGACTCAATTATGCTTATGCCTAGTTAAATCTCATGAAATTTGAAAAGATTTTGACAAGGAAAGGTTACTTTTTACAATTTTCTACAGTATTATCTTTACAACATAAACTTATTTGACTAAATTATTTAAATTTTCTAAATATTTTTATGAGCAATACTTCTGGTTTATGCAGCCATTAAGATTAAAAAAAATTTTTATCACTTCAATTTTTTTATGACGTATGATCTTGTGAATTATTGCCAAATGTGGTAACCCCGTACAAAACGGAGCATAAATTAATTATCGAGCGCGGCAAAAGCGAAGCGGTGCTTCTTATTATTCCTGATTAATTACCGATGCACCGTCGAGGAAGCGGATTCCCCAGGCGCTCTTACACACAAAATCGATCCGAACAGCATTCCACTGTCTGCATTTGCTTCCCTACTTCTCCACAAACTGCTTCTGAGGCCCCTTTTGTCCTTTGCCGGCCCTCCTTTCCTTGTTCGAATTTCGAATGGAACAGCTATTCGTCACCTGCCTCATCCGCTTTGACGAAATGTCCGCGAATGATACATTTGCATCCAGAGGTGAGCTGTTCGTTTGCTGGTTCACTATTCGTTTTAAATCGCTGCAAAACGGTAGACTTTTCCTTTCAACAAATTCGATTGATTGTACATCAATAGACGACCCAAGAACACTGTTCCCCGTTTTAGTCTTTTCACCGAATTTAATAATAGTTATCGATGTAATTCCTGGCTTGCTTTCGTTCTCGTCGAGTCGGTATCATTTGTAACTCTCGCGTCTGTATTCATGCGGGCAAACCATTCGTTACTCTTCCGGTTTAGGGGGAACAAGGGATTAGGCCGATGTGATAAATGAAACATTATACGGGAGAAAGCGTAAATTAACCCAAAATAGGAATCCCACGATGATTACTATGATTAAAATGATTAATGGGTTTTGTGATATTGAATGTAATAGTTATGGAATTAATCGAATAAAGGAACATAGTCAAATGAATTATGCAAATACTAATTATAATAGAATTAAAGACACTGTACTTCGCTTTCATCAATCCTAAGGCATAATTTACTTGCTCTTGCTTTGAAACGAACAATGGATTCATGATTAAATAGCAACCATTTATCTTAGAGTTGTTTCTTACATCAACTATGTAAAGAAATAATTAATGATTATACGGTAGTTTCCTTTTTTTTTTTTTTTTTTTTTTGGAATTTTGCTTGTGTTTGAAGACGAATGTTTGGAAATTTCAATATTGAAATAACTAATATTAATGCAGCTAGCAATTATCTAATTCAACTTCCAGATGTACCATTAATTATAGAACATATTTATAGGAAAGGGAAAGACGTTAACATATCATATATTAGTTAATGTTATTGTTGTTTTTTTTAAATATTCGTTATATATATATATATATAAATATATATATATATATATATATAATATATATATATATATATGTATATATGTATATATATATATATGTATATATATATGTATATATGTATATGTATATATATATGTATAGATATATATATGTATATATATATGTATATATATATGTATATATATGTATATATATGTGTATATATATGTATATATATGTATATATATGTATATATATATATATATATATATATATATATATATATATATATATATAAACGTTCTCTCTTGAATGTCACAAATTATTTTGATGGTGGAAATATTTATGTGTAGCATTCTCTACAATAATAATCTTTGTTTGAATGTTTATCATGAGAATTAAAACAATCAAACCACAAAAAAAGAGATAGAAACACATGGTGTATAAAATTCTACTCATTAGAGTTCTTTAAACAATATTTATTTTTAATTTTTAGTTCCAGTTATTATAATATATATGAATCATATATGCAGTTTAAAAACAAATTCGCCGAATTTTTGTCCACTGTTGAAATTGTATGTGGTTCTTGGGGAATGGAAGTGAAACTTACACGTCGATCTCCAAATGATTTAAAATAAAAGTTTCTACATTTCGAAACTTTGATTATAACGCTCATTTAAAACTTAATTAATGCTTATTTAAGGATCCAGTCCGTTACATTCGTTTTTATTGCCATGTATGTTATTTAAATTATGTAACATTCCGACTCGGAATTCTTGCTTCAAAGAAAAATCATGTAGTTCTTTTTTTTTTTCTTTTTTTCTTTTTTTTTTTCTTAAAATTAATTTTCTATGATTAATCACAAAGTAGGGAAAAAATATTTATGGCAAGGGATCCTCTTTTATTTCTACATTGTACAATTTTTCTTAAAAATAATGGTTTTAACTTCTCAAGTTTTAATAAAAATATTGTTTTCGTCATCCTCAGCGAACGGGATTTCGTCTTTCCCAATATATCGCCAGTTGGCAATACTTTAGAACGTGGCTGAAGAGTTTTTGATTTTAAGCTTTAATAACTATGTACGTAAAGAGTTTTCAAACATTCTACATCTCGTTCGATTTGATTTTAGATAATTTTTAGTGTTGCTTTATATTTTCATGCAAAATATCGATAACTAAATTTTTATACATTGTGAACACTTTTATATTTTCTATAGAATTTCATGATCTTAAACTAAAACTTTAATTAGAAGATAATTTTTTGAAAACGTCTTTGGGTTTTTGGTTATTTCTGTAAACTGTTAGGAAAAATAATTGAAGTTCTGCTTTGGTTTTTCATTGTATTAATTTGATTGTCTTTTTATAACTATTCTATTAATTTGATTGTCAGTTTACAACTATTCTGTAACTTAAAGTATGTTTTGTAATGTGTTAAACTGTAGAATTACTTTTAAACTGAAACTTTAATCAAACGTAATTTTAATTCTTTGGATTTTTCGTTTATCTAGGTATGCTCTTGTAGGAAACAAGATTTAATATAATTTATTTCATTTTTTAAGAACAAATTTTCCCCAAATGGACGGGATTTTTAAATTATGGTTAATCATCTACCATTGCTAAAATCTAAAGGTTTCTCATCTTGAAAGAACAAAAGGGAAATTTTGAGGCTGATGAAAGGATATTTCGAATTCAATGCTTTTCTTTAAATTTATAATGAATTACAAAAAAGATATACATGCAAAAACAAGAACAAATTAGAATTGATTGTTGTATCAATAGCTCCACTTGATAGATGCAAAAACAGACGATAAATAAAGTGTCAAATACAAATTCTTTGAACCAGATCTAATATTATTTAAGGTACCCGAACATGTTCAGAGCACTTTTCTTAAATACACTGCATATATACATTGTAACGATTTTTCCTGACTTCACTTTAGAAAACATTAATATTGAGCTACTAAAATTTGATATATTTCAATATTATATTCTTCAGAAATGTTAAATATGTATACAATTTTAAGCAATTTTTAAAAAAATTTTAAAAATGCTACTTTAAAAACTATTAAACATATTTGAAAAAAAATTAATACTAAAGCTATATGTTGTTATCTAGAGCATGTACTAGAATTTTAAATTTTTGTTAAAAAATAAAAAAAATTACGACCAGTTGAATATCTATACTCAAGTTTTAACCAAAATTTCTCTGCCATTATTCGAATAACAGACATAATTTGGGATATATTTTAGTGATTAAAATTCTTTTAGTACATTCCCTAGAAAACAATATACAGATCACGCTCATGAAATTCCATAGTGATATTATAAAACTATTTTGAGTTATTGTTTTTGAAGCGTGCAAATTATAAGTAAAAGCCAGTTCTGAGAAAATCGCATTTAAAGATTAAAGTGTTGTGTCTATAAGAAATTCTCATATTTGCTGATTAATTTTTTTATTTGATTTTCCGATTGATTTCCAGAACAGTAATTATTTTATGTATCTTTTAAAAGCTTCCTAAATTTATATTTGAAAATTAAACACTGTTTAAACTAAATTTTAACATCATTCTGGCCCTTTAAACGTCCACATCCGGTCCTTTAAATATGTCCACTTTTGGTTTCCTAATCTTTACGAAATCCTTCATATTTCGGAATCTAATTAATGTACAGACAAAAACAAACCTGTTTTAAAAAAGCTATTTAAATTCCTTATTTAACGAAAGAATAAAATAAATGTATCATTTTTGGTCGAAATTGACGTTTTCAACGTGTACGTCTACCTTAAATTGATCGCAGCGAAGTGGATACATTTAGCTTGTTGCATATAAACACTTAATTTAACGCTACAGTTATTGTGAAATTAGCACTTTTTTAAATATTACGATCTTCACTATGAAATGAAACGTTCATATGTATATATATAAATATATATATGTATTTATATATATGTGTGTGTGTGTGTGTGTGTGTATATATATATATATATATATATATATATGTGTGTGTGTGTGTATATATATATATATATGTATATATATGTGTATATATATATTATCCTTATATTTGAATAAGTAAACACCTATCTTTTGATATCCTCCTTTAAGTGTGGTAGATCTTAGACCAACTACAACATATAAAAAATATTTAGTCGTTTTTTTATATTTATATAGAAATAGTATTTAAAAATATACATGATAATTAATTTTAATATTTTTTATTTTATCATTTTACTATAATTTGCCAATTTTATTTAAGCTGAATAAATATGCGCATTCCAAATAACTGTGTGTGTTATAAAGCTTATAATAAAAGAATAAATTTTGCAGAAATTACATTTTGCTTCATTTACAGGTGCGCTAGTTTTCAAAATGTTAAAAGGGGTGAAATGTGCAAAGTGCCTGGTTCTACAGTGTCCCCCTCACCTCCTGGTACTCCCACGCCTATTCGATTACCACATGCGAAACCAGATGTCTTTCGTGAAGTTCTTTTTTACTTATATACTGGCAAGGTAACAATATATACATTTAAATTTTCTAAGATAATAGTAATGTAAATGTAATCTTTAATGTAATTTTTCTTTAATGTAAAATGTAGTAATTAATCTTTAATGTAAAATGTAATTTTTTTTTTTTTTTTTTTTTTTTTTTTTTTTTTTTTGCTGTTTCTTATATGTTGTATTTATATGCTACAAAAGAAACATTTTATGTGTTTTATATTCCCAGTTTCTTTGGTACTAATTTCTAATTTATTTTAACTGAAATTATGTTTCTCATCTTGTACATATGTTATTTATTTATAATTTCATGGTAACATACATGCAATTACTAAAAATGTTTATATTATTGAAAAGATACTAAATTATAAATTTATTTTAAAATGTGAAATATATATTTTGTATCAGCATTATATATCATTTATGCTAAAATATTTAACAATATTTCCAGGTTTATTTCCACTCATGTTGGTCAGTTTAATTCTTTTTTTTTTTTTTTCTTTTTTTTATGTTACAAGCAATTTCTTGAGATAAACTGTAATCTTTTTAGAAAATGCTTATAATAATAATAATATATTTAAAATGAGTTTAAATAAAGTGAGAAGCTGACTTATTTAATATTCTTATTTCAGAATCATGGACTGGTTTTTCATAGTTAAATTGTTTTCATAGCAGAGCACTTTAATTTAATTAATGACATAATTGTCATGAACTTCAAAATCATTTTTAATTGAGATATAATCTATAAATATGATTTTCTACTAAAAATGTTTATATTATTGAAAAGATACTAAATTATAAATTTATTTTAAAATGTGAAATATATATTTTGTATCAGCATTATATATTATTTATGCTAAAATATTTAACAATATTTCCAGGTTTATTTCCACTCATGTTGGTCAGTTTAATTCTTTTTTTTTTCTTTTTTTTATGTTACAAGCAATTTCTTGAGATAAACTGTAATCTTTTTAGAAAATGCTTATAATAATAATAATATATTTAAAATGAGTTTAAATAAAGTGAGAAGCTGACTTATTTAATATTCTTATTTCAGAATCATGGACTGGTTTTTCATAGTTAAATTGTTTTCATAGCAGAGCACTTTAATTTAATTAATGACATAATTGTCATGAACTTTAAAATCATTTTTAATTGAGATATAATCTATAAATATGATTTTCACATTTCAATTTTCAGAAAAAATTAAAGTCTGATTTTTTACTAGACTTTTTTTACAACACCTACAGTATATCCATGTAATGATGTATTTAATATGTCTAAAGCAAATTATATAGCTTCAGGCCTCTTTCACACTAGACGACTTTTATCGTACGATAAAAAGTTCTCCGATATTTTGCTGTAAGAAGTTATTAAAAAGACCACAAAATAAGACAGCTCTCCTTCATACTGAGAGATGATATTTTTATCAGGGAGCAATCTATTGTGTGGGTTTTTTTTTAATGACTTCTCACAATAAATATCAGACGACTTTTTATCATACGATAAAAGTCATCTATTGTTAAAGATGCCTCAGACTTCAGAACAACCGATTAATTGAATTTTAAATAATATGTAAAAAAGTGAAAGAAAAATTGCATTTGATATTTTTAAATTATATAAAATTATTAGTTAATCATGTTGGAATTTCAAGATTCATTAGTACTATTTTCTATGAGGAAAATAGTTTTCAAAAAGTTGAACATATTTCAAGAATATCATTAGCTCAAGTGGCACTACGTTTAATGTCAATAACTTCAAGGTTAATCTCAGAGTCAAAAAATTATGACTAATGTCTTTTACATTTGGCATATCAGCTTAAAAAATATTTATAAAATTCAAATGTTACTGAAAAATATGATATGAATGAGAAATGTGAATGTATTTTTGCTTAGTTGAAACATTGCAGAATGAGTTTGTTGAAATGAAAGTGTTTTATGGGAAAAGTAAATCTCTATTGGTAATAAGTTTGGTGTAATCAACAAGCAAAATGTTAAATCATCAAACTTTTTTCTTTTCTTTTTGCATAGAGTATTTTCAATTTTATTTTTTTTGTCTTATATGTCTTATATTATTTAAGTATAATGCTAATTTCTTAATTAGCTATTGCTTTTGCAATTAAAGTAACTATTATTTTTACTGTCTGTCCAAAAGCTATTAAATTTTCCAGTTTAATATGTATTAATTGTAATGTTAACAATAATTATTGCACTAGGATAGCTAAGTAAATAAAAAATTTTGATTTTCTTATAGAAAGAATTCTAGTGTTTTGTAAATGCCAGTGTGTCAATTTATCATTATTTCTGTAAATTACCAATGCATTTAAGCATATTTTCTGTATGAAAGAGAATTTTAATTAATAAGAGTTTAGAATTCTTTTAGTAATTTGAAATAATTGAAGACACTTTAAAGAAGTTAAATATTGAATCTCCATTTTTATATTTCCATTTTTTTTAATCTAATGAAACAAAAAATTCGCATTTTTATATTGAATTTTTATTTATTCATTTATTTTTTGAAAATTAATAATTTAAACAATTTTTTTTAATTTGTTAAAATGTTAAGAAACGTTACTTTTTAATTTGATTTTCCCTAGACTTATAAATGTTGTTTTATAATTAAATCTTATTTTCCTTTAACATTTTTAGATAATATGTCAAAATTTTTGGAATTAAAATCTTTTATAAAACTTAAAAATAATTTTTTTAACTCACAATTTTATTCCAGATGAATATTTTATACATTTAATTTAATAAATATTTTATTATATCTTGAGACCTAAAAGTTATTATGATTATAAATATTTCTCCTTTTATTCTCTGTATATTCTGTTATAATTATAATTTAAATGATTGTATGTTAACATTATATATATATTTTACTGCTATTTTATATTAACATTATTATATATTGAAATATCAGCTTTAAATTTTTTTTATTGTAATTCATTTCAGAAATGAATATTTTTTGACTGTTAAACATTCCTATATATATATATATATATATATATATATATATATATATATATATATATATATATATATATATATATATATATATATATATATATATATATATATTGTTACTGGAAGTGATAATATAATGTATTTTAAATTAATATATTAGTAATCAAATGCATTCAAAATTAGATTTTGTGCATTCAATTTGATACAATTTATGACATTTAACAAATAATAAGATATATTGAAGATCAAATTTTTTCTTCTTCTATATATCATTTTTAAATCGAAAGAATGATGACAAAAAGTAAATTTTTTGCTTGTAGTAACCCATATAAAAAGAGATATTTTACCTTAAAAATATCATAAAAAAGACTATGCCTATAAAAATGCAATTACAATAGTATTGAAATATTTCTGTCTTAATACCATAGCCTCCCCTCCTTTCAAGAGCTTGGATCTATCATGAAAAAGACTTCATTTTTTAGTTAATTAAAAAAGATGTTGCATATATATCCTTACATTTTGAATAATTATTCTCGAATTGTTATAAGATAAAATTATAGATAATAGTTGATTATGAATTATTTTTTAGGAAACTATCATTTTTAAGTTTTTTATTTATTAAAAAATTTTAAAATGCAAAAGTTTTATAAATAATTTTAGCTTTAACAAGTTAAAGCATTTTGTAAAAAATATTTGTAAATATATCAATGCTGATATTTTAGGTAATTCTTCAAGATAGCAGTGTATTTGAAAGTTTGTCAATAGCCCAAGAACTTGGCATTGATGAGTTAAGGATGTGCTGTGAAGATCATATCAATAGCACTCTAAATGTTCACAATGCTTGTACATTTTTACCTGCAGCCTTGGAAATGGAGAATAGAGTACCAGGTAATGATAAAAATTAGGATTTCTATTTAGAATAACAAAATGGTAATTATTTAAAAATATTACTGCATTTAGTAAGCAATATTTTTCGCTTTTTAATCAATTGTAATTATTTTTCAATGAAATAATTACAATTGATTAAAAAGCGAAAAATATTGTTTTTTTTTTTTTTTTTGCTATATTGGTAACCTGGCAATAATTTTGTGTAGTTTATGATAACATCATGTAAAGAGATTAAAATTATTGCAAGTTTTAAATATTATTAAATGTAGTAAAAGCAATATGATATATCTCTATGAGAAGCTGAATTATCTTTGGTATACATACAAACCTGATTGAAATGACAGATTTTCTGTTAATGAATATAAAAGCTCTTGACTTTTTGTGTGAGTTATAATTTATTTATTCCCCCTTTATATTTATTAAACATTGAAATAACTAACTTAATTATATATGTACCTTTAAATTTATGTCATAAAAATATTTTCATTGATTTCATTTTCATTTGCAGAAGTATATTGTTTCATAAACATCATTATTCCAGGAATCTTATTTAATTTACCAATTTGTTTTAAATACGTTTGTTAATACTAAAACTTACTTTTCAAGTATTGTTTGAGAAATTGGATGATTAAATTGTATGATGTATAATTTATAACAAAATTAAAATGCAACGTAATTTCTTAGAACATGTAAAACACATTTTATATGTCTGTCATTTTTTCCTTCTAATTATAATTCTGATCTTTATAACTATATGTCAGTTCAATGCATTTCTGTTTCCTTTATAGAAATAAAAATATTTAACAAATTTATATAAATTAACTTGCTTATAAAGTAACATATTCTCAATATTAAAATATTTGCTCTATGCGTATTTTAATAAGTATTTCATTTTAGAATTGTTGATAATTTTGTTATTTTTAGGCTTTGCTTTTTTTAAAAATTTTAATTGGGGTGGAATATTTTAAGGATTAGGTATTTTTCCAAAGATCCTTTGACCAACTTATTTAAGTTAATTCTAATGTTTTTGATACATACTAAAAAATATTGTTCCTCAATTGTAAAATTTATATTATAAATATAAATTTCAATGCAAGTATTAAATTGTGGATGTATATCTTTTGAATTGGATCAGATGATTTGTAACGCAGCAATTGTAGTAATCAAAATGTTTTTTAATACTTCAGTTGTATACCTTTATATTTAAACGTTTTTTTTTTCTTCTTAAAATGTTTTAAAAATAATAAATAGTGCTTCATTCTACTATAATAAGTACACTTAAACTTCTATTATGTTCTAAAATCTTTAGATTTTAAAAAAATACTCATGCATAAGTTTTTTTAATTTTTTTAAGTGTACCCATTAGAAGAATAAATATAATTTACATTATTTGCATTTAATATTTAAGTTTGTTTGAATTTACTATTATTAAACATAATGTTAAGATATTAAACATTTTTAAGTGTGTTCTAGTGAAATCTATTATTTTACAATATGAATCTGCTCCTATATGCAGTATGATTACTTTTATGAAAATAAAAGAGTTTTAGAAAGATTTTGTTTATTATTTTTATTACATAATAATATATATTGTAATATATATTTGCTTATATTCATATTATTTAATGTTTCATATGTCTATTATAAGTTTATCAGAAGAAGTATTTCATAAAATGTTTATTTAATTATCAAAAACTCCTTTTAAAATGTTTGATTTATTAATTTTATTTAAAATGTATTGCTGCATTTTTATTTATGCATGATATTCATGCTACTAGAAGTCATGAAATTCCAATTTCAATAGGTGACACTAAATTTTAATCTGGAAGCAATTTCTAATGTTTATTTCAGAGATTTAATGCTTTTAAATAAATTTTTTTTTCAATATATTTAGCTAATAATGTAGTCTTTACAATAAATCCAGTAAATTACTAACTAAATAGGTTATATTATGTTTAAACAAGGAATAAAAAATTGCTCAAATGATTAATGGAATTTGTTCTGTACTGTAATGTCAGTTATCGTTTGCAGTATATAAGTTTGATTTACAAATAAAATGAATTCAGGCATTTAACTAAAATTCTCACAATGATCCATAAAATTTGATGAATTTTTAAAAATTGCAGGTAATAAAGGTGGGCGCTCATTTGCAGATAGGTGCACAGCTTATATTGGTGAAAATGCATTGGAATGTGTACAGACAACTGCCTTTTTAAATCTTCCTAAAGACGCACTTATTCACCTTGTGTCATCTGATTATGTAAGATTCAAGATTTACAAGTTCTTGCCTTTTTTTTACCATATTTTAATGGAAAAAAATTCATTTTAGATAAATTGAAAATTTTATTGGTTTTGCTTAGGTAGGTTACTAATTCTTCTTTATTTTTAAAACAATCTTCTACAGCTCCTGTTATATAAATAATATTCTGTGAAGTTTTAAGTAAATTAATATAGCTATTATGATTGTTGGTTTAAAAAAATAAAGTATGGAGTAATTCTCTTTATATTATTTTTAATATGGTGTATACTGTTTAATTATTTCAGTTTGTGATTAAAACTTACAAACATTGCACACTCATACATATGTGTGTATATAAAATACATATGTAATAAATTTATTATTCTTTCTCCATTCATAGCCAAAACCATTTATTATTTCCAGAGATTATTGTTTGAAACATTTGATGAGGGAGGTTCCATTTTTCTGCATCTGCAAAATTGTGGCTTCTGCTTATTTAAGATTGCAAAAGTGTCAGTTAAGGGCTTTTTTCTTCTATTGAAATTAATATAAATATTGGATTTTGAAATTTTAGAATACATTCAATGAGATTTAAACAGTTTTCTGGATAGATTATATGATGTAGAAATTTAAAGAAAAAATTTGAAATCTCATACTTTTATTGTAATCTATGCAAGACAACCTAACAATCAAAGAGTCCTGTAAAGCTTTCTAATATCAATTTTGTATTTATTTAGGTTAGCTTTTCAAGATTACTTTTCATAAGAAGTGAGCAATATTCAGGTGTCACAGTGGTGAAAACCCAGAAAATTCTCAGCTAAACTATCCCTAAAATTCTCCTTATAAATAACAGGCATTGTGGCACCTGACTTTATTGTTTAATAGTAACTGTTTGAACATATTTGGAACACCCATCCCATTTTTTTTAATTCCAGGATTATTATGATTTTTCTTCGATAATTGGCTAAAATCACCTGTTGTCAAGGTAAAAAACTGCAAAATTTCGAGTACCTATCCCCAACAAATGAAACATGTTTTCCCATTAGTTCAACAATATCTTGTTAGGGATAAGGATATGGTTTTTATGATAAATGTTTTGGATAGTAATACTATAAATATGATTTTATCTGTGATTTGTAGAATTTTCAGTTTCTTTAGACATACAAAATTAGGAAACAGATTACCTTCTGAATTTACATAATAACCATGTGATCTATCATTATTTTGTCATGATAATGATTCAAAATTATTCTACCCTGTTGGCCTTAATGTATATCCAGCCTATCTCCAGTAACTATATCTCTGTAGTAAAGCCAAGGATTTCTGTGATCTGTTTGCATTCATATGGAAAGATTTAACAATTGCAAAGGAGTGACATTTGAAGACATGGAAAGCTTTTCAAAATATTGATTCTGATTCTTAAAAGCGTGATTATTGAAATTATGAAATAATTACATATAGTTTAACCAAAAGTTTATATATTCCTTTCTAATTTATTAAATTATGCTCATCTACAAATAATATTTGTTTTCCTTATTTAGAATATTGTTTTAAGTTTTCCAACAATGTAGCAAAAGTAGTTGGGTATCACTATAAATTTATTTGAATTATACTTTAAAATTCTGTTTTATCTCCTATATTTTTCACTGTGGAATTTTTTTACATTTGCTACAATTTTTCCCATTAGAATTTTATAGGTGTTTCTTCGTATTATAAAAATATGTATTGTTATTTGCTTGCAGATTTCTTAATTTTGAAAATATTTAAATTTCATATCTTTTATCTTCTGAATTTAAGTTATTTACTTTTTAAAACAACTTGTAACATTTTTCTTAAATTGTGATTGAATGTTTGTAATTTTAATATGTTCTCATTTTTTAAGATTTTCTTTAAACTATATAATATAAAAGTTACTTAAGAAATAAATGTATTGTTTTTTGAGAAAACCCTTTTCATATGTATGATAGATTACCAAAAAATGTTTGTAAAATATACAAAGTCAATATAAGATTATGTTTTAATGAAACATAATGTATTTTTATCAATATGGTGTTGTTAAAACTTTAACTATTACTTTTTAATTTTTTTAATATTTTTTATAATAATGCTGTAGTTATAAATAGCTTTTTCATTGTTTATCTTTAAAACAATGCCTCTTAATTTTTCAACGATGCAGTTAAGTAAATTAGACCATGATACAATATTTGTAAAGTTTGTTGATAAAATAACTTATAAAAATTGAATAATCTCAATTTCTTGCTAAAATTGTTTGATATTAATCATGGTATTTTAGTTGGCTATGGAGGAAGAAGATGTTTGGAGAGCTGTCCTTGCTTGGGCTAAGCATCAGTCAGGGGTGACTCAGCCAACAATTCACTGGACTGAGGAGGAAAGAGCAAGAATAACTCAAGTATTTTATATTTGTCTCTTAGCTAAACATTGTTTCAATCATAAGATTCAATAAATTTATTGATGCTCATTTTTTCAGGTTTTTGTTACTTGTAAATAGTGTAAAAATTTTATTAATGGAGATTTAAAATTGTTTTTGCATTTGTATTTTAGAATTGTTTTGCATTCAAATTAATTTTATGTATGTTACATACTTGTTTTCTAATCTGTTAAATATTTTAATAAATTGTGTTGCACAGATAAGAATATTTATTTAATTCATTATTTTCCTCATAAATTTACATTTGATTTTAATATTATTAAGAAAACCATTTAGTTACATTCTTCTGTAAACATTTGACAAAAATCGGTGCAGGTTCAATTTGAAATATTCTTTATTTTTTGTTTACTAATATCATATTTTAAATCTATCATTTTAAAATGAATAGACCTTTATGAATATTCAAGACTGACAATAAAATGTAATATCTATCTAGTATAAAAACTTGAATTAAATAGGTTCAAATTTAAAATATGATTTTTAAATATAAATAGGTCAATTTAATGCCTTTGTTAAAATATTTTAAAAGTAAAAATATTATTAAAAGTTTTGATATCTTAGTGCATTGCAAGAATACTCTATCCTTAGAATTTTATTCTATTGATAGATTAATTTTTATTCTGCTCAGAAACCAGTCCAGAAGTCTATTTTTGAAATGATGTCATTAAGTTTCTCATTTGTTCCTTTACCAAACTAAAAGTCCCTTACTCATTAAATGGTTTTAAAATCTGAAATTGATTTTGCACTCATAGTTTGATATTGTGGGAAATATTTATTTATTGTTATTGTTCATCTATACATCTGCAAATCTGAAATTATATTATTAAAAATATTTAATTATATTATTAATTAAATCCATATATTTTTTATTTTTAATATTACAACCAAAAATTGTAATTAGTTTTATATTATAATTTGTTTAAACTTTAATTTTGAGCATTTTTTTGCTTCAACCAAGCTAAGTTTTTTGCTTTAAAAGCTTTTCTCAGAAAAAATGTTTTATTAACTTCTCAAAATAAATGTTTATTTTAAAATTATCATACTTTCAAAATATTATTTTATCTATCATTCACTTTAAATGTCATTGTACCAAGGGTGTATGTGTGTGTGTGTGAAATAAATAATATGTGTATGTTTAAAATAAATAATTTATGTTATTATCATCAACTTTTAATATCAGCCATGTATGTTAGAATTACATTAATTTGTGTGGAAAATTTATTTTATGAAGGTAATATATTCATTAATTAAGTAGTTATTACATACTGTTACTTATGTTTATAATATTTAATAATTAGAAAAATAAACTTTTACTTGTACTTATTTATTAAAACTAGAAAATAGTTATAAAATAATTAAAATAGCAAATTTATTAAAATAATTTCATTAAATACTTATTTCAGAAAAATTTATGTCATAAATTCTTATATTTTGGGACAGTAACTTCTAAAAGCTTTATATCATATATTTTAAATACAAAGTTAATATGGCTTAAGAAATACTAAAATTAATGGTATAAACTTGGGATTATATGTGTTCTTAATATGATGTGTACAATCTAAGAGGAGATGTACACATGTTCCATATTCATTAGAAACTTATACTTTGGACTATATGCATATGCTTTATATGTCCATAATTGAAAGTTTTGCAAAATTAAAATAACTCTCTGAATAATTTCTTTAAAAATTGTAATTGAGTTAATCTGTTTCATCCTTATAAGAATTTTTTTTAGAAATTTATATGAAATAAAAAAATTGTCATACATTGAAATTTTTTTATATGCAAAATTATGACTCAAATATAAATATTAAACAAAGAACTTTATCATTTTTATAAAAATTTCTAGCCATATCTAAAGGTAAAGAAATTTTAAATGTTTTCTTTTTAAATCATATATTATAATTTTTTAGAGCTAGATGCCTTATTATAAGCAGGGTTTTTACAACTCCTGAAAACGCCTTGAAGCTCCTAGAATTGGAAAAAATTTAAGGACCCTTGAAACTTCTAAAATTTTCATGTAACTCCTTGAAAATCGTGACTTACTCCTTGAATTTTTATTTACCTTGATGCCATTATTTTTTTGTTAGAAAATATTATAATTTTTTGAGTTTTTTGTTTTAACTTTCAAAATTTTTTACTGAATTTGCTCAAAAATCAAATTATGTATTAGATTTTAGTGTTACTATTAGATGGCGACATGCTCAATATTAGATTGTATTCATTACTGATGGTTGAAATACAATCTAGTTCAGCCACAATAGTTTCATTAGGATCCATTTCTGTCAGGACTAGATGTAGTACTTAGATTTATGTGTGTGAAGTGAAATGAAGAGTAATGATCAGTAAGTTCGCCATTTGATGCAATCAGGAAGACAATTTTAATTGATTCTTTTTCTTATTGTTTCTGTCTTTTATATTGTATAAAATTGATTGAATATTAATATATAAAATCTTTGAGTTAAAATATTCTTTCCATGTCTTCCTTGATGAAAATTGCATATAGTATCTGTGGAAAAGGACGAATTTATTTGTTTATCAATGAAATAAAGGTTTAAATAAATTATTTAAAGATGCCTGTTGAAATTGGTGGTTTTCAATAATAAGTAGACTCTGGAAAAACCTTACAAAGATTGGATTTTACGTGGTTCAGAAAAATGAAAAAGTTTGGTAATTTTGGTGAATAATTTAAATCATTACAACCGATTGTAAGATATCAAGATTTTGTTGATGAGAAATTTGATCTTATTAAAGATAGAATAGATACTTTTTATTTTTTATTTTAACTTATTCTCAAATAGACAAAATTATTTTCTCACTTATGGAAAGTAGTTTGCTTTCACTACTCCCTTATAGTCAAGTATCTGTTGAACATGGATTTTCTGTGAATGTAAATTTCATGGTAGAAATTTATTCATTTATAGTAATTTCAATTCATGGCTCATAGATTTAAATAATCAAATAATTGTTGGCTTAGTGCATCATTGATGATCATGTCTGAAACATAAGAGATGTCAATATTATGATTAGAAAAGACCTATTATAAATTTTGCTGCTGGTGCCAGGCAACAATATAAATGATATTTACATGAATTAAAACAGCAAAAAATCATGTGATAACAGAAGAAAAGAAAAAACCCTTAACGAAATGAACTGAAAATCAAAATGAAGAGTTTGCAAGGTGATATATATGAACTTAAAAAATCTGTTGTTGGAATTGCTGAAGAAGAACTGATAAATTAACACATCAATTGCAAAATCAAATATGTGGTACTTCTTTGAAGTAACAGATATTACTCAGTATTTATAATGAATTGAAAAAATAAAAGCTTTTGAAGTGGAAAGTTAGTATTTTCTAACTGCAATATTTTATATGTATAAATTACCAAAAGTGTGAAACTCTATGAAAGGATTTTTAAAAAAAATTGAAAAGTCTAGAATGGGGATGTAAAATTGTATTTTTAAAAGTGATTTAAAGTCAACAGAAGAAAAATTTAAAATTATCTTTATTAAATAATTATTAGGAAAGTAGTCATCCTGGAAATTTTTACCAACAGTTCTATTTATTTTGTTTTGAATCAGTATATTTATTTAAAAAGAAGTTGTTATACACATCTTGAAATACTCAATAAATTAATAGATAGAATTCTAATGAAGATGTTTAAGAACTCTAAAATTATATCCATTATTTTATTTAATGTATAGTTTAATAATATAAGGAATATTGATAGTTTAAATTAAATATATTCTGTTATAGCTGTAAATTCATTGAAAGCTTTAGAAGCTTTGAATCCTTAATAATCACTATTAAGGATAATTCTAGCTTAAATAAAAAATTTTCTTATCACCTTTTGTAATTATTTATTTCTATTATTTGCAAATATATGTGAAAAATGATGCATATATGTAATTATATAATATTTAATTAAGAACAATTTTTAAAATAAAATTTAAAAAATATTTGCGTGTCTATACCTCCTGGGAATATCTAATTTGACTCCTGGAACACTCCTTAAAACTCCTCAAGTTTGATTCTTGGAAATTTACAAACCCTGTATAAGTATTTCAAAAATCTTACTATAGATGTTTCACATATTTTCTTTGATTAATTGCATACGCTTCTGTGATTATTACTTCCTAAGAAAGGAATTTTCCTATTTCAAAATTTCTGTGTCCTTTAAAAAAACAGAGTTTTATGTAACTGAAATGATATGAGAACGATTTAAATCATTATAAAAATATCCTACAAAGGCTTCATTACCATTACATTTCAATACCCCCATTTTCTGTATTATCTTTCTGTGATATGCTTCTTATTTCCTTTGTGTTTTTTATAACCATTTGTAAAAATTTTAATGATTAAAAATTTCTAATAAAATTATCTTGATTAAAAAAAACTTAGAATTTTCAATTAGATTATTTTTTATTTTAATGCATAAAATTCAAGTGAACAAGCAGTTGATACATTTAACTACATAAATATGGCAATAAGGTTAGAAATTGTCTTTCCATTTTTTAGAAAATTAATATTTTTTATATTTATTTTATTTTATTTATTTATCTTTATTTTGATTACCATTGATTATTTTTCTTTTTTGATATTTTAATTGTTTTTGTTTCTTAAATTTATTTTTTAACTATTTGATCACATTTGTTTAAAATTGTCCTTAGTTTTTAGATTTAAATTAATCACATAATCATGTTAATCTGTTAATCATAATACATTATGAAGTCCATAACTTTGAATCTCCTTGATGAAATACTCACATAAGAAATTCTGTATATAATAGTACTCAAATATCAAATTGATTTCCTTTAATATATTTGAAGAATGCTTTCCTATCAGGGATTAGAAAAGGCTGTTTTTACTAAGTTAGCAAATGCTGGATCTGAACATGAATTAAATTTAAACAGATATTTTTAAATTCACAAAATTTTAGATTTCTTTTCCCTGAATTTTTAAACCTGAAAAAAAGTGATTTTTGTTTAGTACGAAGTCAATAAGCAATATTGAGACTGTGATACAATAGATGTTAGCTGTAAGATACTATTTCAAAAAATCAAAAATAATAATTCATTTTGGTTTTTGATTTTTGTCATTATTTGGAAGTCAGAAATGAAAACATAAATTAATATAAAAATTTAAAAATATCCAATATTTATAAATTATGATGAAAACTTAAGGATAATCTGAAGTGATATATTAAGTTATTTTATTTGTTTTTGATTATACAATTTATTAATTCATAATACATAGATAAAGTAATAAAATTTTTAAGTAAGCAATAATAAAAATGGAATATTTTTACTATTCATTTTAAAAGAAAATTTGAAACAGTATATTTATTGTTAATTTACTTAATCATTGTAAATATATTAGAAATGATAATATTCTCTATTTTAAGAATTCAGTATTTTTTAAATAAAGTCTTTAAATAATATGTATAGTAAATTTATAATGCAATTATGGAAAAATTATGTTATTTTTATCAGTAAATTTCTAAATTATTAAATTTTATGTTAATTTAACGTTTCTAAAGCTATATGATTATTTTTTTATAATCTTTGTAATTTTTTATATTTATGTATATAATATTTTATACATATCATCAGTGTAAAAACATACATTCAGTAAAGAAATGTACAAAAAAACACATTTTTAATAACTTTTTGTTTTCAACCCTTATTTCAAATCTAGTTATTTATCATAAATTCATCAAAATAATGTTTTACTCTATTTCCAATTTATACATTACAAGGTAATAAATATATTTTTTAAAAAATAAAATGATTTAATTATTATGTGCTGCCATCTATTGATTGATTTTGGAAAGATTAGCTTTTTCAATCATTTTAAAATTTTGAAATTAATTATTATTTATATAATTGAATTTATAAATTAATTCACAATACCTATGTACATGCAGTTTGTAAAGAAATAAAATGCAATTAGATTTTTTTATTTATGTTTGTTATTAATAAATTATTTATATACATATGAGAAACTTATTATATACACTTAATATATTAATAAAAAATCATATCTCTAATATCTCCTTAATCTTAATTAGTCATTAGGGTGGAATTGGTTTTGAAAAATAAAAATCTTGTGAAGAAAATTGAAATTTCATGTTGAAGCAATTTTAACCTATTTTTTGCATAAACAAATTTTGATTCCATTTAACGAAAATACATACAATATCTGATACATATGCACCTACACATTTATGTACTAACATACAAAATTAAAATTTAAATCATTTAAAATTTAATTATATTTTGTACAGAATGCTAAAGTTAATGTAATATACATTCCAAATGGAAAAGATATAGCTTTTAATTTAAGGTCACTAAAATGTTCTTATAAAAGACAGTAATTCATAGAATAGAATATTATTAATTTTGTCCTAAGTACCTCAGAGAAAAAGAAAATATATATTAGGTAAAGAAATTATACTTTTTTAAAAATTGAATATCATGAAAAATTTTTAATTTATAAATACTTAATACTTATAATGTTGGAGCAAGAATTAAAGATAGTTTAAATTATTATTTTAAATTAAATTACAGTTTTAATACCAAATATTTATAAGTAATAGTGAGTAAACAAATATTGAAAAAATTTATTTCTATGGATTTATTCTAGGGGCTAATTTATTACACATGTTTAATGTTATATAGTGGTAATTATTTTATACATTAAAACATAAATTATGTGTGTAATATAGTACAAATGTATTGAAACAAAATTATGGAATGTAGTGACATTACTTTGAAAAATTATAAAAATAAATTATTTATCTACATGTTTCTATTAATGATAATTATTCATAAATGAATTTCTTAGTTTGTAATCATTCTTGATTTAATTGAAGCATGTTATCAAAAATAAGTATTTCAGTAATGTTTATGTTTTTATAATTTGAAAAATTTAATAAAATACTATTTTAATTTTTATACATTACATAAATTATATAAAATGTTGATTAATTTACTGAAGACTGGTCATTGAAATGCACACAAGATTTTGTTAATACTATATATATTATATTTCATAGTTTCTAAAATTTCTTTTAAAACTAGAGTTATTTAATGTAGTAAAAAAAAATAAATAAATAATAATAAAAAATAAATAAATAAAAAAAACATATGCAAAAACACAAAAATATTCTTAATTTCCTTCAAATTTTTTAAAATATATCTGACAAATATTACTAAATGTTTCTTAGTTAATAAAAATATGAAAAAAATTTTCAAATTTTTATCTCTTTTTTACTCAAATAGTTTGTTGTTATTTATTTTGAATTAATTGATTTTTGAATTAATTGATGTGATGTGTTCATTGTTGAATCATTGTTCTTTAATGCAGCAAATGTCAGGGGTCATCAATCATGTTAGAATTTTATTAATCGACAGTCAAGTATTTGCAGAAGAAGTTGAGCCCACAGGAGCTGTGCCAATGGAATTATCTTTAGAAAGGTGAAAATTTTTCTAAATACAGAGATTATTAACACATTTTTAGAACAATATCAGTGTTGTTTTATTAATACTTAAAATGTAAATACTATTTTTTTAAATGTTCGATGTGATAACCTTTTTTCTACACTATACGTCTGCATTGCGATTTCTGTGATAAAAGCGCTTTTTGTAAAATTTCCAGGGTCATTGATTTCCATTCCTTTTCCACTACTTTCTAAAGTCCATCTGTCGTGGTGGGTTTGCATTTAGAAAAAGCTCTTTTTAACAGACTAAAGGGACAATAGTCCATAGGTGAAACTGACGTTTCACTTCGCAAGGATTTGTTGAAAATGTATACATCCATTACCTGTATTAGTCATCATTTTTTCAAGGAATGCAGTGGTAGTTTTTGAAGTATGAATTATCTTTTTCTTTATGAATTTCACCCTTTGAAAGTCATTGGGATAAAGAAGTGGAATTTCTTCTGTAAATGTTGGGCATAAAACCTTTTCCTGATAGTATGATGTGTTGATGTTAACATTTTTTCCCACTCTTCTTATTTTTAATTTCCCATTGTAGGAGAAACTTGCGACAATCATAAACTCCTTACTGAAACTTTCTTTACATTGACAGAACCAGGTTTGTGTTATTTTTCTCCTTGTTATCTATTGTAAATAGATTTCTTTTTGTTGCAGTCATTGAGGTAAACCCATGCTTCATCACGGGTCACAATGGTTTTCCATTTACTTCCTGCTTAATGGTTTTCATACAGGATTCTATAAAATGTTTTGAGTTGATCCACATGTCTAGGCAAAAGCTGGTGAACATTGTTTTTTAGCATTTTTAAGTTGTAAATACTGGTTTATTATTTTATGTATTGTTGCTACAAATGTATCTAAAGACTTTGCTATTGATTTTTGTGTTGGTGGATTTTCTCTTGTTACCAGCGATTTCACGATTTTACTTTAGAAACATTTGACACAGTACGTACCTTTTCGAATATTCGTTTGGAGTCTTCTTTACATATTAAAATAATGATTGATGGTTTTTACCTTAGGAATTATAATATCATGCATTTCACAACGTTTTGGAATTCTGGAATAAGAATATTTCTCTTTGGAAAGTGCAAAAACATATCCTCCAATCCATAACTTATTTTCATGTGAAATTTTGAAAGAAGAATAAATTTAAAAGTAGCAGATGGGATATTTCTCATTTTAAATAATAAGATGTGGTCAAAAATTTTTGTTCTAAAACATTTACTTTTACCACATACAATTGAAAATTCTTTATCGAAATCATTTTAAAAATGTGTTAATACCTCTGGATATTAATTTAGTTATAAAACTGAAATGTTTTCTATTACTTGATATTTCTCATTTGAATTCTATAATTAGATTAATTAAACTTATGAATAATTAAAATTTTCTTTAAAATTAGATAGTAATTTTGAAACCTTATAGTATTTTTAGTTTTTCAAACAAACACTAGTTTTTGTGTATTTTTAATGCTATGAAGTTAAGATGTGTGATAAATGCAGGAAGACCATTAAAAATTTGAAATATCATATGTAATTTTTTTGTGTTAAGTTAGTACAACCAAATCTTTTTTAGCGTAAAAAATTCTTTACTTGTATTTTGACACTTTTAATTTGACTATACTATGAAAAATTAAAATCATTTTGAAATATTTAATTAAAAATTTGTATTTATATTAGATGAATTCTAAAAGTTCTAGTGAAGAATATTTGAAATAACTATTATTTTTTAAATAAATTTGTAGAACTCTGCAATATGTATTCTTATATTTAAAAATTGTCTATTAGAGGCCTATAATTTCTTTCAAGTTTAATTTGTTTGACAATTTGTAATAAATGTTACAACTTAAGCATAAAACACTGAAGAAAAGGAATTTTATCTTAAAATATTCTATTATTTTTTTTATTAGTTGAAAAGAACATAAATTTTTGTTTGAAATAATTCATCCTAAAACTTAAATATCCATTGAAAATAAAGTATCAAAGTAATGAAAGAAAAAAATGTTTTTGAAAAATATCCTTTAAAATTTTGTTACTATACTTAGTTTTGAATTCTTGATTAAGTATGTATAGTGTCTTTTATAAAAATACTACATTTTAAATAAAATATTTTTGTTATGTATATGTTCAGTAATTAGAAAAATTTTAACAGCTTCTGTTTGAATTGAATTATGTATGTTTTTATTCATTTAACTTACTATTTTATATTTATTTATAACAATATTATATATTTATATTTATAATAAAATTCAATCGTTTGAATGCAAATCTTATTATTTAGCTTTGCTATTTCATTCAATTATTTTTATTTGTTTCTAAATTACATTCATTTAATTTTGATATACTTGGTATTCTAGAAACAAATAGGGTTATATATATATGTGTGTGTGTGTGTTAGTTATTATAACAATTTTCTTTTCAAATATTTTTTAATTCTAATTCTGGTCAATTCTAGAAAAGTTTTCAATAAGATTATTTATTTCTTGATGAAAAACATATTAAAACTGTAATTTTATGTTAAATATATATTGAATAACATCCTCTTTTAAATAATCATATATATATTTTTTCATGTGCATTTTTCAAAAATTATCATAATTTCAATTGTTATAATTTGTATTAACAGCATGTAACATAATAAATTGTTTGTCACAATGTTGTTTCTTCATTAATTTCTGAAATTGAAGTTAAGAATAATTAACAGTGTGTTCTTAAAATTATCTTATGGGATTATATTCATCTCAAACAATGCATTAAAACCTGTTATGAAAAGAAAAACCATGAATAAATGAATTATATATATAACAAAATAAGTATTTATGTTTATTTATTCAAAGTTTGATGCTAAAGAATATGTTCTCATTTAATAAAATGCATGAATATGATTGAAAAATAGCAAGATTTTTTTGGATCTGTTGACAAAATAGGAATGTAATTTATTTTAAAAAATTATGTGAGAATATTTTTTAATTATTTTTAATATAGTACTTTAGAACAATTTAAATCATTTTTTCATTCAATCTGTGACATTCAATCATTTTTGTTACGTAAAATTTTATTATATACATTTTCAATTGTTTACATGCATATTTTTTATATAAAAAACTTTCCTTCACCATTTTATCTCATTTTGTTATCCTAATCTTATTTACTAATGATTGATGTATTATTATCAATAACAAGAATAATAAAAAATATATCTTATTTTCTATCATTACTACTGTTTAGAAAATACAGTAAGATATATTTTAGATTACAACATATAGTAAATTTAATAGTATTAAAAAATATTAACACTTCTAATACTATTAAATTTATTAGGTATATTGAAAAAAGATATATGCTGGAATCAAAATGTCTATGCTAGAAAAACTAAAAATGTATATTCTAAAAAATTAAAAAGGCTTTTTAGAGCAAATATATGTTCTTAGTAATTTTTTTAGAAATTTTGTAAAGCCTATTATAAATATCAAAACTAATATAGTGACAGTGACAAAATTCATATTAAGAAAAATTTCATTTTAAAAGTAGGATTTCCATTTTATTATTTTCTTTTGTAGAACATATTATTGTTGCATGTGATTAGCATTGTCAACAGAAAATTACATTTTCTGTATCCCTTCTACCAAAATTTAGTAAAAAGATTGTTTAAATGTTTTCATTGAATCGGGTATTGCTTATTTCTATCTGTTTAAATAGTACAAGATCACTTTAATAATTTTGTATATCGTTATAAGATTTGTTTTGAAAAATTCAGTATTGTCTTTTTATCAATTGTTTTCATATGACTGTAAACCTTACAGATATCGTTTTGCTGCACTTCCAAATAAATTCACTCATTCTGAGGACAAGCGCATTCAACCGCGTACTTCCTTAAAATTGTTCCAAGGTTCACAACTCTTAAGTGGTGAAAAACTTCACTTTCAAAGAATGTTGAATGCCTGGTTTGGGAATTCGAAACAAATGTGGAGACTTTTATATAGAGCATCAACCCATGGGTACACTGCTGAGGCTTTCCATTACCATTGTGATGGTCACAACCCAACTTTTGTGATTGCACTTGTAAGTAAACACTTTATTTCATTGGTGAAAAGTTTGAATACAAGTGATAGATATTTCAGAGTTTTGAAGGCAACTCAAAATTTGTGGTGTGTCAAAGGTGTTTTTCAAAATCTCAATCCAACTTTCTAAGATCTTGATCTAACTTTTCAGTGCATAAAATCTAAACTATAAACAATGTGGTTTGTACCATTGTTAACAAAATAGGTAATCTGTATTTTCAAAAAGATTTATCATGTTTTTCTGTAATGTTTACTAAAATAAAATTAGATTTTTTTTAAGGAGTATAGTAAATAAATCCACAAATCAACGTCTTGTAAATTTAAAGTAAATTATCTTAGTATTTGCTTCAGCAATTTAGCTTATTTAAAATTGTACTATATAACAATAATCAAATTATGATGTCTTCATCAATGTTACTAAACATTTTAAATACATAAGTTATAATTTGTTATGTACTTTTGAAATACACTTTTATATTGCAGCTTTTGCAAAAATATAACTTATATTTTTCACTTTTTTAAAAATTTACATTTAGATAATATATATTTGTAGAAAAAATGAATCCAAAACACACTTTAGTTAAGTATGTGTATATTATCTAAATAATGAAATTTTCAAAACTATTTACTTTGAGTCATATGTTTACTTTCCCATTAGGGTTGCCATGGTGAATTATGTGGAGGATTCAGCGATGTTCCCTGGGGTAAAACTAGAGGTCGTGGTCGCTATGTTCCTTCAGACAAAGCTTTCCTTTTCACTCTCATAAACAACGCTGATATCCCACCAACAAAATTTGATGTTGTGAAAAAAATGTTTGCTATTGCTCACCACCCTGAGTATGTATATCACTCAAATTTCTGAATTCTTAAATGTTAATATTATAGTAATAAAATATGCTTAAGAATTCTAGCGATTTTTCTTTTGTAAAATTCTCATGCTACTTAAGAAAACATAATTTTCATTAAAATGTCTATTTTGTATTGTTAATTAAAGTATTATATGTATGGAATTTAAGTTAACTATTGATATTGAAGAATGTTTTGTTATGAACCATATTTAAATTGTTGATGTATTTATTAATATGTTGATTTTTTATGAAGAATATATTTTTTAATATACTATTTATTTTTTTAAATAAGAAATTGTATACTGTACTACACAAAGTGTAAATTACTCTGACAAATAATAAAATGTTAAAATTTTGCATATTGTTTTGACATTGTAATGTAAGCAAATACTTGAAATCAAATGGTAAAATTAAAAGAAAATATTTACCTAATACATAAAATGTTTAATTTCTTAAATTCATTAAAGTGAATGAAATATTTTTAAATAATCATGATTTATATATATTATATACTATTTAAAGTTAATTGATTATAGTTTTACTCAGCACAAAAATTTTTATTTGTAAATTAACTTAAATACATTTGTCATTTTCTTTTTAATCAGAGTAATCAAACAATTTGGGAAATTATTTTATATAAATTTTATCATTATATATTTTATTTTTTGAAATTTACTGATGTAATGTAAGAAAATAAAAATATATTTTTTATTAATTAGTAAATGTAAGAATTTAACTTAGTTATAAAATTTTCTTAACATTTCTTTAGTAAAGCAGTAAACACAAATTCAAAACCCAATACTTTCCAAATTTGTAATTTAGTAATACAGTTTGAGTTGCCAAGAACATTAATTACTACATTTTTAGAATGTATGTTTGGAAACAAAATATTTTAGGCTTTATTTTTAAATTAAATATTTTAATCTTTATAAGGATTGTAAAATTTATATTTTAGTGTGATAGTAAAAATATGAATATTTAAATTTCAGATCATTATTTTTGGATTTTAAATGTTAAGCAAGATTGATTCTATAGCTTACTTTTCGACGCTCTTTTTTCAACTTGATATATTGGTTGCTTGACCTAAAGGACATTTCTGTATTTCGTGATTAGTTAAAATCTCTTACACATTTCATTCTCTGAAATTCTTAGTTTTATTGCTATAAATTTAAAAAAGTCTACATTTTCTTTTCATTTAATATAAAACAATAAATGTTGCTTTAATTCTTTTAGCATTTAATATTGAGTTTTTAATTCAAACACAAATGTTGTTTAATTTTTTCTTCAAACATAATCCATATTTTTTTAGGTATTTGATATAAATTTTATATATTTTCTGTTTATAATAATTAGAAATAAAATTCATAATCAAAACTTTTAAAATTATTTTTTATTTAATTCTATTCCTTTTTTATAACAAATCTAGTATCAAAAATCAATGTAATATTTACAACTGAAAATTCTTATTGAAAATATCTACTCTTAAAAGTCAATCTAAAGAATTTTATGTATAATGAACCTATATTATAAAAATTTTAGTATGCCTTAATTTTTAATTTCTTTATTCTCTTCATTACTGTTCAAAATAAAATGAAGTTAAATAGGATGGCTACTCAGCTAAAAAACATATGAATTCCTTTTAGATTGTGCTATAATATACTTTCTAAATATTTTCTTTCTTTTTTTTATATTAAGCAGTGTTTGAAAGTCACAAAGAATTTTAGATCGAATGATTTATATCATTAGCCATCTTAATAGTATTTTATATTCTGATTTTTTAACAATTGTTGAATGAAGAAATTTTTTAACAAATAGAAGTAACATTTATTTATTGATTATAACTTTAAGAAGAAGAAAGCTCTTCTAACTAGTTACTGTTTTGATTGCTTCACAGGAGCTGCAAGTGTTTTAGTAATTTTACTAGAAAATACTTAACTGCCAAATAACCCTAATTTTTATGATGTACTCTTGAAGGATATTGTAAAAAGTATGAGTTGTATATAGTTCCAGATTTAATGCATATCAAATATTATGAAGTCTATAAATAATTTAAACGTTTATTTTCCCCAATATTTGATTAGGAAAATATTCGCAATAGAATGGTTGTTATGCTTATCAATATTTTGCTCAAAATTTTTTGTAATATCAACAGTTACTATCAAAATTGTTAAGAAAACAATTTAAATTTTTTTTCAGTGAAATTCAGAAAAATTTTTATGGCACTTTAGGATTCCATGTATAAAAGTTAGTCATTATGAATAAATTGTTTTTCTATTAGAAAAGAGTGTTTTAGTGGGACATTAAACAAAAATAATGCACAGATGACAAACACTTTTAAGCTGTTTAGTGTTTTATTTATTGATTTCTTTAAAAAAAGAAGAAATACAAATTTACTAATGAATATCTTTTGTCATTATTTCAGCAGTTGCATGACTAAGTAAAATAAATGCAACATCACCTGGGGGGGGATATTTTGTATCCATTTCAACTGTACTTTTCTTCTCAAATTTCAGTTCTTTATGCAAAATTGATCAAATTATGATTTAAAACTTTCTGGTATCAAATTATTATTCTAAATAGATACTTTTGATTTATTATCTGTTCTTATGTTAAAAATATAATGTTTTCAAGAATCTTTTTTTGATCAGTTGAAATAATTGCTGTGATTACTGCTTTATTCCATGCTATTTTCCCATAATAAGGTGCTTAGAAGCACCTTATTATGGGAAAATATTAAAAACTAATGCTATTAGTTGAAGAACATATAATTCAAAGTCTATTTTGAAGAATAAAAATAGTGCTTCTAGATAGTAAAATCCTCTGTTTCTTACATTATTGCTTTTATGGAATGATATATTACTTTATTCTATAAATACAGTTTTCTTAGGTTATCTGATATATTACCCATCTCTAAAGGTCATACGAGTTTGGCTTAAGTGAAATAAATATTACTATCAGTCATGTAACAATTGTTATAAATTCTATAATATTTAAACTTACTGTTGACATAATGTAAACATAAATTTATAATATATTGAAATGAAAATGCATTAATTAAAGTAATTATATTTTAAATAAGGTGTTTTGTGAAATAATTAAGAAGCTAAATTATACCCATGTACTTTTATTTATTTATCAGCAAAACAGTTTCGATCAAGATCAAAAATAAAAAAGCTATTTTTGTTCTGAATCAATTAGGAAATCGATAGTCATTTTTCCTTAAAGTTAGAAGAATAAGATGTAAAAACATATAATTATTAGGAATAAAAAAAATAAGTTTAGTTCATTCGTCTATTCTCAATCATCTTGCAAGTTTGTTTGAAACAATAAGCAAATTTTACTTATTTGAATATAATAAAAGTCCAAACGAGGTTTTTTGTTTATAACTGCATAAAACACTCTAAATTAAATAAGTTTTTTTCTCTGATATTATTTAGAAATTGAATTGAAGTTACTATAACTTATACATGTTTACTTATATATATATATATAATATATATATATATATATATATATATATAAACATTCCATTTTGGCATGTAATTATTATTTTTACAAATCTGTATATAATTTCTTTTCTGGAAATGAAATTCATTTACATTTTACTCCTTATAAAATTAATTATCTCTTCTTTATTTGATCAGATTTTATTTGATGTATTCTGATTTCTTCGAGTAAACATTTTTTTAAAAAATCAAGACTTTATGATATTTAGTGTAATTACGCATTTTGACTTAATAATGACATGCTGTTCATAATAAAAACATTGTTATTCTATAATTATTATTCAAAGGTTTTAAAAACATTGCTGTTAAAATGTTCTAAAGAAACTGATTTTCTAAAGCAGTTTCTTTCGAACATTTTAACTGTTCATGTATAATTTCAAATATTTATTTATTTATTTATTTTTTTGAAGTCTTTGGTGAGAAAAATCAAGACTAAAATTAAAAATTCAACTATTTTAAACTAAAATTTTCTCTTTAATTATAGCTCTTAATTTTCTCTTTAACTATAGAAGTTATTAAAATTTCATTCCAACGCACTTGATATTGAGAAACTGAGTTAAAGTATATGAAATACCTTGTATATCTTAGCACAGTATTGACTGATAATCTTTAATAAAAAGAAAATCATACTTAAAATCATCTTTTAATCTCATAGTATTTATTACTTTTGAAATAATATTATGATATTTATTACTATATAATAATTTTTTTTAAGATAAAAACTAAAAAAAGCAAGTTTTATTAGAATTTATTGTTTATTTCCTGTTAACTATTTCATTTAAAAGAAAATTATTGCCTTAGATATCATAGTTCTATACATGATTTACTTAATAAAAGTAAATCATATATAGAACTATGATATCTAAGGCAATAATTTTCTTTTAAATGAAATAGTTAACAGGAAATAATCAATAAATTCTAATAAAACTTGCTTTTTTTAGTTTTTATCTTAAAAAAAAACTTTATTATATAGTAATAAATATCATAATATTATTTCAAAAATAAATTTAAAAAATTTATTATATAGTAATAAATATCATAATATTATTTCAAAAATAATAACTACTAGTGTTATATCACCTTAAAATTTTAGTTTTAATCTTTTCCCAAAAAGTGTAAATGCAATAAATTTTAGAAACAACTTGTACGTAAAAAATTGCAGGGAACGTGTGATAATGGGAGTCATACACAAATATTTTAAACTAAGTCTGTTTCATTGTTGGAATATCTGTTCTTTTCTTTAAAAGAATTCTATTTTAATTCAAGATTTCTTATCTACTTGTTTTTAGGAAAAAAAAAGCTGAGCAATCTTAAATTATAATATTTGGTTCATGTTATTAATTCTGTATACTATTTTTAATCTGAAAATTTTCTTAGTATTTAAATGTTTAATTTTTGTTTCCTCATTAATATTGTATATATACAATTTTCATGACTGAAATATCAATTTTGCTCCAAATTTCCGTCTTAAAATGCATAAAATAAAAAGATTTGAAAATTTATAAAAAGTGCATCTAAAGTAACATTAAATCAATCTTTTTGAAAATTTAATTGAAAGAAATAAAATTAATAATTGTATTTGTTATATTTAATATGATTGTATATGTTGCATAAATAAAATATATTTTGCTGCTTTATTTCAACAGCTATGGTCCTATATTTGGAGCTGGAGCTGATTTTTGTATTTCTCATAATTGCAATGCCAATTTGGAGAGCTACTCCAACCTTCCTCATTCATATGATGGAGAAAATGCTTCCTGCACCATTTTAATGGGAGATTATAATTTCACCGTTATCGACTATGAAGTATTTACCACTCTGGGAAAATAATTTGTTACCTTTTCAAAAAATTGTTAATTGTTAGAGATTTGGTAATTTTTCATTACACATGTGTAAAGTTTTTACTTTTGATTAAACTGATAAGAATTTTAATTTTTGACTCTATAGGAACTTTTTATCTAATGGATACATATAGGTAGATAATTTACTGGCTTCTGTTATTGTTGGTAGATATTTGCTAATCTGTCCATTGCATATATGTGTTCAAGTTGTTTTTATTTTGCTTTTAAATGTATCATATAAGAAATATTTAAGGATTTTAATCATATGTTCATGGTTACTTTATTTTTGAAGAACTTTACTTTGATTACTTTTTATTGCTATTTCGTTGAACTAAATTAAAAGAAACTACACAAGCTATAATCTTGAAAACTTGTTAATTTTTTAAATTTTACAATATATACAAAAAGAACTATGTATTTTCAATTTAACCTATTATCTTGTTTATTAAATTTCATTGTATTTAAAATATAATGTACCTCATTTTATTTTAATATGTTCTTGTTTCAATTATATAATTTAAATATATTTTTAAAATGCATAAAAATTTGATATGTGATATTATATTTTTGTATCCACTATTCACTTTTAAAGATATTTCAAAATTTTACTATAAATAATTGAGTGTTTTTTTTTTAATTGTTTATTGTTTAACACATAACCTATGTATTTTTTATTAAAGTAAGAATAAGTTCTAAAATTATATTTTTTAATCGATACATAATTAAATTAGTACTAGTTTGAGTCAAATTTGTATGTAGATTTTAAATAAATTGCATCTTCAAAAATAAATTTTATCTATTTGTAATTGTTGAAATTTTTTTAAATATTTCTTTTCTATTTTAAAAAGTTAAGTAAAATAAAATAATGCTACAATTTTTTCATACTAATGTTTTAATGAAGCTTATATATTTAATAGGAGATAAATTATATAAATTTGGTGATATCTTATTTAACATATATAACAACATTTAAAATTTAGACTACAAATTATAAATGTGATAGTTGTGTAATTTTCATATAATATTTCAGAAACTCTATTATTAAAAAAAATGGCCATAATTTCGTTTTAAAATTCTTTATTCAATCTCTATTTTAAATATAAATGACACTTTTTTTACTTTTAAGTAATTATTTTGCCTCTATTTTCTTAAAAAATTTTCTTTATGAAATATTTTTAATGAAAGTTTTCTGAAGTTAATGGTTATTTATTTATCACAATTTACTTATAGTGAAAAGATGCTTTAAATCAATCATTTTTGTATCAAATTATTTTACAAAATATTTTTTGAGTAAAATGTCCTCAGATTTTTTTCAATACACATTTGAAATGAGTAATAAACATTTGACAAATTTCCAATTTATTTCAGTCTTATTAATTAATGGAAAATATAGCTATAATTGTTTGAAATGTATTTATAATAATTGTTTGGGAAGTATTTATAATACTGTTTGTAATAGGAGTTTTGTTGTTATTATTTGGCTTAAAAGTTGATCAAACATTCTGATAAAAAATAATCAGATATACCAATAATATGGTTAAAATAGATTTTTGTTGCTTATACACTGGAAATAAAAGTGAATGTAAAACTTTAATCAAGCCATTAACTTTACTTATTGAGCAACTTCAAATGAAAGAAATTATATGAAAATATAATTTCTTTCATTTGAATTTTCTGGATTAAGATATTAATATTATTATATAAGGATAAATTTCTGAAAGGTTATGTACAAATTTTTAAGTTGCTAATGATTTTCAAATCATTGTATATACACAAATGCAAAGTATGAATCACTTTTCCTTTCTATTATTTTGTACATAAATTACTTTTAATATAATAGAAAATAATTGTTAAATATTATGTTTATAAATATTGAATATTTTCGGGAAAAATATTATTTAATGTTTTAACATAATTATAATTTAATGTAATTATTGATTTTCTTATTTATAAACTAAAAAATATAAATGTTCAAGTTTTTTCCAATATTATTACATAATTTAAAGTCCAAGTGTTCTTATAAGTAGATTTAAATGTAAAATTATTTCATACTTGGTTACATTAAAATGATGGAATTTATTGATAAAATTTTTATGTAAATATTTTTTTGCGACTGTTTATCAACCTCTTTCATCAGAGTTAATAAGCTGTTGATGAGATCACATGGTTTTAAGAGAAAGGGTGTCTCTAATCAGAAAGTAAGTTGGTTGGGAAGTGGATATCAAAGTGATTTTGTGATTCTCTTATGAAACAGAATGAAACTAAGGGAAACTGCAGTAATATTTAAGATTTTGACACAAGAAAAAAGTAGTCATTCTCAAGAAATAACATTGTTAACAATTCACACAGACATCCTGTTTACCATTGATTGGAAAAGTTAAGGAGAAACCTGCACTCCCTAGTTCCTGATCTACAAAACCTGTTGTAGCACCCAAGCCACAATAACATTGGATCTCTTTTTTTTTTTTTTTTTTTTTTTTTTGTATATTATGATCTACATTAGAAGAGTAGGACACACATGTAGATTTTTTTTATCGCAGAGAATTTTCTACTATGTTGTCTTCTATCCATTTACATTTTAAAGACACTGAAAATGATCAATCGTCAAAGACTTAAAGTTTTTCTTTTGATTGTATTTCATTTCCACTCTTAATATAAACATTATTGAATTTTCTGTATTAATTTGCATATTTATAAAGTTTTTATTTTTATGTAAGCTGTATAGTTGAATTTCATTTACCTAATAAAATTATCTATAAAATTATATTTAATGATTCTTTATAATCTGAATATTTTTATTTAAAAAATGATTAATACCATAGTTTTGTAGTTCTAGAAGTAGTCTCAGGGCAATGTCCCCTAATTTTAGAAAAATTCTAATAAGCATGTGTATGCGATTTTTAGATATCTAATGTATACTTGCATGATAATTTGCTTAATAAACTGTAAATTTATGTTTCAAATTGTTTTGTAATTTGTGAAGGTAATATTTTAATTTAATATAAATTGTAAAGAACTTTCAAAGTGTATTTTATTTCCTTTACATTGTTAATATTGTAAAATGTGTGAATGTTTAAATTTTTCCATACATCTTGTATGTACGAATTTTTTTCTGTAATAATAGTCTTATGTTATTACTCTTATTATATCAAGATGGATTTATTTCTGTGCCAATTATTTTCCCTATAAATAATACCTTCTGCTTTTCACAGCTATATTGTATGTTTACATAGGCTAAAGTGAATATTATGGTCACAGCTCGCCAAGTGCAAAACTGGCGCCTTTTAGGGTTGCAATTAAATTCTGATACTTATATCTCTTACACTTAGCTAGGCTGTGACTATGATGTTCACCTTTACTGTTTACATATTATATGATACATGTGATGAGTTTGTTTAATCAATAAATGTTGAATTTACTATTTGTACGCTCATTGTTTGTCTAAAATTAGAAACTTGTAGTTCTTTATTCTAATATTATTTATTTGTGACTTTGTTATATACATATGCTTTTGCAAACTTTAATTCTTTATAGGTTCCTTGTGACTTGTGTGTATTGTTAAAGTTGCTTAATTATTTGGAAAATTAAATAGCTAAATTATATTTTTCTACAAAGTTTCTCAATTCAAATCATTCATGTATGGCATGTTACTTATTTAAATAATTTTACTTATTTATTTTTTACTTTTCATTTATTATTATTTTTTTTTACTTATTTATTTTACTGTATTTTCTACTTTACCGTTTTTAATCCTTTTTCTTTTTATTCAGTAATGGTTTAAAATGGCAACATTAAGATAATAATCATTGTGATTTGATTATTCATGATAGTTATTTTTTGTGTAATGTAATTCTGTTTGGTAAAATATGTAAAAATTGGTATATTAAGATGTTTCATGAATGATAATATTTAAAATGACTGTACCTGTATGGAAAAAAATCGATCGCAATATTACTTTTTCTAGAAAATAGAGATAGTAATATTAATTTTTCTTTTTTATAAACATTTTTTGTATAGATCTATCTAATTTTTCTCTGAGAATAACATTATTGTTGCTACTCCCTCATGAAGAATAACGTTTCGATCACTGAAGTATTTTATACATGAATAATAGTATGATTATTTGGAGATAACTATGGCATGCTTCATCAATTTTATATCGTTATTCTTTATTCAACTTTGGATCTATTGATTTATTTCAAGAAGAATTTGGTAAATGTTCAGGTTAAGAAGAAATCGAATTTTCCTTTAAAATAAGCAAAATATTACATACATAAAAGTTAGTTTCAAATAATTTTGATAGTATTTAATGCATTTATGTTTTTGTGGAATTATGTAGGCTATTTAATTGTTAAATTTGTAGCACATTAAATGATAAAAATTATCTTAGATATGATGTTTCCGTGCTTTAGTTCAACATCAAACATTTATGTTGAACTTTAATCATATTGTCTTCTATTGTACAAATATGTTGTTTTATAATGAACATACACTTATATGTTTATTTATTAATATGTGAATTTATTTTTCAATGAATCTGTTTAACATTTTCAATCCCATAATGCAGTCTAGGTTCTCTACAGCCTTATCACAAACATCTCTTAGTATAATTTTTTTTTAAACACTTCACTTTTTCCTTTGAATCCCATTTGCAAATATGCTGTTGAACATTTGTTGCATACATTTGAACATTTGTTGCATACATTTGAACATTTGTTGCATTGTTGAACATTCATTGTACACTGCTTAAGACTAAGATTATGAACTCATAATCTTAGTCTTAGCAGTATGCAATGAAAATGTAGAATAATATTCAAATTATAAAAATTGATTATACTTTGATATTTTTGATAATGCATTGCAGTGCCTTATGTAACACTTTGTTATTTGCAAATTTGCTGCATTTATCTGTTTATTATATCATATTCTATTTCATCTTCATCTATTTAATTTTGGGATTTTGCTTTAGATGCAGCAATTTTAATTGGCAAATGTATATATGTACATATTTCATGCAATTTTTTTTAAGTTTTATAATTATTTTAAAACATTTTTACTATGTATTTTATCATTTTCTTTTGTAACAATATTTTATTTAATAAAAGTACAGCCAGTTAAAAATGCACTTTTTCATATCAACATTATTTTATCCAATTTAATTATATACAGAGAATTGATATAAGTGTCTTATCAATGTGATATATTGAAATAGAATATTTTTGGGTATTTTTTCTATTGTGAAAATTAATTTTTATATTTGTATTACAGAAATGTATTAAAAATTCTTCAATTCAATAAAATATTTTGTATTAAATTTAGTCTTGACATGGTTTTTATTCATACCAATCAGAGTTGTTTATGAATAATAATTTTAAAGTATTCCACATTTTTGGAAATACTGAGTTTTAATTAGTGTTTACTTATTTTTTTATAAGTAAACAAACATATTTCTTAATACAAGTTACTGAAACAACAAATTAAACATCATTTATCTGTTTCGATAATATATTTTTTAATTTCGTGCTTAATGCCTAATACTTTGATATAATGTGCAGTTGTAAAATATATTTTGTTTTGGGTGAGAAATTAATACTTAAATTTAAATAAAAATGTCTACTAAGTCAAATATTTTAACTATAAAAAAATATGATTAAAATAGATAATTTACTAAATCAAGCTTTGGTTTTTAAGTGAATGATATTTTATTTTATTTTTGTGATCATTAGAAAAGCTGAAACAATTTTTCTATTTTACATATATTAAAATCTTATATCTACAATCAAATAATTTTTTTTCGAATTTTGCAACTATTCACCTATTTACAAAATTACGAACATATGTTTATGATGTTGCTCATTTAATACATGGGTGAATTGAAATTAATATGCAAAATTTATAATGTTTAAAAATTTTAAATATAAGCAAGACAAAAAGTCAATAGTTTACAATGACTGTATGGATACAAATTTTAATGGGACAGTAATAACCTTAGATATTCCTGTACTTAGAGATCTTTTATGTACTTATAATCGTTGAAATAACTTTTTTGTTAACACTTAACAAATCAGTTTATAAAAAACGTAAACTTATTCTTTTATCAGCATAAGTTTCAGAACAATAAGAGTTAATACAAATATATGTAGATTGGTGAATAATTTACAGTATGTAAAAGTAAACCTTTAAATTTTCAAGTAAAATATCGGATGTTTATAAAAATTCATTAATTTGTGTGAAGTTGATGTTTTGAAAAAAAATATTCCATATATTCAGTTACTTTCTGAATAAAAATGGATTTGTATAATATAGAAAGGAAAATATCCGAAATACAAACCAATGAGCAGTGAGGTAGTTAATCACAAATTGTGATTTAATTGGTTAAATATTCTCTAAAAATATTAATGTTTTTTTTTTTTTTTTTTTGTTTTGCTGATGTATTATTACATTCTGCAAAAGTTTGCATTCCAGCCAATGAAGACTCAACTCTGTTGCTAGTATATGCGGTGCGGGTGCTTCAGCATTCTTAGCTGTGTTCCTAGCGAGGGTAACAAGTAATAGGTTGGAGTCTTCATAATTTAGACGACTCTCCAGTACCTGATCTCACAGCTCTGAGGTATCATTTCACTTGGATGACATTGCTACCATATGATAATTTAACATAATTCCTGATATTTGAAAAAACAGACTATTTCTGGTTAAATGGGAATTCGAACTTACTTCATTCTGATAATAAGAGAAACGCCCTTATCAGGTAGGACACTGTGATTCTGAGCATATAAGGTGAAAGCACACAGCAGGTAATGCTTTTAAATATCAGGTTGATGACATATACTACCCAAGATCATCTTTAATCATCTGAGAACTATTTGAAAATTAAAAGTGAAGAATTGCAATTAAGAAATTGCAGTTATGGGTTAAATTTTGACATATATATATATATATATATATATATATATATATATATATATATGTTATCAGTCACTGAAGATAAAAAAAAAACATATTTTTTCAGTCCTTTTATATCAAAATATTTTCTCTTGCACTAACTGTAACCATCAAATTTTAAGATTTCTTATAAATGTGCTTAAAAATTCATTCTTTTCTCAATACTGTCCTTTATGTGCCATTTCCTAAATTGTATGATTCTTTTAACAATCTTTGATGAAGTATTTTTTTATTATTATAATCTAAGTGGGAAACATTTGAGCAGTTTTAATAAAATTCATGGCAATATTTTGAATTCAATTTTAATTTTATTTAATATTTTAACTGAGCACTAAATTTCTTGCTCTATGTTGTTCAGTGTTATATTTTACAGATAGTATATAAATGTCACTGAAAAAGGAAGGATTGAATTTACTTCCTCTTAATGGAAACATTTTACCCAATGTGTTATCACCACATATTCTTCCTGTTCTAGAGGCTCTTATTATTTTAGTAATTAAAACTTTATTTCCTTTTCCTATTATCGGAAATGATACGTTTCCGTTAATTGACCTTTATAAAATAGAAAAATTCAATGCTGATAAGTTTGTTATATAAAACCACACCGAGGAAATTCCTCATACCAGATATCATAAATAGTATTATCTAGTAATTATCTAAAATTAATTCATTAAACTTTATTATTGAATTGTTAGTAAAAATGTGGAAACTGTTAATTATTCTTGGAATTACTGTTGGAGGTACATCTATTGTAATTTTTATTTTTGTAACATTCATTTAATTAAATTTTTACTATATATGTGTGTTTCATCTGTAATTAAAATAAATTTTAAATGGAAATTAACTTAATATTTTTTATACTATGTAATTTTGAATTGAGCTATGAATTGTTAAATATACCAAATTAAATTTTCAAAGTTACTTTTATATATTTTATTACTAGATTTATATTTGCTTTGCATTCAGTATGCAAAGAGTGTTCAGGAAATATTGCTTTTTGGAGAAGTGGATTTTATTGAGTAATCTTATCGCTCACATATTTATAATTTTAATGAGTAGAACTAATTAATGAAAAGGATTTTTTTTTATATATATTATAAAATGGGTTGGCCACTTAAGTTATTATAAATCCCAACAAATGTAAGTTAATTATTTGCTCTGCATGTACATTTAATACAAAAAATATTTTTAAACTTTCAATACAAAAAAAATATGAAGTGTGAATTACTACAGATGTTTCTAAATAAATTTAAATTTTAAATTATAATTCTGAAAAGTTTGAAACTACAATTAAAAATGAGTTATGCTACTCAAATTATCAGTAAGTAGCATCTTACGCCTTTTATTATGACACGCCACTTTAAACCGCCAAAGTTCATAGATTTGATAAAAATGTTTCTTTCTTATTAGGGATAAGAAACAAACTACTGTTATTTTTATAAAAAATGAAAATATACTTAGCAATTTTTTATTGTTTAAAAAAGACAAAAAAAATTATATTATCTAAAAGTGTTATAGTGAATTAATTCATCATAAAAATCACACAAGTTTAAGATATACGAAAAATTTCGAAAATTTTATCTTAGTACTTTAAATTGGATTTTATTTCACGTATAGCACAATTAATCGCTAAATAGTAGAGAAGCGTACAGAGGGTAAAATGTGCCAAGAATGCGATAAAGAGCGCCAGACTGGTTTATCGGTTCGGATTACGTAGTATGACGTGCTTTTCGTTTTACATGCGGGTTTTGTATGCAACCCTTCAAACTATTACAGAATAATCTTGAAGCATTGAGTTTCGATATTCGATTTTTTGGAGTTTTTGTGTTGCTTGCGAAAATTAATAATTATGGATGAGGATATATGGATTTTACGTTTTCGCGGAGTACGTATGGAGAAAGAATCATCAGGAAAACATAATAGAAGATTTTTTAGAAGCGATAAAAACGGTATATTCGCAGAAAAGTAAAGATTCGGAGAGCGATGAAGATTAGGTGAGTTATTTTGTTTTTCATTTCAATTTTATTCATATTTAAAAATTAAAGTTTTTATAAAAATGAATGTTTCCATAAGTAAATGAATGTTTAAGTTGTGTGTATTGCGTTTTTCATGTTAGTTTCAGAATGTGCCACGTACTTAAATTTCTTTAATGTAGGCGTAACTGCTCGTTATATTAAAATTCGAGTTTAAACAAAAAATAAAATTTGTTAACGTTTGAAATTAAGCTTTACTGCTCGGTTGCAACTATAGTAGGTAGGGGCGCCATTCCTCGCTATATTGAAAATCGAGTTTAAATTTTTAAAAAATGAAATTTGTTAACGTCCGAAATTTAGCTTTATTGATCGGTAGCCACTGTAGTAAGTAGCGCGACACTGATGTTTTTTTTTTTTTTTTTTTTTCAGGTGGGCGCCATTGCTAGGTATATTAAAAATCAAGTTTTAAAAATTTTGTTTCTATTTACTAGAATTTTAAAACTTCTACAGTACTTAATTATAATGAAATATTCACATTTTTTGATATTCGGAAAAACGCGAGATTTCAAAGCTGAAGTTCGAATGCGATCGTTATTGGTTGACGGCTATCGCTCGTAATGACGTAATTTAGGTTGGCGACTGAGCTGTAGAGTGCTTGGCGCGAAATTTTGAAATCGCGCCAATCCTGTACGGGTCTGTCGTCTTTTACCCAAAAAGTTATTTTTGAGGACTTTTTTAAATTTTACGAAAGAGACTCTTAGATTTCATATAATAAGTTCCTCGAAAAAAATTGTTGATGTAGTCGAAAGAGAAATTGTAAATAAATATATAATATTATAAATAAATATATATTGATAAGGTCAGATAATTATTTTCAAAAATTTAAATTCTTGTGTCCTTTTGACAACTAGACTCATTTTTTGCCACATTGTTAGACAATTCAATTTAATGTGGTTGTTAACATTGCTGCTACAAAAGTAAGAAAACTGACTAATTAGAGAAAGAAGAAAGATATTTGTTTTATTATATAGTTATAAGAAAAATTAATTCAATTTTATAACATTCCCATTAAAATATGCATGTTAAAGGGCAACACATTCGTTTATTTTGCGCCCACTCTGATTGAAATAACAATACTTGCTTTCTTCCGTCTTATTAAGAAATTTATATTAAATTGTAACTTGTTTTTCTTTTCTATATTTAATCTATGTGGAATCATCTTTACAACAATGCAGTACAATATAAAAGAATAATATATCTTTCTTAGATACAGCTGTGATTATATATATATATATATATATATATATATATATATATATATATATATATATATATATATATATATATATATATATATATATATATATATATGTCTTTCTATTAGATTTATATATATCTTATTATTAGGTTCTGGGAAAATTAATGAGGAAATCAAAAGTGGAAAATGGAGGGAACAAATTAATAAATTGAGATTTATAAAATAACTGCTGTAATTACTCGTTCAATTCAGCGATCAACCCAGTCAAACTTGTTGATGTAAGGTTAGCGTTCTGTCTTTCTATTTACATATTCATGAATTCGCTTTACATATGAACTTGCATTTTTATATGACTTGGAATCCACTTTAAAACAGATTATTTTTGTGAGCAAAAAGCTACTATAGAGCGACTACCAAACAAAATCATACCGTGCATTAAACCAAGTTAATCTCTAAAATTCATAAAATTTAGTAGTGTACAGAATGAAGTTTATGCAAAGATGTCTGTGATTGGTTCTTTTGGTCAATCATATCTTCTAAATATGGGCATAAAGGTCCTTATATGGGTGGATCATCTGTGTCATCAATTAAAATTATTTAAATTATTTGTGCAATTCGATTGTTAGTACTGATTTTTGGCGGACATCGTAACAGATATTTTTTCTAGAGTTCTTTGGGATATATAAGATTTTGACTCGCAGAGAATACTTTCAAGATTAAGATATCTCCAACGTACTTCCCTTTACCTAGTATTGGATTCTACCGATGAGAGGTAGAAGCTGCATGGAAGGAGTCAGTAATTTAAAAGCAAGAAGCTGTAGGTCCCTCCAATGCTTGAAAAGTTCACGAGTGCCTGACATTCCCAGGGGTATCATTTCACATGGAGGACATTGCGACCTCGACGTATTTAACATGCCTCAGCAAACTTTAGTGAACACGGTGGATCTTTGGTTAAGTCGGGATTCAAACTTATTACTATCCGATAATGAAAACGATGTTCTAACCAACCACTCTACCTGGGCCAGTAACCGAACAGGTGATGGCTATTATAAGGAATTCTAATGTCTGTGGTATAATTGAAAAAAAAAATCCAGAGGATTCCTTATCCTTTACTCTAACAGACGCACATTCTGAAGACAGAAACGCAGCATCTATTTTCCGTTCTTCAACTGTGACTGAAAATCGAAACCAAGGGTTTTGGGTCTGATGAGCTCTTTTATCCTCTAGGTCACTAGAACCTGAATTCTTCAGCCGCTAAATATAAGTTTGTTTTCGTAAAATAAAGAAGGGAAGCAAAATAGTTAAAGTCGACAACTTTCCACAATGGAAAAATAGTATTTTGATGACTTGTGAAAGACTGCTCCTAGAAGAACATTTAAAATTTAACGTTTTCTTTCTCCCTATGAAATAGTTGTTTCTGTCATTTCAGTTGAGATTATAGCTACATCACTTTATTACAATTCTCATGGGTTTAAAATATATATGACGTCAAATAACATTTAATCTACGTCACATCGTAATGAGACGGCGTCATAAATCCGACCTGCGGACGAATTTGCTGCCTGCTTTCAAATCGCATTCTTCTAGGGCCAGCAAACAAGGCGAAGTTCACCCTCGAATGTCTGAGAATAATGTCAAAGTCCAATTCGTTAATAAAACGATTGCTTATATAAAGGCCAAAACATCAGTTTGAGAAGTCGTTTTCTATTGGTTCAAGCTAATAACAAGTTGATAATAGAACAGAAGAAAAAGAAAAAAACAAGTGAACCACTTTATGGCTATTTAGATCGACATGGATAATTTAAATTTTTAAAAATTTTATTTTATTTATTTGTAAGATGTGCTTTAATTAATCTAGGTCTTAGCAATATATATATATATATATATATATATATATATATATATATATATATATATATATATATATATATATATATATATATATATATATATTCAAATTTTTTCAATATTATTTTTCAAAAAGTGTTACCCAATTCAATATTAGTTTACTGAGCTTCATTTTTCTCAGGAAAATTATATAAACTTCCGCAAATTTTTATTGTAATTTTCACATTTTTGATTGATTATCATTTTTGATTGATTATCACATTTTTGATTGATTTTTGATGATTTTTGATTTTATCCATCAAATAATAATTTCACAGATTGAAATTATTATTTGATGGATAAAATAATTTTAACTTGGAAAATAATTTAAAATAAGAATAAATTTCATTATATTACATAAATTATTATTATAGATTAAAGGTTTTGGAAAAAATTGAAATTTAATTACAATTTCTTACAAGATTTTATAATTTTGGAAATTAAAAAAAATTGCCGTGTTTTCATTCTCAGCTTCTTAGAATAGAATTATTAATAACATACAAAGATTTTGTTTTTTACGAGATTATAACGTTTTTCAAATATTTTTTATTTATTAAATAACGTTTTTCAAATATTTGTTGTAAAATGTATGATAACCATTTACCTAAATCGCTTGGTTTTCTAGAAAATAACTCTTTATTGAAATTATTCTTGATTTAAACAATAATGGATTTTAAAAGATATTATTGATAATTTTGGTTTTTTAGGTAATAAAAAAATAATCATAAAAAATATAAAAAAGTGAAATTTTGATTAATTAAAAAATTATACTGTAGAGAGAGAGAGAGTTTTACAGTACATAAATCATATATGTTTATAAAATATATCTAACATTTTTACAGAAATATACAAGAGGAAATATGTTAAAAATTGTAAATTCTTTTTCATATTTCATTCTGAAATAAACCTGAAATTCTAAAGAAATTCAAGAATTTTGCATATATTTAAACACATGGGTTATACGATAGTGTGGGATTTGACATTAATAAAATAAATAGAAAATATCGAGAAAGCCTTATTCTTATATTAATAAAAAATAATCCTTGGCACCCAAATAAACTGGCTCTCTAAATGCCAAAAGTTAGTTTTAAGAAAGGCGAAAAAGGCAATCTTATAAAGAAAATTTCAGCATAGAAATTTAAGAACAACCTTATAACCGAGAATAATTGAGATATACTTGGACTGACACATTTAAAAAAGTTTGTAGAATGAATGAAGTTAATATTACGTGATTTATTTTAAAAATAAGTGTTGTTGTTGTCGTGTACCAGCCAGGCTGGCATTATGGGGTGCGTTGCTCCACTTTTCAAACTGAACAATATTTTGGTGTGGAGCCCGACTTCCTCAGTACGCACATACTATAGGTACCCATTGATATGGTAGGCACAAACATTCATAACCCATTCATACAAGAAAAGAACAAAGGCAGGATAGATAGAGAGAGAAAGTATATCCATGCTCGAAACCGGATTCGAACCCATGACCTCCCTTTCCGCAGTCAGGCACCTGACTACTAGACAAGTTGGGCGGCTTTTAAAAATAAGTAAATTCATACTTTTATTGTTCATGGTTAAATAATTTTTATGCCTTTTCTTTTATTAAGGTAAAGCAAGTGATTTTTAATAAACTTTTCAATTTTAGAATTGAAATTAAAAATGAATGCAAGGAATTAATTGTTTTATAAATATTTCGATGTCTCTAATATTTATTTTTATTTGCAGCATCTTCATTGTTAACAGGCTCTAACTGCAATCCGCAAAAGTGCATCCCTTTATTGCCACAAATTTCAGTGTTTGACCCAGAAGCATTAATTCCAGATGGAGAGCGCTTGAAGCAGTATTGCCCGTAAGAATGAAACAAATATTTTTAGTTTATTAAACAATGAAGGGTTATTCTACTTATAATGGTAGGATCTACAAGGTGGGTTCGAAAAGTTTGGTGAATTTTGCCATAAAAAAAAAAAAAAAGGAGACAGGATAAACAAGCAAAATAGCTTTACTGGCCTTCAAAGTATTCCGCCATTAGTAACAATACACTTTTGATATCGGGTGTAAAATTGTTGGAAACTGTCTGCAAACGTTTCTTTCGGTATGGCTCGAAGCACCGTTGTCACACGTTATTGGATCTCAGTAATGCCAGAAAAGTGTTGGCATTTTAGAACTCCTTTGAGGCGGGGAAACAGGAAGAAGTCTGCGGGAGCCATATCTGGAGAAAATGAAGAGTGATCTAAAACTGGAACTAGGTGCCTATCGAGGAATTGGGTTACACGGATCACTGTGTGCGGCCGGGCGTTGTCATGGAGCAGATTCTACTGTCCATTCCGGTACTGGGGCCGAATTCGGCAGCTTTCACAAATATGTCATGTGTCTCCGTCACTGTTTTGCTTAACTTGAAGCAAAACTTTATGTTTATGCGTTGCTCCATGTGACGCTGATAATCTTTCTCACACTGACTGTGTTAAACTGATCATAGCTTGCGCTTCCTCTTATCTGTCTTAAAATGGCCGTTAGATGGCTCTAGATGACATTTCTCTCACTGCGTCTGCGTGAATCCAAGATCCTAATTGGCGTGGTTTTTTAATTATGAGACCAATCACCGAAATTTTTGAACACACCTTGTGCATTCGCGAATTCACTTTTCCTCGATTTTGAGTTTGCTTACATATTTCTTTATGCAAATTGCATTTAACTCTCTTTTTTTCAAACACAATCAATGCAGTGAATTTTTCTCTTATTTTTAGTTTTCTCAAAAAAATCTGCACAATCATCATCGAAATAGGTTCATTTAAATAATGTTTAACAAGTTTTTCTGTTTTCTTCAATAAAGTATATCAATAAGTACTAAAATCAGCTGCTAAATTCAATGATATTGACTTTTTCATCAGACGTTAGATGTGCAATTAATGCAAAATGTATTTCAGTTAATACAACGATGATACAGGGAAGATTATCACTTTTGGATTAAAATATTGAATTGGAAATAACATACAATATCTGAATCTTAAACAAATGAGAAAACGAATTCAGTAGGTAAATGAACCCTTCGTAATTTTATTATATTACAGTATATTTTGAAAATATTATCTGAAAAAATTAGTCCGAAATATGAAAAATAATAATATTGAAAAAAGAAAATAAATTAATTTCAGAATAAAAAAAAATGATTTACAAAGTTAAAATTTTTAATAAACGAAGTTATATGTTCAAATTTTCTTTTATTTCAAATGTGTCTTTTTGCATGTCGATTATTTTTTTCAATCATATTCTCAGAGTTAAACCACAAAAACTTTTTTATTTACTTATTTGATCTATTTAGCGAAATTTAGCTTATTTGAGTATAGCATATATTTCACTCACTGAATTTTTGAAAAATATAAATGTGGTTTGGGAAAACAGGTTTTTATTATTTTTTTTGTGTTATAATATTTTTACTCATCATTTATATAAGTTACAATACATTTATTTTTAATTAATATATTGTATTGCATAAATTTGTATTGTAAATTTGTATTATATAAATTGAATTTTTTTAAGAACTAAAAGATAATTTAAAAGCATTCTTAGATTATTAATTGTAAGTTAAATCTGAGAATAATATTTGTTATAGTTTATTTGTGACTTTACAGTTTCTTTTTTACGAGGAACTTGAATCTCAACATCCCAATCTCAAGAGTTGCTTGAAATGAATTCAAATTATTACAATATGTCTGAGCCATGTATCCTAATGGTTAGAAGTTCAGCCTTCTGTCCGGAAGGGTGGAGTTCGATTCCCAATGCCGTCAAAGACACACTGAGTGCAAACTATGTATGTGCCCGTTGAATCTATGGAATCAAAAGTCCTGTGGTCGGTCGCTAAGCAGTAAATATGGGAGTAATGGTCTGGAGAAAATTTCCTTTCCCATCAGATCAATGTCAAAATTGACGGAGTGAATTCTTTGGTGGTGACACCTATCGGAGGAGCTTAGAGAAAAGTCGTACTTTCACCTTCGAGATGCCTTGGTTAAACGAAAGACGTACTTCACTAACTTAAATTCACATAGACAATGGCATAGTTAATTTGGCTTGTCCAAGTGTCATAGTAACAACAACCATAAAATGTCTTGTTTAATATTGGAATTGAATCCAAGAGCAACTAAACTAAAACGGAGAGATAATCGTTCATTTGTCAGCTCAACTGCAAATATATATATATATATATATTGAATAATTTAATTCTCTAAATTAAGTTTTTAATCATTTAGTTATCTGATGTGGTGTTTTTCTAATGATTTATCCTTAATGATGCATTTTTGAGTTAGAGACTCTTAACATTTAATGATGTGTTCGATTGATTTTTCTGCCAAGCTTGAAATTGCCTTTTATGTTGATCATCAATGAAAATAATTGATAAAACCATCAAAAGTATTTGCAAAACATGATAACAATACTTCTACAATCAATTTACGTTATCTTAATTTTTTTTAATTTTAATAATAAACAACATATTATTGCCTTTTTTCTATTAAATCATATTTGAAAGGGTTTGAGTTTAGCTTCTGAAATGGTAGCTGCTCAAATAAATACATCCACTACCAAAAAAAAAAAAAAAAATGTGTTTATATATAATTTATTAATCGAAAAAAGTTAATTTTTTTTATATTCCATTTTTTTATTATTTTGATAGTTCAGTTTTTTTAAATCATGGTAATGAATGCTTTTTATATAAAATCAATTTCAATTTTCAAATTGAGTCTTTAATACTTAAAATTGTTCATATAGTATGTCACTAACAATATACACTATGTTTTTGCACAATAAAATAATGTATTTATTTATATTTCAAAGCATTGATTTAAACAATTTCTTTTTCATTTGTTTAATTAAGTTATCATTTCAAGATTAATTTTCTATTTTTCTATTATCAGTTTTAACCAGGTGAAACAAATGTAAAACTTGATTTCATTTCTTCAGTAAGCACAAAACAATTAACTGTGAATAGAAATAAATTTTATTCTAAGCATGAGTGCTAAATAAATAACTGCAATCGAGCTGTTAACTATCTAAATAAAAACCAGATGTATCTTAAATGTGATTGTCTTAAAGAAACTCATTTGAGGGAGAAAAATACCTTGCTTTTATAATTTTTATACCTTGCAAGGCAACACTATTCTAACGTTTTCGGAAATCGCACACTATTAAAAAGATGGAATTATACGTAATTTGCAGTGATTATCCTGCCCACTCTTGGTACTTTGGGAAGAAACCTCGCTGGTGGCACCAGATCAGTATCTGTAAGATACTGCAGGCTGCTCTTTCACGTTTTTTGAGTGGCCACATTAGGTCCCTTGCTTTTCAACAGGGCCAGAATGTCTTTCTGGTGTGTCTCTGGTGCATGGCTGATCAGGCCTCCCCGAGACATATTCTTCACTATCTGAATTTCAATGTGAACGAGGTTCTGGAGAATCCTTTTTATTTTTAGACTTTTTAACGATTTTTGGTTTTATAGAGATGGCTTAGCTTAGCTACTCCATTTGGGATATGAAACAACAACAACTATGTAATTATTATTTTCTTGTGTAATAGTATATTCTGTAACAATTTTTTGTATTTCAGGGACTTATTGAATTACTTACAATGCCTTATTGAGGAGATAGAACTTTGCACGTCTTATACTTTGGCAGATTTAGCTTCATCTCAGAACGAAACTATCTCAAAGATCGGACATTTGCTTCAGGGATCTTCAAATCTATTTATTGACTTATGTGACGAAAGCACAGATATTCATAAAGGTAACTTACTATAAAAATTTAAACTGATCTAAGACAGCTTACTTACTGTTGAAGTAGTTATTATTAAGCAATTCTAGAAGCACATATTTTTGAAATTACAAGAAAAATAAACAGAAACTGCTTTGGAATTAGTATGGTATATCCCTTCAATTGGCGGGTTTTTTTCATTGCCAAGCTGAGGACATGTTTTTAGAACGAGAAATTTCCCAGATTTCCGAATTGAAACCCTGAATTTCTCATCTTATTTTATTTACCTTTCCTGGGACTGCGGTAACCAAGTTGTAAGGGCATCGGCCAGAAGAGTACCAATGCCGCCAAAGATACACCGAGTACATGCGGTGTACGTGCTCGTTAAATCTGTGGAATCGAAAGTCTTGCGATCGATATTTGAGCAATTACTGTGGCTATAATGGTCTGGAGAAAATTTCTTCACCCTTCAGATCAATGTCAAAATTAAGGGAGTAGATCCTCGAGTGGTGCCATCTATCTGAGGAGATTAGAGCAAAGTCATACTTTCACCTTCGCAGTGCTCTGGTTAAATGAACGATGCACCCTATTGACTTAAACTCGCATAGCCAACACCATAGCGAGCTTGCTTGTCCAAGTGTCATAAATAACAACCACAACTTACTTTTTCTTTTCTTGAGCATTTTCCTTATTTTTTTCTCTCTCTCTCTCATTTTCCTTCTCTTCTTCAATCTTATTTAATTTACTAAAATTCTGAAAGCGATTTGGATAGATAGAATTCGTATGATTAGTTTTACAGTACCTTGGATTTTTCTTAAGAAAAATACAAAATTGGTTTAAAGTAATCTATTATTCTTTTTAAAAAAATTATGGGCGTTTATGTAAAAGATAATTATAACCATTTTATGAGTTTACTTTATATGTTAAGTGAAATATTTAATTTATAAATATATATAATAGAATATTTTTGAAAGAAATGTACTAAAAATATATTTTATTGTATGAAAGAACAAACTTTGAATAATATAAAAAATATCTTTCCCCCGTGATTTATTTTTTGGACTTCATTATAACCGTGTTTTGTTTTTCCTATCATAATTTCAAGAAATCACATTATTATGTTTCTGTTTACTCCTTACGCAGCCTATGCTGAAAACATCGTATGCATTAGAAAAATTCTCATGCAAAAAGAGACGGAAAAGATATGTCTTGAAGATGGAAGATCTTTATATACTACCTATTTAGCTACATCGGAATCCAGATCTCGAAGTGAATGCTTGTAAGTAAATGAATTATATATTTTTTCAAGCATTTATATATTTACAATAACTTATAAAAAATTATCAAAAATCATTGTTTAAAGAAATATAAAAATAGCTGTTTGCAAAAACTGTAAAATTTAACATCACTTTCATTTTTAGAGGGCTTTGGATCAATTGGAGACATTGGTAAATTTAACAGAGTGCTATTAGTATTTAAATGCTGAATCAGATTATCCTGTTTGTAATCTCAGATTATCTTATTGATATCAGATTATCTTATCTGTAATCTCCTGTTCGTGTAAAATTTCGGGAATAGTAATGATTTGTTCATGGACTCTTCATGGAATAGAAGTATAAAAACTCTTTTTGGAGCATGAAGGTCCCGTTATGAAGACGGATGTGCATTACATGAACGTCTTTCAGGGTAGGTGCTTGGTAGTTTTCCTCCCTTGGGAATAGTAATTATTGTTCTGTATTGAGGATAAGAGTATTTCCTGACTGAAATGTACGCGATGGATGTAGAAACGCCTTAAAGGGCGCTTGGAAGTTTGGTTCTCCACTACTCAGTGTCAGGGCATTTGTTCATATTCTTCGGTGTGTTTAGTTGTATTGAGGCCTAGGTGACTGAGAAATCAAATAAGCCTGATTAGTAATTTTCGAATTTTTCATTAAATTCTGAATAATATAGCTGCATGTGTTATGTTGCCCCAATACAAGCAATAGCTTTTCTCTTTCGAGCAGTTCAGGTAATATTTTATTTTTAGAATTAGTTATGGGATTATATTATCGCTTTTGCTAACTTAGTTACATCTCTTTTAATCACATAAATTAGAAGTATATATTATATATATATATATATATATATATATATATATATATATATATATAATTAATATATTGAAAATATCAAATGAAAAATAGTAATATATTTATAAAATTAATCAAAAACCAAATTTACAATAATAATCAAATACTAGATGGAGAATTGAAAACATTGAAAACACGAAATACAGGAAACAGATGGAAAAATGTTCAAGATATAGTTTAAAATTTCAAAGAAAATACAATAAAGGAAAATGGAATTAAAATGGAGCAAAGCACCAACATGGGCAGCTTCTTCAGGGGGTGTTGGCCACATTGGTACAAAGTATGGCTTTTCTGAATTGGCCCAAGACATAAATTGGAAGAAGCCAATACACCCTCAAATTATACCAAAAATTCAAACCAGAATAGAAGTAAAAGTTAAGCCAAAATATATAAGAGTCAAAAATTCAATGTTGCCAAAAAGAATACATTTAACTTATTATAGTTAAAATTAAATTCAGATCCAAACCTGCTATATATATATATATATATATATATATATATATATATATATATATATATATATATATATATATATATATACACTGGTGGACAATTGCCGAGGATGGATCACAAATTGCAATGTATCATATCATTAAGGGAGACATGAGGCCTAGTAGGATAAAATATAGTTGCCACACTATTCAGACAATAGAATAAAGAATATTTATTGTTCTGGGAAGTATAAACGCTGTGAAACATCTGAAAGAAGAAACATGTTTATTTGATGCAGCATACGGCAAAATGTTACAATGTATTTAAAAGTCAGCAGGCGCTTTGAAGAAAGGTATCAGTTCGGGATATGTCCACTGTGGAGTGTGATGCAACATTCCACACGTCGTATCATACTTTGCACAACATTATCCAGCAGCTGTTGAGGTAATTTATCTCATTAATCTGTGAGTGCACGGATGAGGGTGTTCTTGTTTGTCGGAGGATAGTTTCGACCAGCAACTTGCCTCCCCAAAGCATCCCACACATTTTCAATGGGATTTAGATCTGGAGAACTTGATGGCCATACGAGGTGTTGAATACCCTCTCTGTCTAGACAATCCTGAACAGCGAGTGTTCGATGACATGTTGCGTTGTCGTCCATAAAAACAAATTTATCACCGACAACACAACGGAAAAGACGAACATGAGGAAGTAGAACTTTATTAATGTATCGTTGGCCCGTCATAGTCCCATTCGCAACCACATGTAGGGGCGTGCGACTATTGATCATGATGCTGACCCACACCATGACACTGAATGCCGGATATCGGTCCCTTTCCTGAATATTTTCTGGACGATAAGCAGTACCACTCTCGCGCCAGATCAGTTTGCTTCTACAATCCGATGTCAGACTGAACCTATTCTCATCTGAGAATAGTACGCATGCCCAGTCCTGTTCAGTCCAATTGCGATGCTCACGACACCATTGCAAACGGGCAGTACGGTGCTGTCTGGTCAATGGAACACGCACAACAGATCTGCGGCCGTATAGTGCTCCTCACCTCAAACGTATGGCAACAGTTTTTCGAGAGATCTCCTTTCCTGCGGCAGCAAGAAACTGATTTGCCACCTGCTGAGCTGTGGTGCGCCTGTTCCTTTTTGCTGATAGGACGATATATCTGTCTTCTGCAGGCATCGTACTTCTAAACACGACCTCCTCCGTGCCGCCTACTACACATTCCAGTAATTTTAAATAACTTTCACAGCCGTGAAACAACGCTGTGAGCGATGTTGAACTCCCTGGCAACATCTGTTATTTCTCACCTTTCTTCGATCTTTCCAATAATTCGACCACGCATAAAATCATCTAAGTGATGTCGGGAAGACATGCCAAAAATTTCATGTTCGTCTATTAAATCTTTCCTGTAAAGCTTTGACTTGAAACAACAACTGTCTATACGCGTCAAAACCTTTAAAGTTCTTATGAACGCTATCACGTGATGAACAGGCGAGGATAAAAAATTTGCATACGCATACTTCTTCTTGCTATATCACGCACTTATTCTAATTTTCCATTTTGCTTCTTTTCATTTTGTGGTTGCTATGGATGATAGTGTTATCCGCCCTTAGCAATTGACCAGCAGTATATATATATATATATATATATATATATATATATATATACACATATATATATATATATATATATATATATACATATATATATATATATATATATATATATATATATATATATATATATATATATATATATTAATGCCTTATACACATAAACACTTACCAGTTACCAACTTATTATTAATTTCTATTTTTACGAAGTTAAACATTCCTAAGTTAAATATTCCTTAAGAAAAACGTGTTTTTCTTAAGGAATATTTCAAGATCAAACTGATTTGATTATTGAAATGATTTTATAGGCTTAATTAAATATTGTTCCTTATAGACCACAATTCAATTTTAAGTTTCATACGTTGTTTAATTTTTGTTATGTAACTCTATTCAACATTCTTATATGATTAACGCAATCATGTGTATCATATATATTGATTACACATTACTTTTTTCTCCTCGAAAAGTTTAAAAACGTCTTATTGCATTCACATATTAAAATTGGGAGCAATTTTTCACCAAACATAACTAGAAGACATTAAGATTTCATTTTAAAAATTAATCAGTATTATCTCAATTTCCTCATAAAAAATCATTTAGAAAGTTCGAAATAATTAACATTTTTTAATTTTTAATGGAAAAAATTCCGAATTCTATGCGTATTATTCCTCATTTATTTTAGCAATCAAGAGCATTTTATAAAATAGATGATAAATCCCAGGAAGAGTTTTATTTACATAAAGATAATCTTTTAATTCAAGCGAACTTTTTACATAAATTTTATCAAGCGATTTATTATATTATATTCATTTACTGACTTCTGATAAACATAATGAAAATTTTCTGTTTGTTACAAAAACAACCAAATCAGCAGCTTTGAATGTAAATATTCTGAAATTTATTATTTTTATATATTATATTCATTATTTTTTAAATAAATTTATTAACAGCAATGAGGTTAACATATGATGATCTTTTACGATTTTTTTTTCTATTTATAGTGAGTAATGCTAACTGAAAATTAAACTAGACATCTAGAAAGTTGTCAACATTTAGGTTTTCATCTTTTCACCAATCACAGCATCAAGAATTAAACACATTTATTGGAGACTTGCAGCTGTTGATGGAAATCCAGTGGTTTCTAACCTTTTTGTACCGGCGCCCCACTTTAAAAAAAAATGGTGTGCCCCCCTGTGGCAAATAATGCATTGTTTTAAGTCTACTTACTTTTTATATACAGTTAAAAAGTAGATCTCGTTTCGCTTGGTTTCGAAATCTAAAATCAAAATCAAAACTATCAGTCAAATCTTGTAACGCATTTTTGTGAAAATTGCCGTGAACCGATTTCAATGATATTTGGTATACTTACATTATGTCCCATGACAGCGCAATATTATAAAAAATAATTTATTGATATCATAATGATAAAAAAATATTTTTTTTACTTTTTAGTGCATTTTATAAAAGCCCGTAACTTAATTTTTTTTTATCAGTTTATTTTAATTTTGCATGATTTTGGCGCCCCTAGATCTTTGTGTTCCGGGCGGCCACCCGGATCACTTTACCCTGTATATATCAACGTGGTTATCGCAAGCACTACTAACGAACTAATTCTGTTCATAGAAAACAGAAACAATCAGATGCTTCTGTTTACTAAAGTTAGGCTTGAGTAAGTACGAGAATACCCGGAATGTTGTGAGTGCTTATCTTTTGATTCCACGCCCCACCGTTGTCGGCTCCAAACGCAAAAGCGAGATATTTCGTTCCAAGAAGAATATGGATGGGATGTGTTTTAGCACTTGAACCCGAAAAATTCGCGGCGAGGATTGTGGATTATGTATTATGCTGATTCATTTTTTTGACACCTATTCGACTTTTTTTGGTTCCTATTCAAAAATGATATTTTGGAAACAACTGCATGCCCCCTTGCAACTGTCTCACGCGCCCCACAGGTTGGAAACCACTGGAAATCTATGAAAAAACATATGTAAAGTTAATTCTATAAGCATTTACTGTATCAACAAACTTTTGGAAGTGTTGACGCTTTAGATGAATATGGACTTAGAAAAGAATATATAATTTTTATACAGTGTTTAAGAAATATTCTTGTAAATTTTGAATTATAGTACAGTTTTGTGTACTGTATTAACTATTTTGTATTGCTGGCCTGTATTTTTATTGTTTGTATGATTTTGTAATGTGCCATAAGTATTTTGCAATGACATTGTGCAATTGATCATTCAAAAATCATCATATGATAATTTTCCACTTTATATATTATGGTGTTTAGCACGGGTTTCGATACTGTCCACATATTAAAACCCACATAATTTTTTAAGAATTATTTAAGTTAGAGTTTAAATGCTTAATTTAGGTGATAAGCTTCATCATTTAAAGCCTTTTTTTATAATCATATTTCATCATGCGACAATTTCTAGGATGATGGCTTTTGTCTTGGCATGTGTGTCAGGCCAGGCTCAGGAAGAATGTGGGGAACCAGCCCGAGTCACTATTCTCGAAATTGTGAAGAGGGCCAAAGTCCTTAAATATCAGATATGTTCAGCAGAAGAAATCGATGAGCTCCAAACTACTTTCATAGATTTCTTGGAACTGGAATCAAACCGTCGAAGTATCTTTGAAGAAGCTTTCGATTTGAGAAGAAGGAAATGATTTGTGTCAAATCAAAATTTACACTGGATTGATTAATGGTCTTTTTGAAACGATATATTGTTTTCCAATAAAGTGTGTTTTCCTTATATTTGAATTTTACTATTGCGTTTTACACAAAAATATTTTAACTTTTACATACTATAAAATTTATAAAATGTGCTATTTAGTTTTTTAATGTATATTTTATTCTGTACGATTTTTAATTTTGGGATGAAACGAGGTTTTATAATTTATTATTTACTAATAAGTTGTTGCTTACAAAAAATAATAATTATTTTAATACATTTATTTTTTATTAATAAAATAATTATAATGGCTTTCAGTGTCAAATTCAGTTGCTGAAGTAATGTTTAAATTATTTTTTTATTGAGTTATTTATGATACAATACATTTGCCGCAAATGTGATTGTTATTAAATGAGGGGGAAAGGTAAACACACTTGCACTCAATATCTTTAAAATTAAGAAGAAATGTAATTTTTTTGTCTTAATTTCCATTTTATTCCAATTTTTCACATGATCAAGCATGCATTATTTGTTTTGATGTAAAAGTAAATTCACTTTCTTGCTTGTTTTGCAAAAGATTTTTCTTGATATCAATAAATAAATCCTTTAGAACTTTATGAATTCTAAGAATTTTGAATTAGATAATAAAAATTCTCGTGAATCTCTATAATCTTTGGAATTTGTACACATAAATAATAAAAATAAGACATACAATGGAAGTTTACAAACAGGTACACCCATAATATTTTGGTAAATTTTTTTTTACGACAAGACGTGACAAACAAAATTGCCACTGCAACACAAAAATCTAAACTAAGACAGAGTTTCTAGAAATTAAATTTTATGGCCAAATCATGGGTACCCAATTCTACAACGAACCCAGGCATATAAGTTAAAATTTCTACGTTTAGGAATCTCTTAAATCATAATTCTTCAGAATAAATTACACGTGAATAGGAATAAAAATTAAGACAACAATCAGTTACACTAGTACATTCTTAATTAAAGTATAAAAACTACATCAACGGAAAATATAAATATGCAAATATTAAAAATTGCCAAATACATACATTTTCATCGTAAATATCATTTACATACATTTTTATCATACACATCATTTTTATCGGTTCGTAAAGATTTGTTAGAAAATGAATATATCTAAGATTAAATTCAAGGTCGCTAATATATTCAAATTAACTTAGAACATTCAGATTTAATGCAACTCAAGCCATCAGAAGTGTAATACTTAATCATTACTACAGTATTATATATATATATATATATATATATATATATATATATATATATATATATATATATATATATATATATATATATATATAGGAGAGAGAGAGAGAGAATTTATAAGAATGTGAAGACTTTTTAATTAATAAGATATTAGGAACTACTGTACTTGTGTGTTATCAATTACGGTTATTATATCCTGAAAATAATTAATAGATTTGACCTCTCAAAAGTTTGCAATTTCCTTTTTAAACTTATCTATAAGAACATATTTCCTTTAGTTAACCATGAATTTTTTAAAAAATGATAACCATTAGTATAAATACAATTTTTGTTTGCTTATAAAACAACATATCTCCTAAAGCTATCAAGTTTCCAATTAAATTATCGAGTTTTCTATTAAATATGTGGAAGTTTATTTTCATCTGCTGCATAACATTCAGAGGTGAATATGATTTATTTCTTTTATGTTCTTGCATTAGCATATATTAAATTATTGTAGCAATTTAATTTTTACTAATTTTTCTATGCTTAAATTATTCATTATTTATTTTTTAAAATTCCTCGTAGTAAGAATTCCAAGATTATTTGTTTTCACTGTTTTAAAATTTTAAAAGCTACTTAAGAATAAAAAAAAAATATTGCAACTAATTTTAGGCAAACAAAAATAAAAAAAAATTATTGCAGAATTAATTTTTATTTTTTATGTTATATTACACGAAACATTTATATAAAAAATCGCAACATTAATTTAGGAAATCAAAAAAATTAAATGTACTCTCTCTTTATTAAATAATTAAACTGTTCAAATACAATATTAACAGTGTCGATTCAATGAAGAGGTTGATTATAATTTAAATTTATATATTCCACAAAATTATATATATAAAGTGATAATTACAATATAAAGGAGTAAATGCAAAATAAAATAAGTAAATTTTAGTAAACGATTCTTCGCGCGCATTGTTTCTTATTTTTGTGTTTTTGTGTTAATGTTCTTTAGATTGTCTGTATAACATATATATATATATATATATACGAGGGTCACTCTGAAATTTTTGAGATACAACTAGGTTTTTAAAGTTATACTTACAAAATTTTAGGTGTGTTCAAAGTAGTCTCCTCCATCATCAATGCACTTTTGTAGACGAAATTTTCCACAGATTAAATGCCACAAGCCATTCATTTCTTTGAATAGATGAAAAAATGCATTTATAGCCACATCAATCTCTTCTTCTCAATGAAAACGACGTCCACGTAAGTTCTTTTTTAGAATAAAGAATAACCAAAAGTCACACATAGCTAGATCAGATGAATACGGCGGATGTTCGATCACTTTAATTTGTTTTTGTTTAACAAACTCAACTGTTAATCCGGCTGTATGTGAAAATGCATTGTTATTGTGAAGCATTAGTCCCCTAACATTCAGTTCTTGTAGAATTTCTGGAAGACATTTAGTGGTATACCAGTTTGCTGTTACTGTCTTCGGTCCTTCCAACTTGATGGATTTGACCAAACTTGTACTTCTGAAGAAAACGGCATATATCACTTTTTCCAGTGCGCGTTTTTTTTTTCTTCCACCATGGTTGACGTGGGATTGTCTTCAAAGACCCATACTTGGCTTTCTTGACGTGTTGGAACGTCAAAAAACGGCATGTACACTTCATCACAATTGTGACAATTTTAGAAATGATGCGGTGGCCACCATCATTTAGCTATTTAAGAGTTTCTTTACTGATTCTGACACGCTCCTCTTTCTGGTGCTCAGTTAGATTATGGGGAACCCAACGTCAAACTACTTTTTTCATATGTAATTCTTCATGAATGATTTTGTGTATGGCTGCAGATCCAATGTTAAGTTCCTTCTGTATCATTTGATAAGTACAGCGATTTACATTCATTAACATTTTTCGTATGGCAGATGCATTATCCGGGATTACTGCCGACGGCGGCCTTACTGTGTGTTCTTCATCCTGAAGAAAATGGCAACCTCTCAACCTCTTCTAAATTCTCTAAACCATGTGAATACAGTAGCACGAGCTGGATATTCATCACCAAATGCTAATTGCAACCGTTGAACGCATTCTTCTTGATTCAATCCTGCTTTAAAATCGTAGAAAATCATAGCGCGAAAATGTGTTCGCTCCAACTCCATTTTCTCTTCTGTTTAAAATTTATTCTACGCTAAACAAGTTGAAGTAAGTCTGTAAAAAATCGTCTTCTGTGTTAAAATACTTTGTATTTTAAAATTAAACCGCTATTTTTATTTTGTAAATTCTCGTCTGCGCGTATATCTAAAATTACAGAGTAACCTCGTATATATATATATATTTAAAATATACATCATAATTATATTACTATTAATAATACATGATACTTAAAAGATTTTTTATTTAATATTATTTTACTTTGCCTTTTCTCAAATTAATTCTTTAACTATTCAACTAATTATTTTTTTAATTTTCAGGTTAACATAAGTAATTTGCAATTATTATCTCACATAATAAATAATTAATTTATATAATCCTTTTTAACTGCCTTATATCTTCTATTATTTCTTTTTATCATTTATTAATAAATCTTTCATGTCATTTAATGTTCATATTCATTAGTAATATTAACATCGATCGTAAGAGTAAAAATCAAAAGACCAAATCTTTCTATGTGTTTCTGATGATCTTTATTTTATTTTATAACGTTTCATATACAAAAGACTTAGTTTATAGGGTGTAACATTTTTATTTGAACGCATATTTAATGTCCCCATGCTTTTGGCTACACTTCGTTACCGAAATCATGTACCATCAAATTAATAATCTTAAGCATTTTTTCTTATGATACTATCAATATTTGACGAAACAGTATGAGTTTGGATATGATGTTCATAATTTTATTGTAAATTTATGAACAGTTTTATTGTAAATATCAACATCCCATTAAATGGGATGTTGATCTTCCATGGATTTTCCTTGGAGGAGGGCAGCACCTAAGACATATCCACTAGCATCAGTGCGCAAGGTATACTGTTTACTTTGATCACACTGCTTAAGAACAGGTGGCGAAGTAAGTAATGTCTTTAACTTTTGGAACGAAGCTTTTTCTTATTCTTTCCAGAACCAAGAGGAGGATTTCTTGGTTAGATTACTGATAAGTCTAGCTATTTCAGAAAAGTTCGGAATGAACCTCCTATACCAAGAACAAGTTTGCAGAATGTACTAAACTTGCTTAATAGTTTTGGGTTCAGGCATATACAATATAGCAAGAGTTTTGGCAGGATCAACCTCTAGACCTTCAGGAGTAATATAATGCCCAGGATATTTAATCTTTGAACAGGCAAAATTGCATTTTTTTTGGTTAGTTGTCAACTTGAATAACTCAAGTCGTTGGAAAATGTCTCTTAAATTTTCTAAATGTTCCTGAAACAACTCTGATAGTACTATAATGTCATCAAAGTAGGAACGAAGAAAAATGTCACCAAGACCACTTCGGAATTTGTCTATCAGTCCTTGAATGGTCGCTGAGGCATTTTTCAATCCAAATGGCATTCGTATGAAACGATATGGCCCAAAGGGACAAATAAATGCAGTTTTGTCTCTATCCACAGCAGCCAAATTTACCTGGTGATAACCAGTTTTAATGTCGATGATGGACATATAACGAGTTTGTTTAGCTTCTTGAAGTAAGTCATCTATGCGTAAAAGAGGGTAAGAGTCTGCCTTCGTGACGACATTCAATTTTCTGTAACCCACACAGAATCTATAAGCACCATTTGGCTTCGGGATAAGCACAACAGGCGCTGCATATAAGATTCTCAGGGCTCAGTAATTCCTTCATTTAAGAGTCTATCAATTTCATTTTGCATAATTTCTTTGCTTGCTGGAGACACTCGATACGGAGGAACAGAAACCGGAGGATAGTTCTGTGTATTAATGTAATGTTCAATACATGGGGTTGCTTCTCCCCCTGGACTGAATATCTGCATATGGTTTGAAACTGTGATAAGAGTTCATTTAACTTAATTCTTTGTTCAATAAAATCAGAGAAATACCTTCAACTTCACGTAAATGATGAGGATGATTCTTTAATTTTTTTTACCGGGTGGGAGTCAAATGGGATATTTCATCTTCAACAATACTACCTTTTTCCTTCACGGTTAATTGTGTAACCGTTTGGGAAGCATTTGTTTGTTGCGACCCACAAAGAGCTGGCATCGGCTCTTCAAAAGGGAAATGTCGTTTGGGTTGATTATGGAAAAACCAATAGTTCCATTTCAAATTTAGTACAATACCAGCCGAATTCAGAAAGTCTATTCCCAACAGGGTGTTGTTTCCTTTTGCATCAGGGAAGGCAACAAGGCTCAAAGGCAACGTACGGCCTCAAAGACGAATTTTTACCTATGTTGTGTGAACTTCTCTTTTTATTTTACTACCGTCTGCTAGAGACATTAGTAGAGTACTGGTGGCAAAGATTGCACCTTATTTCTTCAGGATGTGGTAAAGTGTTTCTCCTGCGGTTGAGTGGGCTGCAGCAGTGTCTGCGCAGGCCGTACACATGATTCCATTAACAGTTACTCTTAACGTTGCCATCTTTGCGGGTGCACTAGAAGCCGATAGTAGAATAACTCTGCTAAGAGTACCAGAAATGTTCTTTTCCTTTCCTTTACAAGTAGGACATTTAGGTTTAACAACTCCTAGACTGCCACATCCATAGCACGCAACTTCGCTTGACTCTTTAACATTCTGATTTCTTTTATGTCGAGGCTTACTTTCTTGAATAGTAAAGGGTTTAAAGGGAAACTGCTTCTTTTGATGTACTGGAAGGAAAGATTTCTTTACACCACACCGGACACTTTCGTAAGCATCTAGTTATTCAACGAGATCAACCGGAGAAATAAATTCAGACCAAATATCTATAAAATGCTCTTTAACATCAGGAGGAACTTTCTTCTTGATTTTGTCTGCAATGAAAAGTTGTTTTAATTTTTCGAAATCCTGAACCTTAAGTTCTTCAAGCCAGCCATCAAAATAGCTAGACAGATCAAAGAAGAAGTGTGTCCATGTTTTCTCTGGATCTTTTTTGTGTTTGGCAAACAGATGTCGGAATCTATCTCCAGACAATTTAAATCTTTTCAAAAGTAGTTCCTTTACTTTCGCATATTCTTGTATTTCTTCAGGTTCTCGAACGATGACAGCTGCAATGTCAGATGGCAGGGTGGCTAGTAAGTAAGGGATCCATGAAGATTCAGGTAATTTCATAAATTTAACTTGACTTTCGACAACACTGAAGAATGTACTCGGTTCTTCTCTTTTCGGATCAAATTTTGGCAAAAGTTTGTTGAAATTACTAAAATCTAGCTTCTGGCTTGCTACCGAGGGACCACTTGACAATAGAGGATTTATGCTTGCCAAACGCTGAGATTCAATTTGAAGCTGGAGTTTCTCCAGTTCATATTTTTGTTGTTTCTCAAATTTTTCCTTCGCATCGACTATTTAGGATTCTCTTAAAGCTGCGGTTTCTTACGCAATTCGCTCTTCAGTAATTGCTTGAAGCATATTTTTGACCATAGTTTCATTATAATTAGATGCTTGACTAATGAGATCTGTTAATTGGACTATTTTTAAATATCTCCCACTACCAAACCAAGCTCGTCGGCTAAGGTCCTTAAATCTTCTTTTCAGGCACGGTAAAGGAAGGCCATTCTTGATCTCAAAAGTTCTTATTTTATAACTTATTATTTAAATTAAGTTAATTAATTAAACAAGTTTTGTTAAACACTTGTTAAGCATTACTAATTTAATACTTATTGTTAAATTAATCAAACATATGTTTTTTAATTACTTTCCAACAATAATATAATATGAAAATATTTTCACATTTATCACATTCTAAGACTAGAAACAATACAGAAAACAAGTAAAGATGTGTTGAAATTATAATTCAAATTAAATTACAAACCAAAAGTTGTGATAATATCTAAAGTTATATCTTCTTTAAAAAATAAGAAAGAAAGAAATATGAATAGTAAACAATTTCTTCTAACAACTTCAATTACTGTTCAATTAATAAATTACTTCCATAATAATTAAACAAATAATACAAATTATTTCTGAATGAAAGCAAAATTATTTCTAAAAATAATGACATTATCATTACTTTTTTTTTTTTACAAATTTTTAAATAAATTCAGAAATCAATTTCTGCATTTCACTTGACAATCAATTTCACAGCATTAGTTGAATAATTGCTAACTTATAAGCAAGTTATTTTCAATGTAAAAACATTTAATGTTTTTATACTTAATATAATAAAACCATATCTTGTAAAAATTTTAAAATTATAATATACTCATAGAAAATATCCAAGATAAACAAATAAATACAAAACATTTATTTCTAATATCTTATTTTAGCAATGTCATAAAATACAAAATTCTACAAAGTATTATTTTCTTTCAAAAGAAACAAAAAAAAAATCTTAAGATGTCAGTAGTAAATACAAAATAATAATACACAACAGAAATATTATTCTTAAATTTTGTTTTGTTTTCGTTTTGAAAACTTATTTATATATATATACACATATATATATATATATATATATATATATATATATATATATATATATATATATATATATATATATATATATATATATATACCTCATAGATAAAAAAATATATAAATTTTCTTTCGAATATAAAACACTGTTTTTTAATAATAAGCAAATAAAAACTTGACTTATTTTTATCAAAACCAACATTCATGGAGTCGTTACTTCGACTTCCATACTTTTGCCCAGACAGAACATTGACTCTTTTTATACATAGAACTTATTCTAACTTTATTCTTTCAACGAAAATAGTTAAAGAATATCAGTTTTTAATTTAAATATGCAATAGGAAAAGCTTATTCTAATTTTAAATAGTAACAAAATCTATCGTTTTTTGTTCGATTTTAAACTTTCACGAACAATATAGAACAGCGTTTTGAGACAGTTCTATTTTACAATATAAACAGTCTAAATTCAAGAATTTTACTGAACATATTATACATTTCAAAACATTAAACTTCACTATACATGCAAATTGACGTGCAGAAATATATATATGAAATACATGCAGTATTAGTAGACAAACTTATAACATTCAAGCACACGTCTGAACAATATTTAATCAAAACAGAAGTCATAACGACAAATGCAACAAAACAAAAGTTATGTTATTTTAATTAGCTTTAATAGAAAACATGTTATTATAACAATATGCCAACATTATCAGGATAATAATGAAATTTGTTAGAACACATAATAAAACTTACCTGTTTTCTGGATGAAAACGAAATAGCTCGGCGAAATTGCGATATGAAGTACAACTGTTCCGTTTCTGGATGAAAACGAACGACTCTGGAAAATTCAAAACTCGAATGCATTCCGGATGAACACATAATCAAATAAATTCCGATATGTGGAATTATAACTAACAACTCAATAGAGCTAAAAACTCAAAACCAATTAAATGGAAAACAGTGGGAAAGGCCACTAGTTGGAGCGCAATTGTAGAGACGTAAGAAAATGGAAGTTAAAACAAAACAAATATTTATTACGACGTTACACATGATTAAGAATAATTACAAAAAGAAAATACTTAATAATTATAAAATTATAAACAAGGTTACATAGTACCTTACATACGGTACAAAGTATAAACAAAGTTATTTAGGAACCGGATGGTTTGACGTCCATTATTCACATATCTATTCTAATCTTCTCTTATTGGATATTTAAGTTGTAAGACTATTAGGCAGTAACGCCATCTATTGTCAGTAGTGTTGATATGGATCTGTTACACCATTATATTTCTCATAACATTTAAAATAGCTACAAAAGACACTGCTGGTCACCATAAATCAACACCCTGAAGGAAGCAAATCAGACGCACATCCCGATCAGACGTATTTCAGAGTAGACGCATTTCAGAACAGACGCGTATCCCGGTAAGATGCATTTCAGAGCAGACGCCCATCTCGGTCAGACGCATTTCAGAGCAGATGCACATCCCGGTCAGACACTCATCCTGGTCAGACGCATTTCAGAGCAGATGCACATCCCGGTCAGACACTCATCCTGGTCAGACGCATTTCAGAGCAGATGCAAATCCCGGTCAGACACTCATCCTGGTCAGACGCATTTCAGAACAGATGCACTGCACACGCACCTATGGCACTTCTTGAAAGCGCTATTTGATGCTTGAAGATTAGACAAGTTCAAATTCAGCAATTGTGTTCTTCTTATGGTACTTTAAAAAAAAACGATCGATTATGTTTTATAGATTATTTTTGATCAAGTATCCGGGATCGACAGAGGAAGGATAGTGGCCTACTGAGATTGTGGATTAGCTTTCAGGGAAATTGGTAGTCGTGTTGGACGAAACCAAACGACTGTAATGCGGATATGTGATCGTTGGATGCAGGAGATTATGATGGACCAACACGTTCGATTGCATCCACCTCAGCGCACCACTTCACGTGAAAACAGGCACACTGTGAGCATTGCTGTGACAGATCTCTCAGCCATATCACACACCATAGCACAGCACATTCAGTCTGTAACGCACCATTCATTGTTTGCGCGTATTATTCGACGCCGTTTACAGCAGAGTGGTGTGCCCGCAAGACCTCCATTGCTTTGTCTACTCTTGAAACAGAGCTACAGACGTCTCCGCCGCTAATTGCAATGATGAAAGAAGACGGCAGGCTTGAATGAAATTGTTTTTGCTGACGAGTCACACTTCTGTTTGCAACACCACGATGGTCGCATTCGTGTCTGGAGACTCCATGGAGAGAAGATGCAGAACAGCTGTGTTATGTACCGCCACACTGGTCCTGTTCCGGGTATTATGCTATAGGGCAGTATATGATATCTCTTTCGCACTCCTCTAGTACACATTGCCGGTACTTTTAGCAGCCAACGTTACATTTCCGAGGTGTTGGAGCCTGTTGTCCTTCCTTACCGTCAGAGCTTACCCAAAGCCATATTTCAACAGGATAATGTGCAACCACACGTGGCACGCATTATCCCAAGGTTCTCTGTTAATCACCAAATCGAATTGTTTACCTAGATGGCTCGCTCTCTGGAACTTTTGTTGATAGAAAACATGTGCTTAACGACTGACCCAGTTTACATCCCCAGCTGCCATAGCAGATCAACTTTGGCAACGTGTGGAAGTTGCTTGGTCTGCTGTATCCCAAGAACACGCCCAAAGTCTCTCTGATTCAATGTCAAGGCGTCTGGCAGCTGTGATCTCCAACAAGGGTGGCTACTGATTTTAGCATCAACCACATTTCACAGAAATGTTGTGATATCTCTTGTCTTTCTTGGTGTAGCAATTTGGATGGCCAGCAGTGTACATACAAGTACTTATAACGTTGTTAATAGCCTTTTCACAAAAATATTTTTCAGTGTCTCATGCGTTCATAGGGTTTAATTGTGGAACCGCGAAATGTTTTCCTTTGTTGCCTAGAATAGATGCTACAAACTCCAATGATATGATACCCGATAGAGACCGTCTGCTGGAATATTGCCCGTAAGTATCCACTGATTAAGTATTCTGTATTTTGTGTGGTCTACATTTCCTATTTAAGATTAGAATAATTATTATTTATTATTATATATCATTTGCTGTAAAAGACTTCCTTTCAATCTATAAAATTTTTTTTTCTTTGCTGCTTCTATAAAATTAAAATTTCATAAGGTTGAGTAAAAGTTTTCAATTTTGAAAGTTTGGCATGTAATTCTGATTTTGCTTTTTATCTTCCAAGGTTTACTTTTGTGAATGCTACGTTTTAAATTGAACCATCTGAAATACACTTCTTCTAATTGTCTTGTACTTGGGGGTCCTTCAATTAATTCAGAGCTCCTGACTGAACTAAAAGTCGGATGTCCAAGCAGAACACAAGAATCAACCTTCTTTTTAGTTTCTGACTGAAAAAATAAGCATGTAATACGGAAATATTTCTTTTGTTCTTTATTTTTGCTTATTTTATGCACATTTTCATGGGCAAATGTATGAATATTAAATAAGAAAATTACCATGAATAGAAATCGGATGTACGTTTCTTTAAAATTTAAAAAATCATAGAATTATAGCTAAAGAGTTTTTCTTTTATCTCATAGTTGTTACATACCAAGTTAATCGTAGTTTTGAATAGATAAAAGGGCAATTATTATTTTTCTCAATACAATATTTATTTTTATGTCTTATTTCTTGATTGTGATTTTACATTAACCTGTGTTCATTTTTTTAAAACATTAAAGAGTAGATAGAACATTTAATTTTTTTCTTACCATGATTTTTATTTCAGACATGCTATAGAATATGTAGGATGTGTTACTAAGGAAGTTGAAATTTGCACTAGAAAGAGTCTAATCGAGCTGGCTACATCTAATAATGAAACTGTTGCCAAAATTTCGAACATTCTTTTAGGATCTTCAAGTGTATTGATAGATTTATGTGACCGAAATTCTCCCCTTCATGTAGGTAATAGTTGAATATGTAATCAAAAATTACTTGTAATTATGAATTTTATATTTGTAATGAGATATTAAAAATGTGAACATTTGTATTTTTTCCATTAACGAAAAGGGGACCAAAATTATGAATGCTAAAATTCATTTATTAACATATGGTACTCTTTTGATTGCAATAATTATGATATAATTTAATGATATAAATTTAAATGACTAAGCACATTTAAAAGGATTTGCTTAATATTGTTTTAATATGCGTACAAATGTTAACGATTTAGTATTGTTTCTAGTTATAAGCCATTTTTGTTTAGTTATTATGGAAGAAGGCATATTTTTGCTATCGAAAACTTACTAACTATATTTTCGCAATAAGAGCTTTTTATTTCATCTCATTGCTGTTATATCAAACTATTGATATCATCTGTAAAATTTTTTAACTGAAGAATAGTTAATTTCTCTGTTTTTTGAAATTTGCTAATTAAATAAAAAATTTACTCATTGCTTTTCGAATGACAATGTAGTTCATTTCGGATTTAATGATTATTCTAATTTTGAAATATCCTAAATGTACACTAACTTGGAAAAAATTTGTTTACATAATTTATGAAAGAATTTTATAAGGTAATAAATTTAAAAAGTAATCTGCTTCTAGAATAGATTTCTAGAACACTTTGCGTTAATCCAAACTAGACATAACATAATTTCATTTCCTATAATGCCATTATAATTTATTGGAACACATTCTCATGAAAAATTCCACAATAAAGTATTATTTATTGTTAATCTTCCCTAATCGCCAAAATTGGCGACAATTTTCATTTTGTTATGTTTTCCGAATTACTGTTTCTTTATCGAAAGTAAAGACTGAATACAACCACTTTGAAAATAGACACACGTCTTTATTTTTCCGTTCTATTACTTTTGTTATTTATCAAAATTTCTTCCATTAAAACGATGTTTCAATTTGAAATTTAGATATGAGATAAAATTATTCAAAACAGACACCTCTTCATAACTAACGTGCAAAGTTTTGCGACTCTTGTCCATCTCGATACAATTTTAACAATTTCAACCACTAAAAGAATGTGATTAAGCTTATTCTTTTATTTAATGATTTACCATTTAAATTTTTAAAATCGAGATATATTTTCACTTTTCATTCTTTAACATGCTGAATGTAACGATGCTAAACATGCTGATTGTGGGATAAAAACATGTTAGAATTCTTTATTTGAAGTTTGGTGTGAGTGCTTTTTTCAAAACTTATTTTTAAGTGAAAGTTATTTTTTATTTTTTCCAATGAAATTCTAATTATTATTCATTTTTCATATACTTTTGTGTTCCACCATTTTGAATTCGGCAATTTTGGCAATGTGAATGTTCATGTCGTCAAACGTTAGCAACTTGGCGCCAACTTACCCCGATTATGGAAGATTAACCAAATTTTATGAATTTAACAATGAATCCTATTGTATCATTTTTTTATTTAGCTTACGTTGAAAATAGTGATTGCTTGAGAAGAATAAATGATGATCCAAGAATTGGATCGAAATGTATTATTGATGGTGAAAGAGTTTCTCAAAAATATTTGAGAAACTCTGATTCAACGAGAATAGAAAAATCTTGTCTGTAAGTATATGTGATTAATATTATGTAATTCTTTTGTTGCGTTTTCGAATTTCTTGACCTTTCGGATTCCATCGGACCTTTTGAGATACAAGAAAATTAAATGCATAAATAGAAATGTTTTTTACCACAAGTGTATATATTTAAGTGCAATTCTAATTTATTTTTATCTTCATTTCAGTATGCAAACGATTAATTTTAATTCATTAAGGATTATTATGTTCGTTTCACGACACGAATCGTAAAATTCATGTTTATTTTCAATTTTTCTCAAAAAATAAGCAGATAATTTCTTTCGCGATGATTCAATGATGTCATGTGCAAGTATAAAATTGTGACATCATTGTTTTATAAAACTTTATGAGACATAACGGCAAAAATATTATTGTTATCTTGTGCCAACAAGGCTGGCATAATAGAGTGCGCTGCTCCACTTTTCCAACTGAACCATATTTTGGTTTGCGAGTCAGACTTCCTCAGTACACACATGCTATAGAGACCCGTTTATAGGATAGGCAACCATTGACAACACATTCATACAAAGAAAGAACAAAGATAGGATAGACAGAGAGAGAAAGTACATCCATGCCATAACTGGGATTCGAACCCAGGACCTTTCCTAGCCGTAGACAGGCTCTCGGACCACTAGACAGGATGGGTGGAAAATAATTTATTAAAAGCTAAGAATGTCGAAAATAATCTTTACAAAATGTTCAAAACAAGAAGTAAAATAGAATCACAATTTTCAAAGAATTTGAATGCAAGTTTAAAATAATAACTGCAGTTAATATATATAAATAACTGTAGCTATAAATATAATATATAACTATCATAGAAACTATATAGATAAATATATAGTTTTGGGGTTATTATTTCTAAGGCATTTCTTACCATTGTGCACAACAGCATATTTAAATTGAATTCAGTAATGCAATATTTCAATAATTGAATGACTTTAGTGATCTCAAAAAGATTAAACTTTCTCACATTATTCAAATATTTCACTCTTTTTCATTTTGATTTGTAAATATTTGAAGAAAGCGATGTGATTGATGTGAATATGTATTATATATTTCTTTCTTCAAATATTCACATATTGTAAATACCTTTCAATGCAAAATATCAATTATGCTTAATACAATGACAATATTAGGGCTTTTGTATTACTTCCAGGAAAGTTAGTGTAATATAAACGTTTGAATAATTAGTCAATAAAAAAAGCGCAGTAAAATATTAAGACTAGAAATTAGTCTGTAGTTGTTCTATAAGTAAAAAACAATGTAAGGGAATTTTACTATCTTTAAATCATCCCTTACTCAATTCTTTGTACAACCATAAGTTAAGGAAGCGAGAACATACAGTTAGGAAGCGAGATAATTAAGGAAGAGAGAATTGTTACAAATACAACATACAGTTAAGGAAGCGAGAACTATTACAAATACAACATACAGTTAAGGAAGTGAGAACTGTTACAAATACAACATACAGTTAAGGAAGCGAAAACTATTACAAATACAACATACAGTTAAGGAAGCGAGAACTATTACAAATACAACATACAGTTAAAGAAGCGAGAACTATTACAAATACAACATACAGCTAAGGAAGCGAGAACTATTACAAATACAACATACAGTTAAGGAAGCGAGAACTATTACAAATACAATATACAGTTAAGGAAGCGAGAACCTACAAACACAACATACAGTTAAGGAAGCGATAACTGTTACAAACACAACATACAGTTAAGGAAGCGAAAACTGTTACAAATACAACACACAGTTAAGGAAGTGAGAACTGTTACAAATACTATATACAGTTAAGGAAGTGAGAACTATTACAAATACAACATACAGTTAAGGAAGCGAGAACTGTTACAAATACTATATACAGTTAAGGAAGCGAGAACTATTACAATTACAACATACAGTTAATGAAGCGAGAACTATTACAAATACAACATACAGTTAATGAAGCGAGAACTATTGATTTCATTATCTTCCGATGGAAAAGGTATAAAGATATGATAGATTGCGTCTTGTCGGAGTGAGAGGAACGGTTGGTTGTTGTGATAATCAGGGATTGCGGAAATTCCGGTCCCGGGGCGATTAAAAACATCTTTGAATATTGTGGAACAGTATCTACAATTTATTTTTGTGTTAATAATTAATGTTTATATATTTTAATGTATTAAAGGAATAAATATGTCGCCAGAAATGAAAGTATTTTGTATTATATACTATTCTAAAGATGGTACGTATAGAAGAAGATAGGTTCGTGATAACATCACATCTATATTTGTTTTTTTAATGTTTAAATGATATTTATATAACATTATAACATGTTTATTCCAACTTCACTAGTTAAATATTTTTACGATAGCCTGTTATATTTTTTAAACTAAAAATTATGCCTTAATTGATTTTCTTAGTTTTGCTATTATACGGAAAATAATTCGTCACAAATATCATGGTTAACTAAATTTATAATTGATTAATTAATTAAAATTCTATAATTTAAAAACTATATAACTTATTTTTATTCCTAGAGAATTAAAGGATAAATAACCGACTTTAATCAATAAGTATAAAATTTCTTTTTCGGATATTGTTTCAATAATTAGGATTTGAACATAAACAGGATGTAATAATTTGGTCGAAAGGTAATCAATTTTATTCTCCACCAGCCAGCGATTTGTTGCGCTCATTAATGGCGACTGCGGCCTGGTAATGCTCTCAAATTCCTCCAAGTGAGATAATATTTAGATTGCTGGCAAAATTGAATGCCTTCTGCTTGGTTCCTGCTTTTAAATTACGAGAACCCACAAATTTTCGGAGTTGTAATGCCAAATATATTGGGAGCCCCACTTTATATGATGCTATCTCTTTAGTGACAAAAAGTTTAATGTGATAGTAATAGTTAATAATACAATAGCCTGGCAGCGAAAAACCTTTCGAATATCTTCTCAATAATATTATAATATTTAAAATATATTTAAATTCTAATGATTCTAATTTTCCCCAGGAAAGCTGCTTACTCAGTGGCGTGTATAGCTGAAGAAATAAATAAAATATGCGGGGTAATGGCTCTAGAAATAATAATCGAAGTTGTCAGAGGAAGTCAAATAATAAAGCATGGTCTTTGTTCTCCAGACAACATCATAGAGCTAAAAACGGATTTCCTTGACTTTCTGGAACTTGAAGGTGGTCGTCGAAGCATTTTTGAACGGGCTTTTGATCTAAAAAGGAAGAAGTAAATTCTGCTCTTCATTGAAGAAAGAAAGGAATTTTATTTGTAAAATAAACTAATTTACTAGACAACATTGTTATTATGAAAGTGTTTCTGTAAACATTTTATTAAATATTTTCAGTTTCTCAAGTATTATTTTGTCGTCTTATGTTTTGTAAATCTTTTTTTTTTTTGTATAAAATTGATGTTGAAAAGATTCATACTGATATGTCTTAAATGAAACTGATTTGAAACTTTTATGTATTTTTAATAAAATCTTGCTTTAAATTTCTTATTGATGGGTTAAAAGATGTTAGGTATGGAATAAGGGAAGAGATGCATGTATCCTGATTGCACTGAAGTAATTACAAAACCCCAACTAATGTCATTTCGGACATTAGTTGGAGTTTAGGACATCTATGACTGCAAGTAGAGAGAGGGAAGGGGTGATTAAAATGACTGATGCCCTTTTGAATGCAAAAAAGTACGTTGATTCTATACTGTAGCTATAGTTAATACCCTCCATCGGAGATCTCTTCCCTAATGAAGCCCTATATAAAAAAATCTCTTCAATGTTTCATAAATTCGTACTTAAGAGTTTCAAAACATTATACATCTTATTCGATTTGTTATCTGTAGCTGTTGTTTCTAATACCCATGACCAGCAGTGCTAAATGTGGTCCATGAGTTCATTCACCTTCACGAAATCCAGTACTAATAAGGGATCTTGAACTAGACCTTACCTAGGACTTATCAGGCAAGATAAAACGTGACCAGGTGAGGCTTACGCAGAAGGGCATCTAGTGCAGATTTCGAAGTGCTTATTGCCTCCAACAAAATTAATAGAATACAGGTAACCTCTAATGAAATGGATAAGAATAGTTTGACCTTGTCTACTTCTGCTCCGAACCAAGGAGCCGCCAGGGTGCCTATTCTGATTACACGGGTGTACTGGCGGAACCATCCAAATGACCTTATTCATTGCCTTACATTTAGAAAATAGTTCCATATTAAAGCTTAGATATAGATTTTTTTTAGTTAATGAATAGTATAATATAATTTTGTTATTTAATCTATACTCTATATATTGATTAACTAATCTATCTAAGTTCTAATAAGTTATAGTTATTGATTATAATCTATACCAGAGACTTCATTTTGTGATACAAAAAATTACGGGAAGGTATTAAATTATTTTGTAATGTGCATAGATTTATTTGTTAATTCTTCATGTTTTCCTTATAAAAACTGAAGCTTTTATCAAAAATGATTTTTTAATTCTTTGAGTTTTTGTTAACTTCTTTATATGGAGTATATACACAAAAATATCTAATACAAACCCCGGTTTTGTTTCGCTTACTCTAATTTAATATTTGTTTCTTTTTCATAACTATATTGGAACCTAAAATTTATTTTGTAAAAAAATATTTTTTTTAATCTGTTAAAGTGTAGAATTGCATGTTTTAATATTCAAGCTGAAACTTCAATCAGAATTGATTTATTTTAAACATTATTTATTTTAGTTTGCTGTAACTAAAATTCTTTGTATCTGATGTGTGTTTCGCTTCCATGTCTTCATTGCATTAATTTATAATGTTTGTATCTTCAATTCATAACTAAGTAACATCCTGAAATCTATGTAATTACAACCTTTCAGTTGGTAATATAGAAACTAAATGAGCATCGAATAAATTTTATTGTCTTGTTTCAGCTAGGTTGACAATATGGGGTGCGCTGCTCCACTTTTTCATACTGAACCATATTTAGTGTGGAGTCCAACTTCTTCAGTAAACACATACCATAGAGACCCGTTTATAGGGTAGGCAACCATTCACACAAGAAAAGGATAAAGACAGGATAGATAGAGAGAAAAAGTACATCCATGCCCGAACCGGGATTCGAACCCAGGACTTCCCTATCCGCAGTCAGGTACTCTGACCACTAGACAAGGTGGTTGGCATCGAATAAATTAGTTACCAAATATAAATTAATTTTACCATATGTAAAATGATTTAAATGAAATGCAGCAAATTAGCTATATTCAGCTCCTATAATGTAATTCGTTTGCTACCAATTAAATATTAAATAATTTCTCTGTTTCTAAACGTAACTGAAAGCGATGGTCAAATTTTAATGAAATTTGTACATTAAAATGTTGTTAATGCTCTTTTTTTCAACGGTTAATAAAAAATAAATTACTTAAAAAACTATTTTAAAATATTTTATTATGAAATGACTCGAGTCTTTGAATTCGAAGTTTGACTAATTTATGTTCAAATTTTGACACTTTCCCCATGTAACTTTGCTACTTTAAAGTCAAATAACTTGTTATTCTAAATATTTTAATTAATCAGTGTTTCCGCTCTTTTCTTTAATAAATAGTTTTATGGCAACATACGCCCATTTAAAGTAATTTAAGGAATAATAAGCTAAAACTTTTTAACTTGGAAAATTAGGAAACAAACCAAATATGAAACTCTAATTATTTGTTAAGCATAAAAATATTCCATAATTTCATTTCAATGGACTTTGGGTCTGTTAGAATTTAATGCAGAGGACAGTTACACTAATCTTTCTGATTTTAGTATTAAATGTTCATTGTAGATATTCCTAATAAACAGCATTTCTTATATAACTATTTTAAACATCTTTTTAATGACGAATCTGTGTTTTTGAATAAAATTTCTCGATTTTAGAGAGAGTTTGAATAACATTTATATTTGACTTCTTTTATAAAAAATATATGAATATCATTTTTGATATTTTTTGCTTTTCCTCTGGACGGATAAAAATGATGACAGACCGTATTTTAACTTTATTTAGAGAGAAAGTAGGCAGCTACTATCTTAAAAAAATGCAGTATTTGTACCAGAGGAAAAAATTTTGAAGAAAAACATTTTATTTTTATTTATTAGGTTATTTGAATATATACGTGAAAATAGCTATATATATGTATGAACATATATATATATATATATAAATATATATATAGTATTTTATATTGAAATATATTTAAAAAAATTAAAAAATAAAATAAAATACATCATTATCTATTGTATTGAATTAATACCTTAATCAATACATTATAAAAATTCAGTAACTGCAGGACAACTTGCCTAGTAGTCAGCGTGCTTCACTACTGATAGGGAGGTCCTGGGTTCGAATCCCAGTTCAGGCATGGAGTACTTTCTCTCTCTCTCTATCCGGTCTTTGTCCTTTCCTTGTGTATGAATGAGGTGTGAATGGTTGCCTGCCCTATAAACGGGTCCCTATGGCATGTGTGTACTGAAGAAGTTGAATTCCACACCAAATACGGTTCAGTTTGAAAAGTGGACCAGCGCACCCCAATTTTCCAGCCTAGCTGGATCACGAGAGCAATAACAATTTAATAATTACATTGTAATAAATTAATACACTAATCTGTCAAGCGTATTCAAAAGTAATACTTTTCCAGGATTAAGCAATCTGTTTCCTAAAACTGAAATAAAATTTATTTATAAGATAAATAAAAAATTTTATATATTGGAATAATACATATTGAAAATCATTAATCACAAATAACTAATAAGATTGAAAAATAAAAATAGTGATTGTATAAAAAATGTCAGCAATGATTTTTTATGACATTTTATAAAATGAAACATACCAATTCAGGAATGAATATTAAATATCTGTTGAAACAATAAACAGGAAATGTCATATTTTACTATCACGTATTTAGCTCTTTGAAAAAATAGCATTTTACAAATGAATTTGACGCTAAATAAATTTGATTTAATCTCAAAGACGTCCTTGAAACGACATTAAATGACATTGGCACTTCAAGTCAATTATATTAAAGAACAAATATACTTAAGGTTTTTCTTGAGGTCTGTATTAATGATAGTTTTTAAATGAAATTATAAATATTATCTAAATTTTCACAAACTGTTTCAACCATTTTTATATTATTTTTTAAGAATATTTTGATTTTAAACTCTATTATTTTGTTTTCAAACAAAACCCTGATCTTCCGACCGATTTACTAAAAATTTAATATTTATCCACTAAAAATTTTCCACTAAAAATTTAATATTTATAAATGACCAAAAATGTAAAAAATAATTAACACTGAAGAACTATTTAGAATAATTTGACATTTGTTTCTGTACTGAAAACCACAGAAGAGTAGTAGTTTGATAAGTAATATGGTCAACGTACTGTCTTGTCTTGAAGTTAGGCTCGCTAATAAGTATTAATAGTCAATGTGTGAACAGAAAAACTAAGAAAAAGCTATCAATAATAAATATGAATACTTCAAGTGAAAAAAATGTTCATTCATCTCGAGGAATATCATAAATATATATACATATATATATATATATATATATATATATATATCATCAAAAGAACATTAACAATAAATTATGTGCCTGTTGAAACTTTTATAAGCTGTATACATTTATAATATATATATATATATAGATATCTATATATATATATATATATATATATATATATATATATATATATATATATATATATATATATATATATATATATATATATATATATACATATATATATATATATATATATATATACATATACATATATATACATATATATATATATAATATATATATGTATATATATATATATATATATATATATATATATATATATATATATATATATATATATATATATATATATATATATATATATATATATATATATATATATATGTATGTATGTATGTATGTATACAGCTTATAAAAAGTTTCAACAGGCACATAATTTATTGTTAATATTCTTTTGATGATATTAATAAATATTTTACATTCCAGTTTTTGCTACTCCTTTCTTTGTTCAATTTTATGAATATTTTAATTCTTAACATTCATTAATATATATACTCACATTCATTAAAGAACATAAAGTATTATATTATGCTAAATATTAAAACTACTATTTAGCATAATAATAATAATAATATAATACTAAATAATTGAAATTTTAATTTTCCTATTTTCATATAATTTTTTGATCGTATTAACCCACGAGAAGATGCAGTGGGTTTTAGAGATCCAGTTTTTTTTCATAACACAGCATAGAAATTACCCTTTTTTTTAATGCATTCCATATCTTCAGATCTGTATTCATGGTCAATTACTTTCTATTTGTTGTGATTCCCAAATGTTTGAATTTCTCTTTAGTCGATAATTTTTTGTTAGGTTTCTAATGTCGGGCATACCTGCCTCATGTATTTACAATTAAACTGACAATTACTTGTTTTCATAGTGAAGTATATCACTGGATGAAAGTAAATAAATATTTCCCTTTATCGATAAATGAAGAAATAAATTATGAAAAAAAAACTCTCAATGATTCAAATTCCAGAAAGTGGAGATATTTTGCCTCAAATTTTAGTATTAGTCAAGACGATATAAAGAAAAATAATTAAGAACAGGTGAAATAGGAATTCATGAAAGAATATGTTTAAAACAGAAGCCTGCATCAATCATCTCTTCTAAAATTTCATAGAACAATTAATGAAGCATTTTTCCTTAAGTGTGAATTATATTAGTTAATAAGAAAAAATTAAAAAAATCACTAGTGAAAAGTACGCTATATTTGCCAACTTAAAGAAGAAAATACAAGAAAATAGTAGGATATTCCCCCATTGGTGACCATTGCTACAATTTTTCGTCGCCAAGTGAAGCGCGTGTTTTTAAACGCGTGGATTTTTCCTAACTTCCAAAAATACGCATTTTAGAAAATTTTTAATCGCATAACAGTATACAAAATCTAAAAAAGTATTACTAAAAAAATGAAAAAAAACTTTTTTGTTGGGTTTGCCTTCTCTTCAAAACAACCGGTAAAAGAAATAAGTAAATAATAATGGACTTACTTGATATGACGTCAAGCTCACATGTCGAATATGCTCGGTCATATTATGGAAAAATGTATAAGAAAAATATAATAACAAATTTAATACATATAAAAAATATAAAATAAATAAACAAAATAAAAAAGATACAGAGGCCCAACTTGTCTAGTGATCAGCGTGCCTGACGACGGATAGGAAGGTCCTGGGTTTGAATCTCGGTTCAGGCATGGATGTACTTTCTCTCTCTATCCTGTCTTTGTCCTTTCTTTGTGTGTGTGAATGAAGTATGTATGATCCCTTCCCTATAAACGGGTCCCTATGACATGTGTGAGGGTGCGATGGTGGTTCACCCCTTGTGGTGCACCCGGGGCAACGCCTCGGCGGCAAAGAGGTCACTGTTTCTGTTCGGTTCCTTGGGTATCAGGGAACAATAGATTAATAGACTCTGTTGCAGTTGTAACTGTCTACAATCTGCCATTGGAAAAAAAAGATACAAATAATAAAAAAACAAAAAAAAATTGAAAAAACCATAACCACTGAAAAGTACTATATATATGCCCTAAAAATGATGTAAAACACGAGCAAAAGCAAATCTGTCAACAGAAAAATTTGAAAAATAAGAAAAACTTAAATTGACAACAGAATAATCAAAACAAAAGACGCTAGATTTAGCTAGAAATCACTTAGGGAAGTGTCATACTTACACCGAAAACAATCCTCAACATATTGTTCCAAACGTATTATTGTTATTGTTTCATCTTTCTATCCGTCCTTTGCTAGACGAGATCTACGAATTACATAGTTCAGTCTCCCATCGATGGCAACAAGTTTTTTCTTAAGAACTGAGCTAAAATCAGGATTTCTTTTCTTTATTATGTCAATTACATTGGTTCTTCTATGTGCGAAATCTGAAGTATGCGTAGTCGACATAGACAACCTAAGCGCTAATAAAAAATAAATTCTAAGTAATATTTTTAATGCAAGCGTGATATTTGTTCCTAAACATAAAACGCGTTTAGAGTGGTAGAAGTTATATAAGTAGTATTACTTAATAAAAGTTACAAACCGGGCATTTCATGTACGTAGTTTCAGTTGCCTTTCCTCAAGTAAACAATAATAGGGTAATTTTAATGATAGTTTTTCTGTACTTGTGTAAAAAAAATATCTTACTTAAGGATATATCGTTTTATTATTTGTTAACTTCTTATGGCGAAAAATCACTGAATTTGTAAAGTCTTTATACTTCATGTATTTCTACTGATTAGGCATGGAAATTTAATGAGAAAAGTGGCTATTTTGATAGGAACTTCATAATTCCATCTTAGCTTTAAAGTATAAAATATTTTTAACTATATTTATTAAATTAACTGTGTAATTTGTGAGTGATATAAAGGAAACATTATATTACTCTAAGAAAAATAGAAAGGAATCATATTATTATTCTAGGAAACATAGAAATGAAACATTCTTTTACTCTGGGAAACATAGAAAGGAAACATTTTATTATTCTAGAAAACATAGAAATGAAGTATTCTATTACTCTTGGAAACCTAGAGAGGAAACATTCTATTACTCTTGGAAACATAGAAAGGAAACATTCTATTACTCCAGGAAACATAGAAAGGAAACATTAAATAATTATAATAACCGTTTCTACTTGATTTTTCATGTTGAAATATGAAAAAGTATTATACAACAAATAATATTTTTAGTACGTATTTCTTTTTTGTTATATAATTGCTTATATGCACAGTAAAATTTTTGATTTTTAATTTATATTCATTCATTATGATTTCAATGGTATAAACCAATATAATAAGTGCTTACATACATAAGGACGTTTAAGAGTGCATAAACTCGAAAATATACCTTGAAATTAAAGTATGAATTTTATAAAAAATAAATTAAAAGTATTTTTGAAATAATGTTTCAAATATGAATTCATATTTCTTTTAATATTTAATTTTGTATCAGATACACTAATTTGAATTTTAACATCCTGTTTTTGTGCATTGTGATCTGCAATGAAAAGAAAAATGCAATCACGGCATAAAAATACTTCATGCATTTAAAAAGTTATGATTTGTGATATTATGACATCAACATTGGGACTTACATAATATTAATTACAGGATGCTGATGTTTTTGGATCCTCCAATTATTGTTAGCCTTGAGATTTACTTGTAACAAAAGTTAATTCAAAACCACGTGGGTTCAACATCATCACGTAATTTGTCGTCACACTTATAGGAACTATTTCAATTTTTTTTGCTGCATCCCTGTACAACTTCCACGAGTTTTCCTGTCCAGATAGGATCCATTTTTTTTAAACTTCCCTTTCCTATTACTTTCACATAATTTCGAAGAATGAAGTATTTCCTCACACTGGCCAATATCTTTATAAAAAATAGCTTCATCTTGTATAAAAAGAGCAAAACGATGTTTTAGATTCTTACCTACAAAATAACTGAAAAAATTTCATTGATTTTCCTGAAGAAATTTTGAAAAAATGTGGTCCGCAGCATTCATTTTTACTACCATCTTCGGAGGTATGTAAAGCTAAATTAATCCTTTTAACTCTAGTTACTTTAATTTTCTTTATCAATTATGATACTTGCTATCACATAAAAGGTAAAAAAAAAATAATTTTCAAAATTTATTGCCTTCAGCCTGTAATCACACTTCAAATTATCTCCCGAACTATTTGTGTGAAAAATTCTACATTTTTTATATTTGTTTTAAATATTTTAAACAGAGCATACTAAATAAGTTTAACAAGTTATAATAAATATTAAAATAAATTCGAATAAAATATTTGACGTAATTTTTTTTTATATATTTTCCATAAGCAATTAATGAGAAAAATTATTCTTTCACTTTTTAATTTAGCTTTTAGTGTTAACAAAGATTGCGTTTTACTATTTCTAACACAGAAAAATTTATCTCAGAAAAGAAAAGCAATAATAACCTATAAAATTCTAAAAACTATGAAAAATGCAACTTCATTAAATTTTACTTTATAATTATTTACTTGATTCATTGAATGTGAAGTAAGCTATTATTATTTTGAATAATTTCATTCACATAATGAAATATAAATTTTTTATGGATCAACATGTTTAACAATGGAACTACAATGTTAAAGTGAATTTATAAAATTTTAATTAATTGTATAAATTTCAAATAAAATATGAACATGTTTCTTTACAGTCAACACACATATGTAATCTTTAATTATTAGTTTTTTAATCATTTATTAAGTGAATTATCTATTGATTCTTCTTGAAAAAAAATATTTAGCATTGATAATGTAATTTTCCTTTCATTTTGAGAATGTTGTTTTATAAGCTAAATAATTATAATTATATTAATTTCTTAAATATATTTGAATAAATTATTTTTATTGATGAACACACAGCTATAATTATAATACCTCAGCTAGTTTTCTACATGACAAAATAGTTTATTTTTACTAAAATGTTTATTAAGATTTGAATATTTTAAGGCCCTAGGTAGCTTGTTTTCTGAATGCATCTGTTGAAAGGTCGGGGGAGAAAGTGGTAGTTTTCCAAGTTTTCTCCTTCAAAATAATAATTATAATGACCTTGAAGCAAATCGTAGCATGGATACATATGTCTTATAATGAATTTTGTCTGTTAGAATATCTTAAGTATATAAAAGATATTAGAATTCATAATGAAAAATATATAAAAAATATTTGAATTAGAAAAAACAGTTCAATTAATTTAATGTAACTCATTTTGATAATTTAAATTCAAATTCAAAATTATAATTCAACTAAATAATTTATTAAGTAATGCATTTCTAAATACATTAAGATTTAAAATATAATCTTAACATAAAAAATAATCAAACTAGATATTATGTGTATTTATCTTCTTAGTTTGCATTACAAAGTGTAGATGCATGTATATATATTAAAAGGCAAATATAATTTGATATAATAAAGGATACGAATATGAATTTAGCTTTAAAATGTAACACAATAATCTGCACGAAATTACCAAACAGGAATTGTAATACATTTCAACATGTAAAAAATGTTGTAATTTTCTTAGTACATGTACTCTCTCTCTCTTATCATAAAATGTAAACTTGTCATAAAATAATCAAACTAGATTATGTGTGTTAAATTTATCCTCATAGTTTGTATTATAAAGTGTTCATGCATGTATATATATATTTATATACAAAGATAATTTGATATAATAAAGAAATGAGAATTTAGCATTAAAGTTGAACATAATAATCAGCATGAAATTACCAAACAAGAATTGTGATACATTCATACCTGTAAAAAATGTGGTCCTCTTTTTAGTATCCGTAATCTTATCATAAAAAATAATCAAACTAGATTACGTGTATTAAATTTATCCTCATAGTTTTATGAAGTGCATATGCATGCATATATATATTTATAGACAAAAATAATTTAATATAATAAAGGATACGAGAATTAGATTGCCTTAAAGTATAACACATGATAATCAGCACGAAATTACCAATCAAGAATTGTGATACATTTCTACATGTAAAAAATGTTGTCTTTTTCGTAGTATCCATAGCATTTGATTCGATGTGTTCTCCCAAGAAATGTGAAGAGGGGTTTCCCAATGTGTCTCTCACTAATAAAAATAATATATTCCCGAATGCAGCTCGTTTGGAGACTTTGTGCCCGTAAGTTATTATACTCATTTTATTTATATGATAATCCCAAATCATTCTTCCTGTAAGTGTATTTTATATATTTAAATAAGAGTTTTTAAAACTGTAAAAAGTACTTTTAACAGAAAAATTAACTTATATCAGGTTGGGCTGATAATGATAAAATTAATGAAAAATGCACATAAATGGATTAAAAAATTTGAATTTTATCTTCAATGTTACATTAATAAACTTTAAATATTCTTTCAATAGGTTTGGAATAAGAGAAAAACGTTGCGATAATTAAAAGTGATTTAAAACCATTTTTGTTACACATTATAATTGATGATCTCAAAGCGTTGTAAGCTGTTTCTCTACATTTGAGGCCAATTTAATGAATGTTGATTTTTTTTATCGAATCTATTGATTTCCGAATTTTTCTAAAATATTTTTAATTAGAAATAAATGGAAGATACCAAGCCTAAGAATTCATTTAATCTAAGAACACGTTTATAAATATTTACAAATAAATTATGTAATAATTAGAAAGAAATTTGTATTACATGTTTAAAAATATTCGTTAAATATTTGGAATTTAAATAAAATTAAACTTTTAAAGAATATTCTGATAAAGTTTTCCATCTAGTTTAATTAGCTACATTATTCTACTTTACGGATCATCAATTGATACTACTTACTTGCATATATTAAAAAGTGTGTGAATATAATAATAAATAATTTTATAAAATATTCATCATATATGTCATTTCTATAAGACGTTTCATATATTTAACATCATTTAAAGCATTTTAAAACTTTTTATCATTATTAGAGTGATAGAAGTATACTATATCTAAATTATGTCCAATATATCTTAATTCTGTATACATTTTCTCCTAGGAAATGAATTAAATTGATATTTTTTGTAGGAGCTTTTTGAGTTACATCGACTGTGTATTTAGTGAAATAGATGTCTGTTTAGGGGGAGATATTAATGAAATGGTGAATTCCGAAAACAGAACTGTTGCAGCAATGGCAAACATGTTCTTAGGAATTTCCAATCTCTACAGAGAACTTTGCAATGAAAGCACTTCTTTTCACAAAGGTAATGCTTTTTAAATTAATGAAAAATGTTTTTCAGTGTATACGAAATTTGACTGTGTTACATCATCATTAAATGCGATATTTTCTACCTTATGGTAGAAGATATCGCATTTAATGACCGAATTTCTACTATATGGTAGAAGATATCGCATTTAATGACCGAATTTATACCTTATGATAAGAAGATATCGCATTTAATGACCGAATTTCTACTATATGGTAGAAGATATCGCATTTAATGACCGAATTTATACCTTATAATAAGAAGATATCGCATTGAATGACCGCATTTCTAACTTTTGATAAGAAGATATCGCACTTAATGATCGCCTTTAGAAGATATCGAATTTAATTTGACTACCTTATTGATACAAAAAAAATGTTTAAATGGTGGTTTTTAGTACAATTCACAGTAAAAAAGTCGAAGATATTGCTTAGAATCAATCGGAAAAGAAAAGAATATAATTTTTTTATCCAATAATTTCAAACGCATTTGGTGAGATGAGACAAAGAAAAAATTATACAATATGGATGTCTACATGTTAATAAAAATGAACTTTTTATGTTGAATGAAAATATTTGCTCATTTGCTTGATCCAAAGCTAAATTTGCATCTTAAATTTTACATTTATTTTGTTGGCCACGATGGTCGGCTTGGATAGGGTTTCATTTTCCTTACCGAAAGTAGTTCGATTCCCGACTTAAGCGAAAATTTTCGTGTTCCTAAAGGTGGTTTGAATAATTTAAAGAGACTGTGCTTGCAGTGTCTTCTTAGTAAAATGATATTTCTGTATAAGGTTAAGTGAAGCACTAAGGACCTTTTGTATGGTACCTGCTTTTAGATTTCCTCTGCTGCTCCCACCTAATTTGTAGAGGCTTTTTCTGAGCTAGATACAGAAAAATACGCTAGTGCTTATATTAATTTCGCAAATATTGCGACCAAACACTCTGCATCAACCAAAGTTGAAAGAAAAGATAGTGTTTGTTTCCAATGCATTAAATTAATAATGTTATTGAATTATAATTTTATTCCCCATCTTTAAATAAACATATATTTGCTAATTTGCTTTAATTTTAAAAGGACATCTAATTAATCAATTTATATTCGAATGACGAAATTAATTTCTTAATATTTAACTGCTTGAAAATTGTTCTTAAAATATGACATATAATTTTAAAAGTTATTTATCAAAATTAATTTCTTACAATAAATTGAAACTTTTTTTATTTCTAAAAATAGATTACGTCGCAAATGTGGATTGCTTAAGAAACATTGCCTTACAGCCCATGGCGCAAAGCTTATGCGCCCTTGAAGCAGTATCTATGTACACAGGCTACAAATACACTGTTGAAAATCAAGATGACCAGCAAGCTTGCATGTAAGTGGTTCATTTGTCGACTGATATTTTGTTGCCAAATTACATATTTGAAATATTCTATAACTCTTGAAAATGTTAGAAACTATCATCTAAGAACTTCTGTGGATTTAAGTATTGAGTTTGCTGCAGATGAAGTGAATGCATTGTCTCTTTTACTAATGTGGAAAATGTTATAACCTAACAACCAAAAATTCTATTTTGGCATTTCTGCGTTAACTTTTGGATGAAATAAAGAAGCCTGAATTATTGTATTAAAATATTTTTGATCAGTGGCATAATTGTTTTACCATTATGAAATGTTTAAAATTACGTTATCTTAATTTCTATTAGATGAAATACATTAGAAATCTAAAAGGTATATTAGATTGTTTTAAATTGAAAATCAATATTTGTTTGATATTTGTAATAACAATGGCACAGATACTGTATAATCAAGGATTCCAAATTCTGATTTTTTATTTTTTTTATTTATTTATTTTTTTTTTTTTGGTGATGAAGAAATGTTGCCAAGATGACGTATTGTAAGTGCGCGATGACGTACTAGGATTGCAAAAATAGAATTTTCTGCATAATTTTTATAGGTCTCCTATCTATGACGTAATAAAAACAAGAGGTTGTCAGTTACATAATAATATCCTCCGAAAAATCACCAAACTTACAATTTGGCATCCTGGATTATACGACATCTGTGCCATTGTAATAATTATTTGTTAGAAAAAAATAATGAAAAAATATAAATAAAAATAAATATTAAATAAATACAAAAAATTATGAAACCTTTGTATAATAGAAGTAAATTACGTGATAATTCATACCATTTCCTCACTGTGCAACTTCAGATTACCTGTATGTGAGACAATACGAAATTACACCTAAAACTCAAGATGTTGCAAGATGAGTGTTTAAAAGAAATATTCGAAATTATTTTGAGATGATATTTGAGAGAAAATGTCGAACAATGCTTATTCTTATAATGAGAATATACTACTAGAATTGTATAGGAATGGAACTTCTAATTTTTAGAAGGGGAATATTTTCTTACCAACGTAAATATTCGAGTCCTTATTCAAACACAGTCTAGAGCTGTAATTGAATTCAACGAATAGATTTCAAAACATAAGCTTAAGCAAAGCCGTTTTTATTGTATTCCTATTAAATCACTTTTCACAATACGTAAGTTTAACGGCTAAGGGGTATTTTAATTTCTATCCAATAAAGCGAGGTCCAACTGGAAGTTTTATAGTTAATCGCAGTAATTTTATTTAAGGTCTCGAGAAAAGAATGATGAAAAATTGCCTGAGATTGAAAAATAGTCTGAGAGAACGGTGTGTAAAAAGCTCTAACGCAAAATTGATTTTCTTTTGTTCAACAGTTTCTAGGATTGTCTGCAGTGAAAGAGTGAAAGATAATTATATATATATATATACATATATATATATACGTATATATATATACATATATATATATATATATATATATATATATATATATATATATATATATATATATATATATATAGACATATATATATATATATACATATATATATATATATATATATATATATATATATATATATATATATATTTAGATAGATAGATATAGATACAATAGGTTGGGGAAAAAGAAATCCATTATTTTTATATGAACTTCAGGACTTTATTTAACATGCTTCGGATTGTCCGATTTGGGTCAAATATCCACCGGTTTGTTAATTGATTTGTTGCCATTTTAAAGGTAACTTCATAATGTCTCTCTCATAGAAGTCCTGGTCTCTATTTGTGAAAAACTCTAGTAATTAATTTTCACAATCTTCCCTAGATGCCATTTTTTTTTATCACAAAAGAAGTTTTGCAATGCAATAAAAAGATGGTAATCGCTTGTTGCCAAGTCCGTACTGTATGCCGGATGCATTAAAACTTCCCATCCAAGCTCCCGAAGTTTCTGGCGAGGCATTGTAGATGTGTGTAACCTAATGCTGTCCTGGTGGACCATGACACATCGCCTGCTAGACAAATGTGGCTGTTTCTAGTCAATCGCTATCTTCAAACGGTCCAGTTGTTGACAGTAGAGATCAGAATTTAGTGTTTGGCCATATGGAAGCAATTCATAATAAATATTCCCCTTCCAGTCCCACCAAATACACAGCAGAACCTTCCTGGCCGTTTGTCCTGGTTTGGTCATCGTTTGAGGTGCTTCACCGCTCTTTGACCAAAATCGTTTTCGCACAGGGTTATTGTTGGTGATCCATTTTTCATCTCCATTCACCATCCGCTTAAGAAAAGGGCCTATCTCATTCCGTTCGGCCAAGGCTTCGCAGATGGAAATTCGATCCATCATGTTTTTTGCTGTTAATTGGTGTGGCACCTAAACATCACCTTCTTTTTGAACACAGCTTAGTGTAAATGGTTTAAAACTGTTTTGTGATCGATTCTTAGCTTCTGACTGATGCTACGACTGGTAACATGCTTACCAACTTCGTTCATTTCTCCGATTCTTTTGACATTTTCAACGACCGGTCACCTGTGCGAGGTGCATTTTTAATATCAAAAATTTCTGAACGGAATTCACGAAACTAAAATTGCACATAATTGACTGTTACTCTATCGTCACCATAAACACTATTTACAATTTTAGCTGACTGGTTTGCATTTTCGCCTTTGTCCAAGAAAAACTGTAAAATGTACTGAATTTTCTCTCTGTTCACTTCCATTTTTAACAACCTTTAAATCCCAACTGAATGGACCAAACAAAAAAACAGAAAAATAATTCTTTTAGTGTGAAATGTTAAATTGACAACGAGAATAAATTTGAAATTGTTTGATTGGTATTTCACCAGATACCTATCACTAAACCATCTACCAAAAAAATAATGGATTTCTTTTTCCCCAACCTATTATATATATATATATATATATATATATATATATATATATATATATATATATATATATATATATATATATATATATATATATATACACATATATATATATATATACATATATATATATATATATATATATATATATATATATATATATATATATATATATATATATATATATATATATATATATATATATATATATATATATAAATGAAATCTATAGAATTAAAATAATATTAGTAAAAGGTTATTTGCTCGAATATCTATGATTTCAAAATTCTACGATTACGAAATTTACCAAATTTACAAAATTCTAAGATTTCCAAATTCTACGATTACGAAATTTACCAAATTTACGAAATTCTAAGATTTCTAAATTCTAGAAGTAAATTTTGGAAGGGAAATATCGATTTTATGAATATTCGTCTTTGGAATAGCAGAGAAATTCAGTTGATAAAGAAATCAACATACTTTTTTTTTCAGAGATTGAAATGTTTGATATAACATAGACCGATTAAATTTGTTTAAACTTTTTATTACCTACGGTGTTATGGACAAATTTAGAAAAATACTTATGGAATATTTGTCATTGTTAAAATTTTATTAGTTATTTGTTACGTTAGAGATTTAAGGCTAAGTCTCTAATGTTATTTGGAACGGTATTTTTGTAGGATGAAAAAATTCCGATACCCATTTTCGTTTCTCATTTACCAAAGACTTCTGTGACGCATAGAGACAAAATAAAGTGATGTTATTACATTAAATATCAATTTCATATTCTTAGATTTTTTATTCTTGAGATAAATTTTTGATAATAATTTATAAATGGTTTCTAATGGTTGTATGCTAATTTAAATAGTATGTTTTTAACGCAAGATTTTTTCTTGACTGCAAAAATTTATAGGTTAAACTTTTAAATTAATAAATTTAAAGTTTTATTGACAACATATTTTTATTTACCATTACTGTGAATTTTTTGTTTTTATAAAAATGGTTGTGCACAATTGCAATATTTTAACAGTCAAATATGTTATATTAGTCTGATATAAATTATAATTATTACGATATTTTTATGGAATTTAAGAATATCGACTTACGTGGTTGCCTGGATTTCTGTCAAAGTGTTGAAGGGGCATGAATTACCATTACTGTGAATTTTTGAAAACAAAAATTACCGTTGTAAGTGTGATTTACCCTCCAAGTGATTTCTCCCCAAATCTAGCGTCCTTTGTTTTGATTATAGTATTGTTAAATTGAGTTTTTGCTACTTTTTAGATTTTTTTTTTGCCAGATTTGGTTTTTCTCGTGTTTTACTTCATTTCTACATCATATATTTGGTTCTTTTTAATGGCAACAGCATTTGAAGTTTTCGTTTTACTTTCAATTCGAACTTTCTGTTCTATGTTTGCTGTTGTGTTTCGTTGTCTCCAGCGTCCAAACTGCTCTTTTTTTCAATTTTTATTTATTTATTTATTATTTATATCATTTTTATAAGGCAAACCCAACAAAAAATGTTTTTTATTCATTTTCCAATAATATTTTTTAGTTTTTGTATACTATTATGTGATTTAAAATTTTATAAAACGAGTATTTTTTTAATATTGGGAAAATTTCCTCGTTAAGAAACATGCGCTTAACTTGGCGACGAAAAAAGTCGCAATGGTTGCCAATAGGGTGGGGAGGGATATCAAACAAGTTCCGAATTACCATTACTGGGAATTTTTGTTTTTATAAAAAGGGTTTCAAATTTGCAATATTTAAACAATCAAATATGCTATATTAGTCATACAAATTATAATTATAACAATATTTTTTTTTATCCCATTTAAGGATATCGGCCTACGTGGTTGCCTGCGTTTCTGCTGAGGTGATGAACGAATGCGGTGAAGGGGCAAGGGCTCTTCTGATAGATCTTCTGAAGCGAACCCAATTGATGAAGTACCACATCTGCTCTGAACAGGACCTCAAAGACCTGAAGACAAGCTTCTTGGATTACTTGGAGCTGAGTGGAAATCAACACTCTATTTTTGAAAAAGCATTCGATTTGAGAAAAAGGAGATGAGATATATAAGAATCATCTTGAAGAGATGGAAATGTTCTGTCTTTAATTGTATAGAAAATAAATGTATGTTAAGAAATTGGTATTTACACACATATTTCAAATCATCCTTTCAACAAAATATTCTGCATATTTTAATTCTAAATTTTTAAATTCAATTGAATTAACATTTAATTTACAAATTTGAAAGTGAATTTGTAAAGTAAATTAGTCTTGATATTTTAACTGTCATTTTCTTTTTTATAAGCTTTTGCCTATAATAATTAATCTGATGAAGAAAATAGATGTAAAATATTTATAATTTCAATTTAGGATGGAACATTTGAATCATGAATAAAGGAAGATAAACGAAAAAATTTTAAAAAACATAAATTTAAAAAATAACATTTATATAATCGCATGAAGACAGTTAAAGAGTTCACAGTACAATTTTCTTCGAAATTCCAATAAAATCTAGTAATTAAAAAGGTGGAAATATAACAAAAAATATTTTTAACCGTGATAAACAGTAGCACCTATTTAAGTGAAATCTAAATTTCAATTTATTTTCAAGTTATTTATAATTTGCTACTGAATAATTGTTTTAAAATATAATCATATTTATTGCAATTAAAAAACAAAATCAGAGTGTTGATTTACTTACAACAAATCATTATCACAAAATTAGTCACAGTTTAATTTACACACGTGTCAAAATATTTTTTAGAATTTGTGATGTGTAGAATAGCCGAGAAAATTAACCATCACCATTTTCTGGACAACACATTTATTTAATTATAAACAAACATTTAATATCAAAACAAAACACAAAACTAACTCGGAGCCTTCCGCTCCTACCAGAACATTACGATTTATCGCGGACCTCGCTCCGCCGATACTGTTCTAAAATATGGCAACCTCTCGAAAGAGATCAAATCACGCCAAGCGCGGTTTGTTGATCGCCAAACAGTCGCCAGATATTACAGAATTTAAAATAAGGAAACACATTATGCATGTAATTAAGACATGAAATTTGAGAAAATCCATCAAACAGTGAAAATCCATCAAAGTTTTGTTTATACATTATTCAATCAATTTGTAGAGTTGAAAATATTTCTGTTTTTGTCTATACAACACCATAAAAAGCAGCAATTTTACTTTAAATAAATGCATTAAAAAAGGAGTAAATTCACGATAAAACTAAATAAAATAAAAATGTATTCTGGCCAAATGTCCTTTTATTTCATTACTCTCTCCATGCATTTCGAGTCCTGAAAAATCAAAACTTCGTTTCTATAAGGGAAAAGTCCTTTAGATTTTAAATCTTGAATCTGTATTGAAAAAAGTTTTATTTAAATATCTTTTTTAATGGCAAATATTTTATTACTGTAACACGCTACAATATTTTTACTACAATAAAATTTAAATACTAGATTTTTAGGGCACATGGTACTTAATCGTATTCAGAGAAAAAGATTTCTAGCTCAATCCTAACTTCGGTTGAACTATAAAATATGGATATTGCTCTTCTGCTTTCTACAAACAAGTCGGTTGGAGTGGGTGGATACGTGGGAGTTTTCCAGGTTACATTTCTTGCCCTAAGCTAATACTATTCACTACCTAAAGAAAAGGTCTTCAGGCAGTTCATTTATCAGAGGACTTTAAAATGCATTACAACAGCCATAGATCGTTACACTGTCGCCTTCGTAGGGGGATAAATTATAATATCTTTCTTTTTTTTTTTTTTTCAAGAAAAGGCATTTCTGTTATTCTGGTTATTTCAACCTTTCCATCGATCAATATCTCATGAACATGAGCTACAACCAGATTGGAATTAAATTTAATATTTTCGAGTTAATGTAAATAAAAATTTGGGGTCTTGGAGAATGCAGCATTCAATGTATAAGTTTAAAAATACCATGTGTGTGTGTGTGTGATGTGTGTGTGTGTGATGTGTGTGTGTGTGTGATGTGTGTGATGTGTGTGTGTGTGTGATGTGTGTGTGTGTGATGTGTGTGTGTGTGTGATGTGTGTGTATGTGTGTGTCTGTGTGTGTGTGTCTGTGTGTGTGTGTGTGTCTGTGTGTGTGTGTGTGTGTGTGTGTGTGTCTGTGTGTGTGTGTGTGTGTCTGTGTGTGTGTGTCTGTGTGTTTGTGTGTCTGTGTGTGTGTGTGTGTGTGTGTGTGTGTCTGTGTGTGTGTGTGTCTGTGTCTGTGTGTGTGTGTGTGTGTGTGTGTGTGTGTGTGTCTGTGTGTGTGTGTGTGTGCGATGTGTGTGTATGTGTGTTTGTGGTTTTTCCGACTGATTTCTTAAACTTTTTCTTCCTCCCGATGGTGTTCCTGCCTTGTCGTGACGGAGAGGCTTGCTTGTACCAATGACTCGGAAGGCTATGCCGGCGGTAGCGTGTTGCTGCTAAAGCCACCCAAGTTGGACAGGCTGAAGGGTAGGTGCCTGACAAAAAAGAACACCAAACCGTGCCAAGACAGACTTCTACCTTTATGGCGCTTGAATCCCCGGGTCAACAGAAGCTGCATCTCATCCTCCTTATGACTTCGTTGACACAGATTTTTTCAAGTTCATTTCATAATCTCATGAAGTTTATTTTCAATGGATTGCTTCTCATTTGCGGCAATATACGGCAATGAGCAAGCGGACAGACTGGCCAAGGAGGGCTGTTACCACGTTAATCCTTCTTCTTCAAGATTTACATTTTTAGAACGTCAGTCCATAGTTAATTCTGAAGTTTTGAAAGGGTAGAGGATGCCTTCCTACCATCACTGGTACTCGGGCAAAGAGCCTGGCTCTTCATTCACCCCCAATTGTGACAGAGTCTAACCGCAATTTCCAGGCGAACTAGGGTCTCATATTTCGAAGGAAGGAAAATCTTTGAGGCGTGCTCTAAATATAAAAGTGAGCAAGCTTCTCCTAATCACATCCTGGACTTTTTGTAACTATTCAGAGAGGATATATACTCATCCCTGCTTCTGGTCTTCGATTTTCTTAGGGTCAACGGTTTGATGGACCTTGTTTGACTTCATCAAACATTTAAAAGATAAGCCGCAGCAACAACACAACATATTCTTAAGAAAAAACAATTCAAATGCGCAATAAAAGATTAAATATTAGAGAACATTTTATTCTCAAATTGAAAGATTCTTCATAGAAATGTGTTTTTCATGCTAATCACTCATAAAACAGATTAAAGTAAATTTATTTCAAATAGTAATGCTACAAAAAGTATACTTTTATAAAGTATACTAAAATAGAAATAGTTGTTTGTGTCTGAAAAGAAAGTTCCTGCTCGTATCCAATAAAAATCCTAACTTTAATAATACTTAATGAAATATCTGTATTTTTGAAGTAATTTATCATGATTCATATACTAAAGTTTGTTTCACCTGATGCATGTGATCTCTTAGAAGAGAAACAACACAATAAATGTTTATAATAGAAAAATATTCAGATAATTATTTTAATGAATGCTTTAATTTGCGCCGCCCGCTCTGTCTAGTAGTCAGAGTGCCTGACTACGAATAGGGAGGTCCTGGGCTCGAATCCCTGTTCGGGCATGAATGCACTATCCCTCTCTGTCTATCCTGTCTTTGTCCTTTCTGTGTACGAACGTTTTGCAAATGGTTCTCTACCCCATGAACGGGTCCCTATGGCATGTGTGTACTGAGGAAGTCGGAATCTACATCAAAATATAGTTCAGTTAAAAAAAAGTGGAGCAGTGCATCCCATATTGCCAGTCTAGCTGGCACACGACTACAACAACTTTAATTTGTATCCATAATTACAAAAATACCAAAAAGATTGTAGAAGTATTCAAAAGCAATGTATGTTCATTTTTAAGAAATCAATTTTCGTCTACGTAAAAAAGTGGTGATACATAAAACTGATGGGATATGAATATTACTTTTAATTGCACTTGATATTACGGTTGATTTAATTGAAAAAAAATTACTAGATTAGGGAATACGTTCATAGCATTTTTACCAAAAACTTTTATTTAAACAAAAAACAATAATTATATCAATAAATTAATCAATTATCTATTCACCGTTGCTGTTTACAACCTCTTCCCACCTCTCGACCCATTTGCTGATGCCGTTCCGAGAAAAATTGTCTGGACTGGTGTCAAAAAGGTTGTTGCGCCAATTTTTAAGGACCTCTTGGTGCACTGGGAAATGATCGAAAAGAATGCCACAGTCAACAAGGAGCTCTACTTTGCCCCGGTACACTGAGTGAATGAGGCTATTCGACTGAAAAGACCAGATAGAAATGGTCAAACCCTACTCCTTCACGACAACGCCAGGCCCAATGTTACACAAGTAGTCAAAGCCGCACTCTAAGAGCTCGAATGGGAGGTCTTACAGCATCCGTCGTATTCTCCGGACCTGTACCGACCGATTACCATCTTTTCCGCTTCTTGTCAAACCATATGAAGGACGTTACATGCGAAAACAAAGAGGTCCTTAAAACCAGGCTCAACAAGTGCTTTGACACCAGACCAGGCGTTTTTTGGCGGAACGGCATCCACAAATAGGTTGAGTAATGGGAAGAGGTTGTAAACAGCAACTGCTAATATATAATCGATTATTATTGTATTGATATAATTATTGTTTTTTGTTTAAATAAAAGTCTTTGGTGAAAATGCTACTATCTTGTTCCCCAATCTAATACTTTTTAGAACTTCTTAAATACAATAATTAAGAGTGTTCCTCAAACTATCCCAATCTGATACCTGTATATCTTTAGTGGAAAACATTACTAAATTATCAACAAGCATTTGAGTTTGCTATGCACTTTTAAAGCGCAGGGAATAAATGTCTTATTGTATTGACTGTGTCATTAAAAATTTTAATACTTCACCATATAACCATTATCTCGCCTGTAACCAAGATTAAGATAAAGATGGTATTAAAATGAACTCTTAATGCCTATCATGTGTGTGCAGATATAGATGTCGGTGGATGGAGTTGTTTGATTTCACATGAGAGCAGAAAATAGACACTAAAATTATGATGCTTTTTCAAAAACAACCTAGTGCTTTTATCCCAAATTAAATAGTTATTCTGTGAAGAAGAAAGATCATAGAAATGAAATCAAACTTTTCAATCCTCACTCCTTAGTTTGTTTGTCGCTCAACGGTCATTTTTTGCACAAGAGGGCTAATTAGACCGGGACCTACGGCTTAAAATGGATTCTGAACCACTAGAAAAATCCATGCCCAAGGTAGGATTCAAACACACGAACTGTTGAACCAAAGGCAAAAGCGATAACTATTCGACTGCCAGCTCGGCCCTCACTTCGTAGATCACAGCAAAGCCATATCATGAAAGAGGCGGAAAAAGTCTACGTATGTGTGTATACAGTGTGTAAGCTGATGAATACATTAAGCAAATTTGTTAATAATTAAATGCCTTTATCGATTAATTTTCATAATTTATTTAACCATTTCTTTTAAACTTATTAAATATTTTGGAAAAAAAAGGAATTTTTGTATACTGTACCATTACGGTACATATGACTTCTGATTCCCGCTTACATTGATGTCAAAATTCCGCAATATGTTAAAATCTACTCCTTACGTAAAAAAGCGAATAGTTTCATTTAGTAATAAATTACATTCTATAAGAGCCTGTAGTATTCTATTTGTTATGAAAAATATATTTATGTATTCATATATATATATATAGATAGATAGATGTATATACTGAGAGAGATAGAGAGAGGAGAGAACTCATTTGTCAGAAAGAAACTAGATGGACGGTTTTTAGATTTGTATGTTCCAACCAAATCCAAATCGCTGGTGTTAATATTCTTCCTGAACTAGTGAAAATGATTAAAGATTTTGACTCTTTAAGCGGCTAAATCATCCCTTGATGATTGTTCAAATTAACAAGTTGGTTGGCTGTATAACTAAGCTTCAATTGATATTGATGTAAATAAGCCTAAATAAACAATATTTTTGCATGGATATGATGATATAATATGCTTATTTGCGAGTCTAATTTACATTATACTAAGTGATATGACTTTTAAAGCGATTACTGATATCATTTTGATAACAAGCTTTCCGAGAAATTCTTTTATTTTTATATAAACAAATGATACACTGGTTTTAATAAAAACATTTAATTCATTCTAAAATAAACTTTTGTCTATGAGTCACATTTTTGCTTCTCAAAATAAAGGAACTAGTAATGTATAAATCGTTCAAAGATCAACTCCAACGTTATTTTATACGCCATTTTATATCAAAGAAAAACATTCTTCTTTCTGATAAATGCTAATGAGATTGATATTTAATTGTTTGCTTCCTTTTCCTGTTTGTCAGGAAAAATACTTGTTTCCGTTAACTATTACAATTTAGCGATTAAAATATACATTCATTTATATAAAAGGAAAGTGATATTAATAAAGCAGCATTTAATGTTATTTATATATATCTAGCTTTTTTTATTTCTAATTTAAGAAAAGTAGTAAAATATGATGTGGAAAATTATATTTTTTATCGTAATTTCTTTTGCAGGTATGTCTATTAAATTGTTTTTATTTATAGTATTAAATTGTTTGTAAGTGTAATTTTATATAGTCTTCACAAAATAGATTTACATTATTATTCATTTTTGTTGTTTTATTTATCAAAATATGTGTGAGTGTTTATTTCGTTTAAAAGTTATATTTTTAAGCATAAATTAGTTTCATTGTAAAATTTATGGAGTTATTTTTCTCAATTTACTTAAGAGCTCTTTATTATTAATTCATAAATTAACTTCAAAATATTATGTGTTCAGTTTGATTAATATGATATTCATTTAAAATCAATTGTACTATTAACAATAAAAAAAACATATTTATTCTCAGATCAAACAATTATTTGTTATTAATGTGTATTGTTCATTCAAATTCGTTTAATTTTTTTAGCCATTCATTATCTTTAAACTTTAGAGTTCAGGAAATTTAAATATATATTTCTATATTTAAATCAATGCAAGAGTTTTTAATATCTTAAAAAATGATGATTTATTACTTAAATATCGAGAATATTCCAAAGTATAGGATAAAAAGACACCAAACAAATGTTGATCAGAAAATTAGTTTCCTTTCTGATTTTAAGGATTTCCAATGAGGGAAAAAAAAAAAAAAAAAAAAAAGGAAACTAAAATATGGATCTCTCAATATTTTGAACATCTTAGAAAGTAGAGAAACGAAATTTCTGATTTTAAAAATTTGCTCTTTAGCTTAAGTAATCCTATTGAAATCAATCTTATTTCATTTATTGTTACTATTTTCAAATATTTTATGGCGTTTGGGTCTATCTATATAGAATTAATTTTTTACATAGTTCCATAAAAGTCAAACGAAATAACACTCATAGATGTAAGAAGACCCAAAAAAAATCCATTGCCAAAGCGATTTGGAAAGCCATTTGACAGTTATAGTGATTTTTGAGCAAGTTCAACATGCCCCTTTTTAAATATGGTGAAGTGTCTACTTATTGAAATTATAGTTCTTGAATCCAGATTTCTCGGTAGGCACCAGAGATGAATCTCGTTTTGAGATAATGTTCTTAAATCTCTTTCTGGACAAAACAATATTGTCAGAAAATGCATTCAGAACATGAACCACATTTGATAACCAAATAATCAATATGATGAGATTTTGTTGTTGTTATTTTGTATGACACTTGGACAAGGAAAGTTCATATCTCATTGGCTATGTGAATTAATTCAGTACGGTGCGTCTTTTGTTTAATCAGAATAACACGAAGGTAGAATTAAGACTTTGCTCTAAGCTTTTCTGACAGATGGCACCATCAGAGATTCCACTCTCTCAATTTTGATATTGATCTGGAGGGGATCAGATTTTTAGCAAGTTAATAACTTTTTGCGGACTCAGACAAATCTAACAATTTTGGCGATTGACATAACCGCCCAAACAGAATCGCGTTTCATCGTCAAGCTGAAACAGGTGTGGTCATTTCATACCATTATTGATAAACTCCAGCCTCTATATTATAGCATCTTGAAATAAATAAGTTATACTTAGCCAGTTTTTTAAGGCAAAATTTCAATATCTTTTCTGATGAAATGTCAACTTGATGTTGATACGCCTTCTTCAGTGATTAATTTGGTGACATTAATGTTTTACAGCTCCTTTGCTGTCTTTGGTTTGATCTTCATATAAAGAATTTTGTCACCAGCCATTCAAACGTATTTTTCAAACTTGGTTACTAATGCTTCTATTATTCTTAAGAAATATTTTTATTTATTTTTACTGGCTTTCTGAACGTTTAAGCACATTTCGGATCACAAAAATAATATCATTGATTAAAAGCATGTCCTTTTCAGTTGAAACTCTTTCACTTTAAGCACAAAAATATAACGTTCTTTGGAATTTGTGAATAAAGCTTTAAATATGAGTTTTTGCTCGAGTGTGTTGATTTTGGCGTTTCTTGAATCCCTTGAAGAGTTGTTCATTTAAGATGAACGTTAATTCCTGTAAGTGATTTGCGATGCAAATAAATTGTACTGATTCTTTAAATTAAGATATTAAAACCTATTTCTGAAACTTTTATTAGCATTTAAAAGTATTGATGACATACACACAAAAATTTAAACAAAAGATTTTATATAAATTTTTTGTACTCTAAATCCTGCTATGTAGTTCATACATATAAATTTGTAATTGATGTTCTGTATTTGAATATTTAAAGAAAATTATTACAAAATCAAACCATATTGTAAAATTTTAATTTTTTTAAAAATAACTTTAAATAAATTAACAATATAATCTGCTTTAAATTATCCTTTTATTGCAAAAATGTATCAAATTCCCTTTTTTTTATCCAAAATAAATAGCTTGGTATGAAATTGCTTGCTTATTATGTTTGCTCATATATGATATGACAGTTAATCACACATTTTTGTTACGTTACTCCTTGCTTACATAATTTTTTTTTTTTGGAAATTTTATATGTTCTTGTTGTTAACCCTTTTTTGATCTATAAAGAAGTTTATTACAAAAATTACACCAATAATAGTAATTTATATTTGTCAAATGAACTGATTGAAGAAATGTATTGAAATTGATATGTATTTTAAAAAATTCAGTATTCTGAAAAAGTATACAATTTAAATATATTTCAGGTTCACTAGCCATATTGAATCGAGAATGTAAACTCGAGAAATGCAAACGTTCCTTACCGAATTTCCTTCGAAGGGGAGAAATGTCGAGAATAAATGCACGAAAATTGAGAAAATCTTGTCCGTGAGTAGGAAAATTTTTAAACGTATGATTTTTTTTCTTCAGAATATATATATATATATATATATATATATATATATATATTGGGTTTTTGTGAATATTTTAAAAAATGAACACACGTTTATCAACAGTTGATTGATTAATTATGAGTTAAAGGGTATAATGATGGGAAAGAATATATATATATATATAGAGAGAGAGAGAGAGATTAAGTAGAAATCAAAACAGAATAATTTAATATTTAGCTTACTGAATTTAATTAATAGTGACAAATAGAAAAGTTATTTACAGATTAAAGTTAAATGCGAAATTTTAAAATTGAGAAAATAACAATTAGGCATCTTCCGTAATCGTCTTCTATCAACGCGTTCGTCTTTTTTGTTTCCAAACTCCTTATCTCTCTCTCACACACGGCGAGGTCCCGCTTGGCCAAAGCTTAGTGCTGTTACGTCATGTTTCACCTGACTTCTTATTCGTGTAAGAGTTAGGAAAAAACACCGTTACTGGTTATAGCTCTCCTTTGCACCGTTTAGTATCACACTCGGGCATCCTGATGGCTTTGGGCCTCCAAAGCTTGCACAAAAAAAAAAAAAAAAACATCTAGAAAAATTAAGAAAAGAATACAATTATTCATAGGCGCCGTCTTTAATAAACTGTTTATTGTTGTCATTCGTCTTCCTTTTTAGCAATTTTCATCTTTCTTTTGAGTCATCTTGATTATGAAAACCCTCTAAAAAAGAAAAGAAAGAATTAAAATATTTTAACTGAAGTTATTTTGTACGGGCTGAAAAATTTGGACGTAGCTTTAATCCTGTACCGAGCTGTGTTCTTTATTATTTACAAATGCCGAACATTAGCGCCTAAGCCATTAGTTCACGGGATCTCCAATGCTTTTCAACAATGCTTTCATGCTGAGAAAGAACCACACATATATTTAAATGCTCAAAAGTCATTGGTTGATCAGAGTCACACAAAACACAGTCTGGGGAATCCACCACTCCAATCCTATAGAGATGGTCTCGCAAACAATCATGTCCAGTTAGACCTCTAAAAAAAGGGATACCGCAGTCTTTCTTGGAAAAACGAGAACAGCTTTTTCCTCCTCCAAAATCTTCTATCTCTTGTGCGTCGCGCGTTGAACAATACCTTGTTTAAGAGTTTTCTTGAGAGTCAGGTTAACAAACAATTTAGTTGAATGAAATGAAAGAGGGCGATTCATGCGTTGATCTATCAAGGCCTCCTTTTTAGCCAGTGAATCAGCCTTTTCATTGTCCAAAATACCACAATGGGCAGGGATCCACTGGAAAGAAATTCTGTGTGCCAGAGCCTTAAGTAAAGATCTGCATTCTAAAAGTCTTCTAAAATTCTAGACTGGGTTCTTTGTATTTCAACTAAATCTCCGACATTATCTGTTCGAGGTGACTTCCATTTCCGATTGTATTGGCGTTGGTTTTGTTGTTGTAGTTTCAGGATATTCTTTTTAGCTTCTTCTCGAAGATTCTCTTTGCTTTTTATTCATGCTTGCTTGGTACTCTTCCTCGAGTAGTTTCTTTATTTGATAATCCTCTTTATTTTTCATTTTCACTCCAATCTTGAGTTCGAAGGGGGAATCTCCTTCTATCATGACGAGGTGCCGCTTGGCCAAAGCTTAGCGCTGTTACTTCATGTTTCATCTGACTTCTTATTGGTGGAAGAGTTAGGAGAAAACAACGGCGCTGGTTATAACTCTCTTTTGCACCGTTTCCGATCACACACACACAAATATATATAATGAACTTTAAATTTTTTCATTAGCGTGATGTCTCAAAAATGTATCAAAAGTATGCAATTAATTAAAACTGAAGCTTAATTTTAATATGCTATATGATTAAGAAAGAGCTATGTATGTCATATATATTCTTATAAAGTGTGAAATCTGTGAAAAATGCATACCATTGTTCCAACAGTTTGGAAAGAACTATTGATACTGTGGAAGAAATTAATTGAGAGCATAACGATTTGTATATATATATATATATATATATATATATATAATATATATATATATATATATATATATATATACTTTCCAACCCTTGAGAAAAGAATAGTAGATTTTACTATTTTGAGTGAAAAATCAAGAGATACTTATTAGCGACATTTTTGCTTGAATGTTTAAAATGGTATTCTCTCAACAAGACAATTTTACAATTTAGATTATACATTCAGAGAATGATTTATGCTAAACATATTTTGTGTTAATCTTAATATTTGAATATAAAGTCTTCATCAACCTCATGAAGAAACTATGAAAAATAAACGAATGTACTACACGAAAAAAATAAGCATAAATGTTAATGTCCCAATATTTATTTTATGGGGCAGCTTTTACTATTCGAGTGCAATTTATAAATATTAAGCTTATCAAATTACTTAAAAATATGAAGTACATTACTAAATAAATTTTATTCACTGACAAATATTTTCCTAATTAAATTACAAATTAGTAATATTCCTCCCATCTCATCTGCTTATGTAAACATGCACCAGGTGTCAGCACTAAATGTTAATTATAAGACTGACAACTCGTAGGAGTTTTTGACACCCAAATGATTAAAGCTTCATCCTACAACTTTGGAAAGATGAGATTCGAAACTCAAAGGAAAACATTTTTATGATATTATAATATAATATCCTAACATTATAATAATTACATCAGAGCGCCATCTGTTGATTATTTAAGATACTAAAACAATTCAATAGACTTTTTTTCGGTAAAATTTTAAGTTGTTTTTAAACTTTTCATTAAAATTGCCAAAAGTCAGTTGAGTTGGTAGCTATGTATATATTTTATATATATATATATATATATATATATATATATATATATATATATATATTTTATATATATATATATATATAACATTTTAAATTATATTTGAAATTAGCATGAAACAATGAATTCCATTCCTTAGATGTCAACTAAAATGAAGGAGGTTAAGTAGAACTTTATTTAAATAAATAAGTAATGAAATCACAGTTACGCGAGTTACACGAGGAGTTTCAGAAAAATAATTTAATAGTTAATGATTTGAAATGCGATAATACTTTTGTCTATTTTGTAGTGGTTGAAATTTCAATTCTTTTTTATAGTGCTTATCTGTCAGATGGTATTTTAAGTTTATCAGGAAGAAATAGGAGGGTCACTGTGAAGTTTTTGAGATGCAACTAGGTTTTTAAAGTTATACTTACAAAATTTTAGGTGTGTTCAATGTAGTCTCCTCCAGCATCATTAGTAGTCATCACTTTTGTAGACGAATTTTCCACAGATTATATGCCACAAGCCATTCATTTTTTGGAATAGATGAAAAAAATGCATTTATAGCCACATCAATCTCTTCTTCTGAATGAAAACGACGTCCATGTAAATTCTTTTTTAAATTAAAGAATATCCAAAAGTCGCATATAACTAGATCAGGTGAATACGGTGGATGTTCGGTCACTTTAATTTGTTTTTGTTTAAGAAACACAACTGTTAATCCAGCTGTGTGTGAAGATGCATTGTCATTGTGAAGCATGAGTACCCAAACATTCAGTTCTTGTGGAATTTCTAGAAGACATTTAGTGGTATACCAGTTTGCTATTACTGTCTTCTGTCCTCACAACTTGATGACTTTTACCAATTCCGTACTTCTGAAGAAAGCAGCATACATCACTTTTTTCATTGCGCGTTGTTTTTTCACCATTGTCGGCGTGGGATCATCTTCAAAGACCGATACTTTGCTTTCTTGAAGTGTTGGAACGTCAAAAAACGGTATGTACGTTTCATCACCTCTTACAATTTTAGAAAGGATGCGGTGGCCACCATCATTTAGCAATTTAAGAGTTTCTTTACTGATTCTGACACGCTCCTCTTTTTGGTGCTCAGTTAGATTATGGGGAACCCAACGGCAAACTACTTTTTTAATATGTAATACTTCATGAATGATTTTATGTATGGTTGCGAATCCAATGTTAAGTTCTTTCTGTATCATTCGATAGTTACAGCGATTATCATCCATTAACATTTTTCGTATGGCAGACACACCGGGATTACTGCCGATGGCGGTCTTCCGGTGTGCTCTTCATCCTGAAGAAAATGGCGACCTCCTCTAAATTCTCTAAGCCAGCTGAATACAGCAGCACGAGCTGGAGATTCATCACCAAATGTTAATGGCAACCGTTTAACACACTCTTCTTGATTTAATCCTTCTTTAAAATCGTAGACAATCATAGCGCGAAAATGTTCTCGCGTCAACTCAAATTTTCTCTTCTGTTTAAAATTTATTCTACGCTGAACAAGTTGAAGTAAGTCAGTAAAAAATCATCTTCTGTGTTAAAATACTTTGTATTTTAAAATTAAACCATTATTCTTATTTTATAAATTCTCGTCTGCGCGTATCTCAGAAATTTCAGAGTAACCCTCGTATAACGGACAATATTGTGGTAAATATTAACCCCTTAATGATCATATAATTTTCTAAGAACCACTCTTAAAATACCCATTTTTTATTCCAAAAGATTCAAATTGTGCTGACATGTATTTAATATAAAATAAAATTATCTCTAGTTATATATTAACAGTAATGTAGTACAACCAACTGGTATGTAAAATGGAAAAAAAAAAATTTTTCCGGGTATAGGAAATAGATTAAATTCTTTTTTGTGCATTACTATCGAACACTAAAGTGAGGAAATATCACGGGTGCAAGAGATACCAGTGAAATTAAATCACGTGATCTTGTCGGGCCTAAAAAGTAAGGTACTACTACGGTAAAGCTTGTGAATTTCTCTATACAGAAATATCAAACTTTGTATTAGAAATATGGATTTAATTATATCGTAACAATTTTCCTCAGTAATAGAAGACTTTTAAGCTTGAAATATAAAACAACACTCATATAAAAAGAAAAAATATTAAATTCAAAATCATTGAAATAATTTATAAATGTATGACCAAAGTTACTTTGAAGTTAATTATTACTTAAAATAATTTCATTCAAGTGACTTGAAATCACGAATTATTGCGAACAAAAATCCTAAAATCTGTTGGGTTTGAATGGTATTTTGTTAAACAATCTAAGTAAACTTATAAAAAATGTATGAGAAACGGTAATGAATAACTTTTTATGTAAATTAAGTCAATTATAATATCTATATTGACCATATCTAGCACTTTCTTGCGTTCTATTTTGAGATTTCTCTTCCACGTAGTGTTTAATAGAATTTGATACAACTCTATGGCTTTTATAATCAGTTAATAAGAGCAGTGGCTAAGATAAGACTGGATTAAAACAAAGCCAACCCGCCCGAAGGCACATGACAGATGAGGGCCATCGTGGTAGCAATCCCGCCAATCACGGGCACATGTGGGACCACGGACCGGCACTCTCAGAAACAACACCGAGAAAACAAACACCCCACAAGGAGCACCCCAAAGGCCAGAGAACAGCCCCAAATCTCTGATACCAGATAAATGGAACAACGCCAAGACACAGACTTCCGTGGTCTGCCGCCTACATCCTACGATCCAGCCAGACCCACATGATGGAAGAAAAACTAAACCAAAACAAGGACCTTAGCCTTTATTATAAATCATATCAACTATGAAATTCAAATACATATCAATAACAAGCACACGTTGATGTCAGAAACTTAAAGTAACATACAATTAAAAAAAAAAAGAACATGTCATACAATCTGTGACACCCTTGTGTCATTATAACAATATACTTTCTATAATTTGAAGCTGCCATTTTGAAAGCTATTTTATATTTTTCTCTGTTCTCAATCTCTGTCTCTTTCTAAAATCGCCTTCTCAAGGCTCTTATTCTACTCCTTTAGCATTTTAGACTATCATTCCACCAATAACTGTTTCAGCCTTCCGATTCTTGATATCTTTTTTTTAACGCAGTTACACACACAAATCTCCCTTATCTTTTCCTCTATTTGTTCAATATAAGTTTATATATCTCATGCTTCGTCAATATTATTGCCTTGTATTAGTTCTTTTAGTTGCATTTGAAATTTATTTATCTGAACTTTATTAAGATTCCATCATCTATTAATCCCCTCCCCACCCGTTCCAATCTAATACTTTGCATATTCATGTCACGTATCACTTGACTGTGATCCACTTGATTGTGATCTTGACTGTGTATGTGTCCAAGATAGTCCAGTTTCGAATATGATAGCCTCTTTATCTTTTGGTTAGTAAAATATCTATTCAGTTCATCCCTAGAGTACTACTATAAGTTGGTAGACTATCTTCATTGCTTTCCACTATCAATTCATGTTTGGTGATAAAATCCAACAGTATGAGTCCTCTAAATTCTGTATTCCTTCGAATTTAAGCCGTTGATTTCTCACTGAAATCTCCAAATATTGTCTAGCTTTCATCTTCATATAGAGATATATATCTGTCTAACAGTTGGAGTGATTCTCGTATGTCTTTAGATGGTGGACAGTATATCGAGCTAATAATTTTATCTAAGTCTTGTTGGCTCTTTATTTCTATTGCTATACCACCTGTTCTTACAGGTCTTGTTTTAATTATATTCAATCCACGTCTAGCTGGATCTAGTTGTTCTTTAATTATTTTCTTAATCTCATCAGATGATATATCATTATTAGGAATATTATTATTGCACTGATGCTATTTTTTATTGCATTGTATAGATCTTTCACTTCCATTTATAGAAGAACTTCTTTCATCAATTTTGGATTTTGAGACTTTTTGTACTACTTAGGCATAAGATCCAGTCGTTTTAATTTGCGCCTTCAAATAGGCAATTTCCTGTAGTTGTAGCATAATTATTTTTATAAATTCGTTTATTGCGCCTATCATTCTGGCTTGACGTAGAGTTGTGAGTTTGCTAGTTGTAATTAGTAGTTTAAATTCAATTTCAAATCCTTTAGCTAAGCTGTAATTTTCAACTTGTTCATTGACAAAAGTCAAACTGCTATTCTCAATAGTTTGGGCTGCTCCATGATGTTGGTAGGACGTGCTCAAACCACTCTCAATGTAGTCTGCATTTGTTATATATTAGGTTGGGGAATAAGTTCGTAGCGTCTTTACTAAAGGCTTTTATTTAAACAAAAATCAAAAAATATATCAATAAGCTAATCAATTATATGTATATTCGTTTTTGCTGTTTATAACCTCTTCCCACCTCTCGACCCATTTGTTGATGCCATTCCATCAAAAATCACTTTTTATGGTGTCAAAGAAGTTGTTGAGCCAGTTTTAAAGGACCTCTTGGTGCACTGGGAAATGCTTGAAAAAAATGCCACAGTCAACAAGGAGCTCTACATTTCCCAGCTACAACGCGTGAATGAGGCTTTTCGTCTGAAAAGACCTGATAGACATGGTCAAACGATACTCCTTTAAGATAACGCCAGGCCTCATGTTGCACAAGTCGTCAAAACCGCACTCCAAGAGCTTGAATGGGAGGTCCTTCAGCATCCACCGTATTTTCTGGACCTTGCACCGACCGATTACCATTTTTTTCCACTCCTTGTCAAACTATATGAAGTGTGTTGTCTTCGATAACAAAGACGTGCTCAAAAACTGGCTCAACAACTTCTTTAACACCAGACCAGGCAATTTATGGCTGAACGTCATCAACAAATAGGTAGAGAGGTGGGAAGAGACTGTAAACAGCAATGGCGAATATATAATTGATTAACTTATTGATATAGTTATTGTATTTTTTAAATAAAATTCTTTGAAGTTTAAACGCACGAAATCATACCCCAACCTAATAGTAGATCTCTATCGTTTGCCTCTCAGCCAGTGTTACCAATCGGTGATTAACTAGTGTTTCCGATGGCCACCACCAGAAGGTGCTGGACCAATTGGTCTATTACAGTGATCTAATTGTGAAAAAAACACTAAGTCAACAAAGCACACGCGACCAAAAATTGGTAGCTCATAAAAGTGCAAATAAAAGTGCATAAAAGTGCAAGATCTTTAGCCTCGTATATCCTCTGGAAACTTGTTTGGCGAAAATTCTACTTTATTCTAATTTGGGATCACTGTGAAGCTGTCCCAGGGGCAAAGATAAATTGAATATAAGATATTTTATAGGTATATGATCTCTTAAAGCAATCCTTTTTAACGCAAATTCATAAAAACAAGTATTTTACATCATAGGTATATTTTTCCCTTAAGAAATTATTAAATTGAAAAAAAAATTAGACCAATCTATCCAAGTGAAATTTTAATGAATATATCTAGATTGGTGTAAGCTTTTTTAAAAAAGTGAAAATGAGAAAGAGTTTTACATTCGTTAATACTTTAAACATCGTTGCGAAGAAGAGGCTTAAAATTTTTAATTAAAATAAAATACTTATTGACAGTTACACTTTTATTTATGCACTTTAGAGGCTTGTTGTTATTCATGGAGTGCGTCAAAGCCGAGATCAAAAGATGCGAAGATACCACATTCGAAGAGCTCGCATTATCTGCAGACAATGATAATGCAGTCCTTGGAAGAGTTCTTCATGGAACATCAGGTCTTATAATAGATTTATGCAATGAAGCCACAGCAATTCATAAAGGTAAATTTGATAACAATGAATACTTATATCAGGAAACAATTCTTTTAAAAATTATGGATATGTTGTTATTTTATGAAGTAATAAAAATATCCCTGATAATAAAGAAAGGTATTTCAGTATCATTTTTTATATTACTCTTTCTTAGCTTCTTCTTTTAGACCTGGTTTTAGAATATATATCAAATTATTTTTAAAAGGAATACATTTGAAAGATAGAAACTAAATATAATTTTAGAAATATAACTCCTAATTGGATATTTTCAAATGAAATTCTTTTTTAAAAAGTTAAATTTATATTTTGATTTAACACTAATCTGATATCAGGTAACAATCAGGACAAATACCGTTTGTAATACTTTCATTTTACTGATGAACTCATCGGAAGGTTTTCATTACTTTAAAGTAGATTAGTTAATCCTATTTATTTCCTTTCTTTCAAGTAGATTATTTAATTCTATTTCTTCACTTCTTTAAAGTAGGTTAGTTAATTCTATTTCCTCATTTCTTTAAAGTAGATTAGTTAATTCTATTTCTTCACTTCTTTAAAGTAGATTAGTTAATTCTATTTCTTCACTTCTGTAAAGTAGATTAGTTAATCCTATTTTTCCCTCATTTAAAGTAGATTAGTTAATTTTATTTCTTCACTTCTTTGAAAAAGATTAGTTAATCCTATTTTTTTCCTTATTTAATGTAGATTAGTTAATTCTATTTCTTTGCTTCTTTAAAGTAGATTAGTTAATTCTATTTCGTCACTTCTTTAAAGTAGATTAGTTAATTCTATTTCTTCACTTCTTTAAAGTGTATTAGTTAATCCTATTTTTTCCCTTATTTAAAGTAGATTAGTTAATTCTATTTCTTCACTTCTTTAAAGTAGATTAATTAATCCTATTTCTTAATCAGATTAATATCTGTGACGTGCAATCATTCCATTTAATTAAATAAAACTACTAGTATGAGACAGTAAATAACAAAGTTCTCAAACCTTTATTAAAATCTTTTCTATTGAGTTAAACACAAAGAGTTGTTCAAGAGTGTATAATGGAAGTAATAATAACTAAAGGTGAACAATTTAGTTATTGATACATTGAAAACGACTTCATACGCAAATGACAGAAAAAATCTTTAAAAATGTACTAAAAGTCATCCTGCAAACTAAAGCAACACATTCTATTGCATATAATTTTGTTAAGATTTTACAAATTAATATTTTATTGATTCTGTAACAATTGTCAATTAAAATTTTAACGCTTTGAATAAAAATGCGATTTACATTCATGCCCGATTACAACCTCCAAGTATGTTATATTCAAAAAGTCAACCAAATAGCAAAGAAATATTAGGTGTTTTAAAATAATAAAGTTAATAATATGACTGGTAGTACTTTTCAAAACTAACCATTAATACAGTAGTGTCCAACCTTGTACTCGCGAGGACAAAAGTACTTGACCATCGTTTTGTATGTTTTTACCAGCCCGATAAGGTAATAGGAACAAAACACATTTTAAAAATAACCATTCCCTTATATTTCTTAATAATTAAAATGAGGTATGTATTTATAGTCATAAGAGATATATTACAAAACATTATAAAATAACTAAGTGCACATTCATTCATCACTTTTTGGTCATCAAGTATGCAGATGAACTTGATAGCGAGCATGCAGTCTTATTGTTTCATTCCATATCAGAGGACTCAGCTGAGGAAACTTATTTCAAATATTTGTAGAACTGCATTCACCAATAAAACAGTTTTTGGAAACTGGGTATGAAAGTTATGAGGAATTGGATGATTTAATAATTTGTTATGCGATCTGTATTTTCTAACGGGTATAAGAAATAAACTGAACAAATTGAATGAAGATCTCCAGGGAAAAGAAATAAACCCTTTTTCGATTGACTGTGACTGTAACTGCTTTTCATGTGAAGTTAAATTTGTCTATAAATCAAATGAAAGAAAAAAGTTTTCGGTAGAGGGATTTTTGTATCTTTGTTGATAAGTGATAATATCTTTTATGGAAAGAAACTTTTCTAAGACAGTTTTCATGTTTTGGATCCACTCACCTTTGTAAAAGTGGATTTTCGACCATGAAACATTTAAAGATAAAATGTAGATCGAAAATTACGAATATAAACTTGAAAGACTGTATGAGTTAGGCTTTAGCAACGTAAGTACCGAAGTACAATAAACTGGCTTAAGACAAGCAATGCCAACTTTAATATTAAGTATCAGGTATTTGTTTTACATTAAATGACTTTTACTGCATACTTAATAACGAGTCATATCACAGTTTAACTGTTAAATTCTGTATTACTTACCCATTATTTGCCTGTTGCCATTAAATGATTATACTTTATAAATTTTGCAATTTAAGGATTTAAAATGTATCTAATTTAAAATGTTTTTATATGTTGTTGAGTTAAAAAGAATAAAATTACTACTAATTCAATAATGTATTTATACTTAAGTGAGTGATAAAAATATTTTTTTCAAATTCAAAGTAGACAATTTTTGAAAATTAAAATATTTCTTACAATTCTCTCAAAAAATTTATATAAAAATCTATTATGAAATTATTTATTTTAAATGGAAGAAAAACTTATCTTTAATTTAAAAAAAATTTAATCTAGTATTTTTTTACGTATTTAAAGGCATAAAAATCCTCAAATGTATGTACATGCACCAAAAGAAAATTAAATGAAAAACAGCGCCATCTATTGGTGGCAAAAAGCATCTTGTATATGACTCGCTTTCAATTTTTGAGTTCAAAATGTGCCCGTGACAGGACAAAGGTTGGGCACCAACGCCTTAATATATGTTTTTGGAATCAGTGTTTTTAAATTCATCTTTAGTCTGATTTCCAAATGAAATTTTTATTATTTTAATTATTATTTTTTACACATAGGGCTCGTTGAAAATATTGCATGCATTAAAAGGACTGTTCTGAAAAAGCGACATCGTAAATGCATGAATGAAGCCGATACTGCATACACAGCTTACATAGGTGATGCTAATACAAGCGATAAACATAGATGTCTGTGAGTATTGAATCTATACAATATATAATCCTTAGTAATGTATAAGTGCATTATATATTGTTTAATAATAATTTCTTAAATGCATTTTTACAACATTGTGAACAAATATATAGTTTCTGTTAGGAAAATTATTATTATATTGTAAGTACAACCTTAATTTCGAAAGCAATTTTCTTTAAATAAAATTTATGTTAAGCAATGCATACGCTGTTTTAAAATTTATAATGAAGAATACTTATATTAATTGTTAAATTGATTTTGTTAAACAAAATACTTTCTTAATCTAAATTTTAATCATTGAACTATTTTCTCAATGGTTTCGAAAAATTTGAGTACAATATCTAATATAATTAAGTGAAACAATTCAAATTCAAAATATTTTTGACATTTGTTATTCAAATAAAATTCTGAAAAGAAGGCACAGGTGCCGTGTAATCCATGATTCTAAATTTTGAATTTTTTTGGCGATGAAGAAATGTTGCTAAGATAACGTATCGTGACGTGCGCGATGACGTTAATACCAGGGTTACCAAAATGGAATTTTCTGCATAATTCTTATAGGTCTCCATATGTATGACGTAATATAAACGAGGTTACCAGATACGTAAGAAAATCCGCCAAAAAATCACCAATCTCAGAATTTGGCGTCATGGATTATACGGCAGCTGTGCTGAAAATAAGATTAATTATGTAATTACAAAAAGAAAAGGTCACATAATTTGTACTGAAAGCACAGAAAATAATCAAATCAAATCTATCCAAACTTCTTGTTTTATGAATGATTTAAAATTAAGCTTAAACTCATCTATAAGCAAGTAAATTTTTTATCCATGTGACTAGCTGTATAGGAAACTTTATTTGCAAGTATTATTCCATTTAACTTATGGTACCTGTCTAGTACCTAAAATATTAAAAAACTTTACTAAAGTTTGATTGCGTATTACTAGTGTAGCTCTTATTTTTTCTTACGATGAAGAAAGATTTATAAAATTAATAGAATTAATGAGAGAAAAAATAGTATACATTACTGTCCTTAATTTATACAACATTTTAAACTAAATCTTAGTTACCCATTACGGAGAATTTAAAAATTAGCTACATTTTTTAAATAATCATATCTGTGTAAAATAACGAGTTATATTAATGAATTAAAGGTATTTTACTAACTGTTCAATTTATTGAATAAAATTTTCAAATTATCAAGGACGCAATTTCATCATGTTTCCAGTTGTTTCGTAAATAAGAATATTATCTAAATAAACATTTCTGAAATGTAAACAAAGTACAATAATTTTTAAATAAACATGACTGAACTGTAATACTGTTTTATATGTCTTTATAGAACTTGTATTAAGTGACAATTATATAATTTTTATTGAATATTTTTTCATAGAATAGATAGTTAAGTTTAAAAATATAGATTTGTTTCATTTTTTATTTCCTTTTATGCATATTTTTAAGTAAAATGTAAATTTTTATAAGTACTTTTTACCCAAACACAATGTATATTGGATTATTTTTACAGTTTCTTCTTGAAACTCAAATATAAATCATATATTTATATTTGAATGGAAAGGAAATAAATGTAAATAATAATTATAAAATAAAAGAAATTATAGTAAATAAATTAACTATAAATTTTAACATAATTTTGTGTCCTTAAATAAATAATATATCTCTAAAAAATATTCTCTAACTTTTTCACATTTTAAACTAATAAAAGTCACGGAAATATGTTCGATTTTCATTGAGGTGTATCACCCTCAGGGGGTTTACCTTCTTTAGGTAAACACGGGTGTCACAATCCCGAGGTACTCTAGTGATGTGTCCTCTTCTTTACTTTCCTCTCTGCTTTACTCTTTTGCTTTTTCTTTCTTTTCTCCCTCGTTGTGGTTACCTCGAAAGAGGTTGAGGGCTACCCTTGAGTAGCTTTCGCCGCTCTGTTGCTATTAGCTACTCTTGAGGACTAAATCACCCACGTGTTTGCCATGCGTGGAGACCCGTGTCCCTGGAAAGGAGTGTCCTGGTAAGTGAGGCCTCCTGAGACCAACACATTGCTTTGGCCTCTGCTTCAGGTAAACGGGAGGTGTGTTATGGTCCTCAGCACATCAATCGGCTTTATTGATCAAGCGATCGGTACATCAGCTGGATGACTCGTTTAGGGTGGAGGTCATCTCAGGGATGTACTGTGAGCGTATAGGACCTGGCTAGCACTGGTGCAGCTGGTCTGCATCCCCTTGTTGGACTCGGTGGTGGGTGGTGCCGTCAGGTCCCGAACTTTCCATTTGAAATATGGAAACAAATATTTCAATTCTCCCACGGGAGCACACTTTATGAATGCACAATTTTATGTAGTCAAACGGAAAGAGGGTACTTTTGATACAGTATCCCCATTCCTTATTCAGAAAGCCATTACAGGCACAGTCGGTGATGTGAAGAGCATCAAAAAATTGCGTACTGGCGACTTAATGGTAGAAGTTGATTCAAGACAACAAGCAAACTTGATTGTCAAGATGAATATGCTAGCTACCCTTGAGGTGTCTATCTCACATCATGCAAATCTTAATTTTTCTCGTGGTGTGATATCCGCCAAGGATTTGCTTAACACGCCCACGGATGAGATCTTAGAAAATCTTGCAGATCAAAAGGTCTATGCCGTAAGACGCATCACTGTCAGACAAGATGGAAAAGTTATTAATACCAAACATCTAATCCTGACATTTGCGACGCCAGACCTTCCGCAGCATATTAAAGCTGCGTATATGCACCTATCCATTAGGCCATTTATTCTAAATCCTTTGTTTGTTTCCAGTGCCAGAGATTTGGTCACTCTAAAGCGTCTTGCAGGGACAAACTGACTTGCGCTCGCTTCGCAGCAGTTGGCCACGACAGCTTGTCTTGTACTGCAAAGGAGAGGTGTGTAAACTGTAAAGGTGATCACCCCTCCTACGCTAGAAGTTGTCCTATCTGGATACTGGAAAAGGACATCACAACCACTAAAGTTAAGAACAATTGCTCGTATCCCGAGGCGAGACGTGCAGTCACAGCTCGAACACCTCAAGCAGGAGTTAGCTATGCAATTGTCACCGCCAAAGTCACCAGAGCGGCCAGTACACAAACGGATGCGCTCTCACTTCCGATTGTTAAATTACCCCCTACATCTATAGAAAGGCCAAAATCGACCTCTACATCAACTACCCGCAGAAAAGCTCCGATAGCCAAATCAAAAGGTATAAAGGCCTTAAAATTAAGAACTTCAAAGGAGGGCAATAATAGGCCCTCTGTATCCACCCGCAAAGCTTTTTCCCTGGAAGCTGATTCTGTTTGCTTACACCCCTCGGACGAAGATTTCTCGTACGAGGAAATGTCAGATGACATGTCCAGCTCCAGGAAGGGAGCTTTTCAATCTTAAACATAACCTCTTTCGTTTCATGGAACTGTCTTGGTTTGCGCTCACATTATGATGACATCAAATCTATACTATCAACTTATAGCCCCGCATGTATTGCCCTTCAGGAAACTTTCCTGAGCTCTGCAAACAATATCTTCATGCGTGGGTATAAATGTTTTAGAAAAGACTGTGGTGACAATGGCGCACTGTCTGGAGGTGTATGCATATTTACATCCAACAACTTTCCCAGCACTGCCTATCCTTTGAATACCAATTTACAGGCTGTAGCTGTACGAATTCACACAGCGTGTTTACTAACAGTTTGCAGCTTGTATCTCCCACCACATGATGTCATCCGCCAAGAGGAACTTGATGCCCTACTTGAACAGCTGCCAACACCAGTTTTGTTGCTTGGTGACTTTAATGAGCATAATTCTTTGTGGGGAAGTAATGGTACCAATTCTCGCGGTCAACAGATAGAGTAGTTTTTTTTGATAACTGTCTCTGTCTACTTAATACCGACGAGAAAACGTATTTTCATGAACCCACAAGAACGTTTCATACACTCGATCTTGCCATTTGTTCTCCTATACTACTGCCATTGTTAAATTTAGCTGTAGGAAATGATCTGCATAACAGCGATCATTTTCCTCTTGTCATCTCTCAGACTGGAGGTAATAGTGGGCAACAACCGGTACCTACTTACGTGTACAGTCGAGCATATTGGGCATTATTTACTCAATTGGCAGTTATTATGGATTCAATGGTTATGACAGAGAATATTGATTATGCAGTACATAAAGTCACAGAAGCAATTATTACAGCAGCGAATGCATCAATTCCCAAAAGTTCCTCTAAGTTACATCTGCATCGCAAACTATGGTGGAATATTGAGTGCCAAACCACCTATAAGAAACAATGGAGGTTATGGGGGATATTTCGGAGGTACCCCTCAACGGAGAATCTAATTACCTTTAAGAGAGCAAAAGAATTAGCTCGCAGAGCTCGTCGATGTAGTCAGAATGATTCTTGGTCTAGCTATATCTCTTCAATAACATCTTCAATATCTTGTAAACAGTTATGGCGGAAAGTGAAAGCGGCTAATGGAATTTATACGGAATTCTCTATTCCCATTTTAAAGTCCAGAGCTGCTCTATACACTTCTCCTCAAGAAATAGCTAATGTCCTTGGTGAAACTTTTGCTAATGTTTCAAGCTCCGACTCCTACACTCCTACGTTTTTAAGGATTAAGAGTCATGCTGAGCAAACATCAATTCGTTTTCACCGTGGACAAGCTTTGCCTTATAACTACATATTTCAAATGATGGAATTGAAGAAAGCTTTACAGCAGACCAAAAAAACCAGTCCAGGACCAGATAGAATTAGCTACCGAATGCTTCAACATTTAAGTTTAGATTCCTTGTTGAATTTACTTCATTTATTTAACAGGATCTGGACTGAAAATGAGTTCCCATCTATTTGGAGAGAAGGAATAGTAATTCCAGTCCTTAAATCTGATAAAGATCCTTCAGATCCTCTGAATTATCGACCAATAGCTCTAACGAGTTGATTTTGTAAGACTCTCGAACGTATGGTCAACGCCCGTCTTGTATATATCCTAGAAAAAAAATAAATGTATTCCTATCAATCAGAGTGGCTTCCGTAAAGGAAGGTCTACTCTTGATAATATTACTAATCTGGAAACGCAGATCCGCAATGCGTTTATGCTGTGGAGGAATGGTGGATGATGATGATGATGAATGATGGAAACGAATCATCTCGTTTCCATTTTCTTCGACATAGAGAAGGCTTACGACCTTACGTGGCGTTATGAAATTCTCCGTAGGCGTGATTTTGGCCTTAAGGGTAACTTGCCGATATTCATACAAAACTTTTTGTGCTCCCGTGGTTTTAAAGTTCCTGTTGCTAATGTTTTGTCCAATACTTTTATCCAATCTGAAGGTGTTCCTCAGGGTAGTATTTTAAGTGTCACACTTTTTAATCTTCATATCAGTAGCATACTTCATCAACTTTCATCTTCTATGCATGGTACCTTGTGCGTTGATGGCATGCTAATATCTTGTGAAGGGTCTAACATGCATTTAATTGAGAGACAATTGCAAGCATCTGTTAATAAGATTGCTGCATGGTATGCTGAGAATGGCCATACATTGTCACCTAGTAAGAGCAGCTGTGGTTATTTCTGCAGAAAGACAAGCCTCCATAATGATCCTTTCATACATATTAACAACACACCAATAACAGTAGTCAATCAGATAAAATTTCTTGGAGTGATATTCGACCGTAAACTAACCTTTCTTCCGCATGTATTATATCTGCGGATGAAGTGTGAGCGATCACTTAATATCCTCAAGGTGCTTTCAAGTACATCTTGGGGTGCTGATCGCACGTCACTCCTCCGAGTTTATCAATCACTCATTTTATCGCGAATTGACTATGGCTGTGTTGTTTATGGATCGGTAAGACTTTCTGTACTACAAAGACTGGACACTGTTTATCACTCAGCACTAAGGATATGTTCTGGGGCATTCCGCACATCACCCGTCCAGAGTCTATACGTGGTATGCCAACAATTACCATTAGACCTGAGACGAATGCAGCAGTCTCTCAATTATTATGCTAAGATCATGTTGACCCTTAATCATCCAATACGTTCCATGGTTCCCAATACCTCTCTCATGAGATTATATGATGTTCGACCTATGAGCATTCCCCCGTTTCTCACAAAAGCCAAATTGCATCTGTGGCTCACAGACCTATGTGATGTTCGGAAAGAGAGAATTGATCCATTTTATCATCCGCCTTGGTATGAACCAACAAATACCTTTATAAATACCTTTGCTCACTTCCACAAATCGGATACAGCACCTATTGTTTTTCAGCAGCTATTTTCTTCTCATCGCTGTCAGTATCAATCATATAAATCTGTATTCACAGATGGATCTAAAACAGCAGGACATGTGGGCTGTGGAATTATTATCAATAATACTGGTTTTAGTTATAGCCTACATCCATCCTGCTCTGTTTTTACTGCTGAAGCAACAGCTATTTACTACGCGCTTCAGCATGTGAATACAGATGATAATCATCATTTTTGTATATATATACTGACAGCATGAGTATGGTTGAAGCTTTGAGAAACAATAGTAATATTAGTCATCCTGTTGTGTCCAAAATGTTTAGAGCATTAGATTCCCTTGCTGGCAAGGGAAAGGAAATTATATTTTGTTGGATACCAAGCCACGTAGGTCTTGATGGAAATGAGAGAGCAGACGCAGCTGCAAAGGCTGCTGAAGATCCAATTTTACTATTGGCGCCGCTCTCTAACATGAGAAAGAATATAAAAAGATTTGTTTATTCTCTCCGGGAAGAATCATGGAACTTGCAGGTCAGCAACAAGTTACATACCATATTTTCATCCCTCACCTCATTATCAGTTTTACCTTTACGAAGTGCGGATGTCAGATTGACTCGCCTGCGTATCGGACACACATGTTTCACACACAGACATTTGTTTTTAAGTGAATTAAATCCATGGTGTGAGGCGTGTGATGAACCAATCACTGTCTATCATATTTTAATCTCATGTGTTAACTTTAACGTCTACCGTTTTAAATATTTTAAAACAAACATTTAAATTATGTTTGATTTGGTGGGGGAGCCACCCCACAGAAACCTACTTGCTTATTTGAGAGCAATAGGATTTTTAAATTTTATATATACATTTTGGAATTTTGTATACATTTGATTTATCTTGTATTATATTTTATAATTATATAGGGATTTTAAAATAATCTATACACTAAATTTTGTGTTTTAAAATTTTAATTTTGCGTGGGTTTCCAAAAAAAATCATATATATTTATAAAAAAATAATAATAAGTAAATAAAATTAACTATATACTAACAAAACTTTATTCTTGGCGCAGCATGTCCATATTTGGACCTTGCGCCATAAAACCCAACAATCCAATCTATTAAGGTGTATCGGTAATAGGTAAAACAAAGTTTATTTTGTATATATTCGTACGTATCGTTAATATAAAAGAGGAATGTTTCCTTACAGAATTATTGCTTTTTTTATATATTAACACAGACAAGTTCATTTTTAATTGTCTGTAATTTCATGAATTTTTTTTAAAAATAGGATAAAATAGTTTAATTGTGAGGTTGATAAAAACGTATTCATAATTATTTTATTATTATAAAAGTGCTTTATTTCATTGCAAAATCAATATAGCTACTTAAACCTTATTTTGCTTAGTGTTTTTCAATCATAGAAATGACTTTAGTGTGAAAAAGAATTCTCATTAAAAGGTTAATTATAGGTTCACATAAATATTATTTTTTTATATTTTACGAAATTATATTAAATTTTAAGCAAATTGTTAAAAACCGGACAGTTTTAATTTAAAGCATTATATGATCGGAGGCTTGAATATATAGATAATCAAATTAATCAAATTTTTAAAATAAAAATGAAATGATTAGTTCATTTTTTAAAAAATGTTTTATCCTATTATTATAAAACTATCTTAATGTAATACTTTAAAGTAATTTTTAAGCCAATGCTTTTCGTTATGGACTAAAATAATTTAATTTAACTAAATTTTTTTAAAAAATAAATTTAGTTTAATTTATTAATTTAAATTTTTAGGGAAGAATTTGAGGTCCTTAGAACACATACAGTCACCCAACTTGTCTAGTGGTCAGCGTACCTGACTGAGGATTGGGAGGTCGTGGGTTCGAATCCCGGTTCTATCATGGGTGCACTTTCTCTCTCTATCTATCCTGTCTTTGTCCCTTTCTTGTATGAATGGGCTGTGAATGGTTGTCTACACTATAAATGGGTTCCTATGGCATGTGTGTACCGAGGAAATCGGACTCCACACCAAAATATGGTTCAGTTGGAAAAGTGGAACCGCTATAATGCCAGTCTAGCTGGCACACGATAGAAAACAAGAGCACCTACAACATTGTTATTCGTCTATTTTAAATAAATTCTCTTTATAAAGTGTTTCTTTCTAACTTTATATATAAAGAAATAAGAAATAGAAATTGTGATATCTGTTTTGTTATTTTACATTAATTTTTCAAATTCTTGTAATTTTTTAGTGTAGGGGTTTACCTTTTTGCCTGCGTCTCTGAAAAAGTTCAAAAAGATTGCAGAGAAGAGGCTCGGATCACGATGGTGGAGGTCATGAAAAGATCCAACGCCGTTCTTTATCACTTTTGCAAAATAGAAGACTTATTAGAAGCCAAGACTGAATTCAAAGAATCTCTTCAACTGGAAGGAAATCGTCGAATCATATTTGAGGAAGCGTTTGATTTGCGCAAAAGAAAATGATTTTTCTATTCTAACTCTGTTTTCTCATAAATGCGAATTTTACTTGATAAATCAATGAAATGCTTACAAATAAACTTTTTAGGCTATTCAATCAGGTCTATATTTCCTTAGTTTTTCAGTCTAATGTATTTAGTACGGAGTTTATTTTGCTGTTCATTGTAATATTTTAAAAAGAAATTTCAAAGGTAGAATATATATGAATTTAAAGTATTATGAGACTCATTAAACCAAATAAATCATAGCCATACAAACCAAATACATCAAATCAAAAAATCATAGTCATTGTACACATTATATCTTTTGACATCATTATTCTTTGTTTTATTTAAATTCTAAACTTTATTCATATTAAGGGTTTCATATAAATTCCCTTTAAGTTTAAAATTTATTAATATTTACTGTTTTTAAATGAGTAGTCACATTTGCTTTTTAAAATCTGATTATTTTTTACATTTATCTTTATTAAAATCTATAAAACATTTTAAAATTAATCTAGTGAAATTTTTTCTATTGAAAAAGCATTTGTATTATCCAATTAATAATAAATCTTTAGAAAACACAAAGAGGTTTGAAAATTAATATTACCCGTTGTATAAAATTATTTACCTAATTCTACTACCAAATTTACCTACTTTAAATAATTTCTCATATTAATTTCAACTTGCATGTAATCTTTATTGATTTTTAAACATGACTTTTAAAATTACATTTTCAAAATATTCATGTTTATAAAATTATAACATTGTGAAACAGAATGAAAAGTATTCAGTTACAGTGAGGAAAATTATTTGTTAATATTGAAGTCACTAAGCAATAATGTACATTCAATACAATCAAAATGAATTTCAAACGATATACTGCACCATATACAATTAAATTTAAGTATAAAGTTAGTTAAATGCCTCATTGTAGTAATATGAGTATTTCTAGGACACAATCTAAGGAAATGAATTTTTTGTAATGTTTACCCCAAGTTCTTTAAATAGTTTATTTTCAGCAAAATATGCGGTGAAATATACATTTATCTATTAATTTATAATATCCCATTAAATTGAATTTTTAATTATCCATTTAGATAATAATTACATGCAATAATAAGCAATTAGAGATTTAAAATCAGAATATTCCCTATGATTTTTGAATTTCCATAAAGGCAGAGGCGTTAGTGTAATTATATTACAATAAAATTAAATAATTTCACATTAAGTGACATCTAATAGAGTATAATATCTGAAATTTAAATTCATTTTTTCTAGTAACCACAAATAACCAAATATCATTAGATATCTTTTAAAGTTAATATTTTACTACACATACCATGATTTAATATATTGTTTCCGCTCATTTCTTCATTATGAAAAGGCATTTTTTATTATTTCTATGAAGAAATTTCAGTGTACTTAATGTCACGTCAAAATGAATATTTTCATGTGTGTGTGTGTTATAGTATATTTCATAACAAATTTTATTAAAATTTTAAGCGGCTATTTTTATATTATGCTATGTCTCATGTCAATAATATATTAACCTATAAAAATACTCTTTTCGGATTTATATTTGTAAGTTTATTTGATATTTTCATCAGTTTTTCCATTGAACAGATAAATTAAGTTATTCTAGTACAGCAATATGTGTTGAAATAACCGAAAAGATTTTAAGTCCTTAAAATTTATGCGTGAGAAATTAAAAAAAATTATATTAATACTCTTTGTTTAATGATATGAGTAGGGAAGAAATAAGTATGAGTATCATATGAGTAAGATTTCTGCACAAAGAAGAGCATTGAGTAGAATGTAGGAGACCTTTCTCCTTCCCACCTACACTTTGCTCCTTCTTGCTGGGTGACCCCCCCTACTACTCCCTCTCCTTAGATATTATAATTGTCTATGTCTAAAAGATGAGAATAATGTGTGGAAACAATTATATTTTTAATACGAATATTACTTTTTTTAACTATTCAAATCAGTGAAATAGTAATAAACTTTATTTTTCTATTATACGATTATTTCTTCTATATGGAGTATAATTAAGAGAATAAATTACCTCCTTTCAAATAGAATTCGTTTTAACATAACCGTAATTTCGGTCTTATTATTTTATCACATTTATATTTTATAAGTAAGAATTACTTAATGTTCATTTACATATTTTTATTCATTTCTGTATGTGGGGATATTTACTAATTATTTTAAAAAGTTATGATTGAATTATTTTCAAAACTTCTAATATTTAAGTAAAAAAAAGTACAAAGAATTTTTTTTTTATAATTTCTATATTCTTAAAAAAATGCTTAATTTTGTGAGATGTTCATGCGTTGATATATTTAATAACTAATCATTACCAAAATAACACAAAATATTGCAATGAAAATTCATGGATATTATTCTACATTTTCTAATAATATTGAACTCTTTATATGTGAGGAATATTTAGGAAGTATTCATAAATAATCTAGTTTCACTTTCAATTTATTAAATGCCTATTAAATTATAACGAAAACCAGGTTTTTTAATTTTTGAACTAGCAACTTTTTCAAAGTTCAACGACTTTGATTTTACTTATTTTCGCCTATCACATATTATTAAACCGGCCAGGTGGTCAATAAAAACCGATTGTGTTCAATTCTATTATTAAAATTGTTAAATGATTTTTTTTCTTCTATTGAACAAGAAAGAGTTATTGTAATCTAATACTCAATTTCGAAAAAAGTTAAAATCTGACTATTGTAAACTATTTTTCTTGAAAATATGTTTATCACTGATATTTCAAAATAATCTAACGCATAAATACCGATCTATTTTAGGCATCTTCTTCACCCAAAGTGATATCACTTTACAAGAAGGTAATAAAATTTTATGAGCTTCTATTGAACTATGCATTTGGAAAATCATCTATTGTAACAATATGTGAAAAGGAAATGAATATAAGTATTGAATATTGAACCATGCAGCTGCGTTATACTATTAAATGATTCAAAATATGATTATAAGAATATAATCTGAATTGGAATGCATTGTGATAATAGTTGGATAGAAAGAAACTGTAAGAAAAGTTTACTTTAAAAATACTTTTCCCAACAACCGAAAGGCACAATATTTATATCTGCTTATAACGATTACATTCTATATTTTTTCTCATGCATTTCTAGTTTTAGGACCATTTGATTTCATTCCTTTAACATCATTGAAGAGGTGGGAAAATATCACCACTCTTCTTTTGTAAATTAGAGTTTCTTCACCCCTCCATCTCACACTGCTGAAGAAGGGAAAATATTTTTTCTAAGGGAAAATATACCTCAGTATGAATATAATTCGTTAGGAAAAAATGAAAACAGATCAAAAATCAAATATGAATTTAACAATGAATTCGATGCTATATAAGGAATGCGAATTTTCTTACTTCCATAGTTTCTGATCAGTTTTGTCACTGCATTTTACTATCCCCAGTTACTTGGGAATGCTCTAAGTGCAGCTAGTTATTTTAAAATTGAAATTTTACTCATAAAAATGAATATTTAAAGTATCTAGTAAAATAATTTTTCCGAAGATGAACGAAGATAACGAATGAATGAACGAAACAACATGAATTTTTCCGAAGATGTCGAGGATATCTTTAATAAGGTTGATTAACTTTTAACTGACCAGTTATTAGCTGTCCTGATTTTGGAGATATTACATCATCACAACTTGATAATCATAAAGTTGATGGCATCCCAGCTATGTGTACGTGTCCCATTTGCAAAAAATCCTTTTCACGCCACAGAAATGTAAAGAGGCATGTGAAATCGAAACATGCTGATAAAACTTATAAATGCGTTCAATGAAATAAATTCGCGAGATCTGATAATTTAAAGAGACATTTAAGGATTCATGAGTCCATTTCAGCTCAACCTGGACTATCAACCAGCTCCTGAAGAGAAACCTGTTACAAAACAACGACGAGTTCTTAAGGTTTCTCAACTAATCGGGAAATCTATCTTGAGAAATAAAAATCACAGTTTAAATGTTTCTGAAACTTATAAGATTCTGCCCACAGAAGACACAAATAGCGATATGAGAATATTTCTAAATTCAATTGAAACAGAAATTTGTGATAAAATTCTAGAAGATAATATGCGAGATATAAAATGGTATCTCACCGTTTCCGTGATATTTGTTAGAAAAATATATGTTTATGATAGTGAAAAGTGTTCGGCGCACTTCCAATCAAAGTGGATGATCAATCTTCCAGGACAACCTCTAAATATAGATGAATCTTTTAAAAAAGTTAGAAATGTTTATTTTTTCTGATTAAAATTTTTGCAAGTATTAGAAATATATTATTTTTACAATTTAATGTTTATTACATTTTTTGTTTAAATGAATGAAAATTATATATACTATTTGTTAAATTTTTATTTTTTATAATGTGATTACAAAAATTTTTTTTGATTTTAAAACAAAAGCATATTTTGAGAACATTGCATTCTGTAAAATTTTATAATTTGAGTGTTTTTACTTTAAAAAAAATTATAGTTCTAACGTAAATACTTGTTTTGAATTAATCATTTACTTATTTATAATTTTATTCTATTTCTTATGATAGTTTAATAACCATGTGTAGTTTGGGAAAATTTTAAGTAATTTAATTTATATTCATAATTGTATTTCGTTCAATGTAAATATTATTGCTATGAGACAAAATTTATAAATTCAAAAATATATTATTAAAGTATTGTCAAAATAACTATTTGATAAACTTAATCTTGTCACCGTAAACAAGAATTATTCAGCATGATTTCAGTTATTCATACATATTTGAAAATTTATTATAAGTATAGAAACACACACATAAAAATAAATAACATATATTTTATCAACTTCTTGTACAAATCACCTAAAAATATTTACATTTTTAGATGGTTTTATCACTTAACGAGTTTGAAGGAAGAGGCTCCGAATTGATTTTGGATAAAAATTGAGCATGCCGAAGTAAAAACCGCATTATATGAACCTTTAGCAGCAGCGTCCTACATTTCCTTACCAAAAAAATTACTTCTGAAACGTGCTCTGTCAAATATAAAGAACTATGTTGAGAAATGTTTACTTTGGTCAGTTTTAGCTGCTCTACATCCAATCAATTCAAAAAAAATCCAGAGCTAGTGAAAAACAATCTACCTTTTGAAAAAAAAATAAATGTAGAAGGAATTGATTTTCTTACTCCAGTAAGCCAATTATAAAACTTTGAACGACAAAATCTATTTTCCATAAATGTTTTTGATTATAACAAGGAAATATCTCCTCTATACATCACAAAGGAATCAAAAGAACAACATATCAATTTATTGGTGTGTGTTTTCAGAAAATGAGAAAAATCATTGTTGTTTAATTAAATGTATGAGTCGTTTGCTTTTGGATCTTACTAAATATAATGGCAAAGTATAGTATTGTAAATATTGTTTGCACAGATTTATGTAAAAAGTCAATTTGGATAAACATATTGAAAACTGCAGTGAACACGGACAGCAAAAGGTGAAGATGCCTTCAGAGAATGAAAAATGGTTAACTTTTGATGAAACGCAATATCAACTTCCTGTACTTTTTGTCATTTATGCAGACTTCGAAACTCTTTTAGTGAAATTGGACACTTGTTCGCCAAATTCACCGAAATCTTTTTCCCATCCATTAAACAGGCATGTACCTTCGGGTTACAGCTACATTATTGTGGGTCCAAATGGCAATATTTATAAAACTCCTGTTGTATATAGAGGCTCAGATACAGTAGATCATTTTCTTTTAAATTTGCTAAAAGAAGATGAAATTTTAAATATTATAAAAATAAGTGAACCTATTTATATAACAGAATAAGACATAAAAAATTTTAGAAACTCTACCCACTGTTATATTTGTGAACTTCCATTATTGAATGATAAAGTTCATGATCATGATAGATTAAGTAAAAAATATCGCTCTGAAGCTCACTCCGAATGTATTTTAAAATATCAATTAGCTTCTTACATTCCTGTATTAATGCATAATTTAAAAGGATATGATTCACATCTCATAATGCAAAGTATTGGAAAATGTAAAACGCGTAAAATAAGCTGTATTCCGAACAGTATAGTGAGAATTTTGTTTTGTTTAGTCTCGGTAATATAAGATTTATAGACTCTTCGTAATTTTTGAATTCTTCCATTGAAAAACTTATATGCAATTTACCTACAGAAAAAATGAAATTTACTCATACTATATTCAGTAATAAAACAAAGTTCATGTTGCGAAAAGGTATATATCCGTATGAATTCATGGATAATTTTGAAAAATTTGAACTTAAGTGCTTACCTCCAAAGAAGGAATTCTTCAGTAATTTAACAGGTGATATTAACACAGATTATGATTATTTTCATGCTCAAGAATTGGAAAGAATTCGATATAAAAAAACATCGGGGAGTACCATAATATTTATGTTATGAGTAATGTACTAATATTAGAGTACATTTTTAAAAAATTTAGAAATTTATGCGTAAAATATTATAAAATTGATCCTTGTCCTAATTACACAGCTCCAGGATTAGCTTGGCAAGCTTGTTTAAGAATGTCAAAAGTTAGGCTGGAACTTTTAAAAGATGTTGATAAACATCTTTTCCTCGAGCGAGTCATAAGAGGTGGCATTGCAATGATTAGTCAAAGATTTAGTCAAGCTAATAATGTATATATGAGTAATTTTGACCCAAGAAAACCATCGGAGTACATCATGTATTTAGATTCCAACAATTCATATGGTTGGTCAATGTCCTAGTATTTACCAACACACGATTTTCAATGGGTAACTACTGCAATAGATTTTTTTAATATAGATGATGATGTAGAAGAGGGATACATATTTGAAGTAGACATAGAGTACCCTCCACCATTGCATGACCAACATACGGATTATCCTCTGCGTCCTGAAATAATTATAGTTAAAGAAGAGATGTTATCTCCCTTTAATAAAGAATTGACTAAAAAATTTAATATTAAATTAAATAATTTTAAAAATTTGATTCCAAATTTAATGTCAAAAGAGAAGTACATTATCCATTATAAGAACTTGAAGCAATAGGTTTCGTTAGGGTTAAAAGTTATTCATATACACAGAATTTTAAAGTTTCGTCAAAGTCCTTGATTAAAAACAGATATTGATTTTAATACAAGTCAAAGGAAAAAGCCTAATAATAATTTTCAAAAAGATTTATTTAAACTTTTAAATAATACTGTTTTTGAAAAAACCATGGAGGATTTGAGACTTAGGTCTATTATTGATTTAGTTCATGAAGAGGAAAAAGCTAAGAAAACTGACTGCATCCCCAGCTTTTCATACATATAGTATTATAAATGAAAATCTCGTATCTATTCAAAGGAAAAAAACCTTCTATCTTGCTGAATAGACCCATTTAAGTAGGATTTTCGATTTTAGACACTTCTAAAACCTTGATGTATGATTTTCATTAGAATTATATGAAATAAAAATATGCCAACAATGCCAAACTCTTATTTACTGATACAGATTCTCTTTGCTACGAAGTGGAAACAAAAGACATTTATAAGGATATTGAAAATGAGAGACATTTATTTGGCTTTTCAAATAGTCCTTTGAATCATTTACTATATAGCAATGATAATAAGAAAGTTTTAGGAAAGATGAAGGATGAATTGGAATCCAGAATAGCGTTAAAATTCGTAGGACTGAAACGAAAAATGTATACCTTGAAAAGCGATTGCGGTAAAAAAAGAACAGCAAAAGAAGTATCAACAACAATTACCAAGAGGCAAATTCGCTATGAGGATTATGATTATAAAAATTGTTTATTTAATCAACCTCATACACTTTCAGATTGCTAGTATAAATCACAGTGTTCAAACTTCTTCAGTACAAAAATCAACTTTGTGTCCGTTTGATACGAAAAGATATATACTTTTAGATAGGATAACATCTCTTCCTTATGGACATTTTAAAATACACACTGATTAAATTTCACATTTCTTAACAATGATAGATATGGAGAATTACAGCTACAGGCGAAACCTCCTTAAAAAATTCGCCATGATTGCTACCTCTATAGGTGGTGAGGAGACGGAATCATTTAAATAGGTTAACTTGTAAGACAATACTACATTCAACATGGAGTTTCCAAAGTTAAAACATTCTTTTTCCATATTAATCTCTGGTGCATCTAATTCTGTAAAATCATATTTTGTTAAAAAATTACTTGAATCAAATATTATTCACCCTAAAGCCCTCTAAAGTACTTTGGTGATTTGGTACTTATCAAGCACTTTTTGATCAAATATCAAATGTAGAATTCATGGAGGGATTATCTCTAAACATGACTCACAAATTTCAGATGCTCTTATAATCATCGATGATCTTATGTCAGAATTAGCTGATAGAAAACATTTATCAAATTTGTTTACGAAAGAATCGCATCATAAAAATATTTCTGTAATACTTATTGAACAAAATATGTTTCATAAGGGAAAAGAAATGAGGAATGTTTCTTTGAATTCCTCGTATATGTGTTGTTTTAAAAAGGTTAGAGATAGGAAGAAAATATCATGTTTGGATAGACAGATGTACCCAAATCAAACACAATGTTTCCTAGAGAGTTAAAAATATGCTACTTCTTTCCCATATAGCTATCCTTTTATTGATTTGAAACCAGAAACAGATGATAGATTTCGCTTGCTCAGTGGAATATTTCCTGGCGATAAGAATATAATATACCTACCTCGGCAGTCAGTTGCAATCTAGATTTCGATAAGTCAGTATTTATGGTGCAATTGATTTTGAAGGCTTTCAACTTCAGACAGGGGTTTTCATTATAAAAAAATTGGTTTTTGCAAGTAAAGATACTTATAAGCAATGGTTATTGTCACCACCTAAGCCTTGGCATCATTTAGATAGGAAACAAAAAACATTTTCTTGGGTGTCGAGAAATATTCATAAAATGTCTTGGGAGGATGGAGATTTGGATTTTGCAATGTTAAAGGAGATTTTGTTTCGTGTGACTGATTCATGTTCTCAAATTTTTGTGAAGGGATTAGTAAAAAAGAGTTTTTTTACAAGTTTTATGTAATCGTGAAATATTGAACCTAGATGATTTCGCTTGTAGGAAGATTGAAGATTTACCTAAGCAAAAGTGTTCTTGTTCATTTCCCCCTAAAATTTTTAATCACTGCGCATTAGTAAAAGCAATAGCTTTTAAAAATTATTTAAAAAGCTTACAATATTAAAAAGTATGTAACTCTAATACTAGAATGTCAGCCAAAGAACATCTCAGTGATTTAAAGCTTTTAGCAAAGAATAAAACTAAATCAGTTATTTTACGTAGGTGTGCTCAAATAGTTTAATAAAAGCATTATCTGAGTGTATAAAATGTACCGCTCAGTAAACAGTCTAAAATAAAGCTTTTTTTCTTATAAGAATACGTTGAGGAAGATAGCTCGTAAGCAAACACGTCTGTATAAAAAGCTCATGTGGCTCGTTCAAAAAGGCGATGGATTCTTAAGCTTCTTGATACCTGCTGCAGTCTCAGTCTTAACAACTTTTGCGAATGGATCACACTAAAAGATATGTTCTTGTACCGGAGGAAAGACTCCAGAGATTTGCGGAAGAAAAACGTTTTGGCTTAGATGTTCAAAGGAACTCTATCTTAAAAATGAAGAACATTGCAGATGAAGAAAAATCAGATTTATACCTTCAGGTACTACAGAAATTTGTTAAGTTCGCTAATCCCGTAGAAAACAACGAGGAAAAAAAGATGGGGATGCATCGAAAAGAAGAAGAGTCTCACCCGTCGGAGATAAATGTTGCATCCGTTGGAGAAGATTCTCTAAAAATTGTTGACAATATTGAGGAAACCTTTATACAAGAAATTATCAGTACTGTTCCGAAGAAACGAAAAGATGCAGCTGGATAAGCTATAGATTTCATCATGCAGCAAAAAAAAGAAATTTTATGGAACGAAACAAAAGAATTAATTCTGAAGAGTGTAACACTTAAAGATTCTAATATTGTGGATCTTGTGACCACTTAAGGAGAGACAGAAAAAGAATGCCTATTGGATTTAAACAGTTTTTTGATACTTTAATAAAGCTAAAATTACCTGGAAAGTTTATAAAAAAATTTAAATATCAATATGCAAGACTTAATATTTGGATAAATTCTGATGAATGAAATAAGAATATTGTAATCGAAAATTTGAAAATAAAGAAAAAGTTTTACATTTATTTTCTTGAAATGTTTTTTTAAGTTTTCTTTTATTTAACATGTAATAACTTATATTTCTAAATTTTTGACTTTTCCTTAAAAAATCTCATACATTCTTATAATTTAAAAACAAATTACATAATCACATGTAAAATAAATTTGCTTTAGGAAATAAATACACTGGGATTGCTTTCTAAAAGCCATTTTTATTAAATACTTTTTCTTAAAATATTGATACATTCGAAAATCATTATTCTTTTTAGAAAAAACATAATTTAAAATATATTCCACAGAAAGACCTTGAATTCTCTTCAATACATAAAAGACACAATATTGTCTGCAAACATTGGAAGTAGTACTCTGAAAAGTGATCTTGTTCCATTTCACATGTTGGAAGAGTTTTGCGTAGTTTGATGCATAGGGTTCATAAAATAAAGGAAGGAACCTATGAGAATAAAAAATTCCCACCAAACAGTTCTTATTGTGTACAATCATAATATCATTGTTCCATTTCACATGTTGGAAGAGTTTTGCGTAGTTTGATGCATAGGGTTCATAAAATAAAGGAAGGAACCTATGAGAATAAAAAATTCCCACCAAACAGTTCTTATTGTGTACAATCATAATAAGCCAATGAAATCCTTCTTTCTCATGAGTATCGGTGTTAACTATAAAAGATGCTTTTTCTTTGTCATGCGGTAAAAATGTCGGCAGGGAAAACAACAATGCAGTTCCTAGAAGCGTTTTTATCTTTCGATAAAATACGTTGTATCTGAGAAGAATACATTAGTTAGCAAAATCATGTAGTGCGTTTCTTGATTTGTTAATTTCAATTACGTACTCAAATTCTGCAAAAACTATTAAAGATACTGTTTTTTCTAGTGCCTTATATTAAATTTTATTTCAATTCGCATGTTACTATGGCGAATCAAATTAAAATGCTCACCATCACAAAGATCTGGAGTTAAGTTAAGTTAAATAGAAATAAGACATATCCTTCAGGATATTCACTTCTTGATAAGAAAATTCCTTATATGATAAGAAAATTCCTCTTATATAATTTCCTTTTTCAAAGTCTAACTCTAGAGGCTGAGATGGTACAGGTTGTCCGTCCACATAGATACTTATAAAATTTGCATTATAATGGTTAAATTCAAAAGGGGTGATTTCTTGTAATTTCCATTAAATACTTCATTATCTATCACCGCTAGCTCTATCCTGTTGGACATTTTGCCAGAAAAATTTCGTATCATATCCATGGTTAAGAAGTTTTTCAATAATAGATCTATAAGGATATGTGTTGTTGCTAGAAGAAACAGTTCGTTCATTCAAACTCAAATCAACTTGAGAAAAAAGGGAATGTAAGAAAAAATTCACAGGACCAACTTTATTTTCTTGAGTTAAAGTTTTCCCGTCACTTTTAAAAATTCTTGCTTTTACATGTATTAATGTTTGAGAAAGATCAAGATAATCCTCTCCATTACCAGAAACCAAAACTTCAATAGGTGCTCCATCTGTAACATTTGCGATGGGATGGAATTCAACCTAGTGTCCTCTTTTAATAACTGAGTAAGAATAGGAGAGAAAAATTAAGATCAGATTTTACACATTCGAGAGAATCTTTCAGAATAAATGCCATTATATATCTTTTTCGTTTAAAGATCAAAAATATCACGTCCTGTCACCTTTCTCACTTTAGAGAAAATGGAATGGGTTTACTTTTTCTTCTTTCTTTTATGTACCTTCCCACTTACGAGTATGTCATCTGACTTTTTTATGACCATTTTTGCTAATTTCGGACCAGTTTCCTTACTTCTATTATTTGTTGATTCCTTAAAATTCTGCCCCTCTAATATATCCTTAACAATGTGAGTACCAGTTTTCGGAACTTCTTTGCCAATAGACTTAAAGCCACTGGTCAAAAATGGTAGTGCTGAACGATATAATATTTTGACCCAACCACCAATACCATACCCATTTTGAAATGATTGTCCTCGGTAAAATGTTAAACCATTTCCAGTTTGATTAGAGTAATAATCATTGAAAGCGTTTGAACAACATCTTTACTCTTTCAACTTAATTACAAAACTGGATTAAATTTAAGAAACACTGACCCTTTATAATTTTCTTCCTTCTAAAATGCAAAATTGCAATTACTCTTCCTTGTTCAAAGGGTACTAGTTCTCGGAATGTAGTCGAAGTACCATTTCAACAGTTTGAAATTGTCTTCTAATAACGGGGACGTGTTGTGGTCTAGTGTAGTGCGCACCAACAAATTCACCATCTTTTCTTTCAGCCTTTACGATTCTTAAAAGAGAAACTTGAACATATAATTTGAAGCTCTGCGATATCACAATACACATAAACAACATGAAATAAAGATTTAGGATCATCTACAAATGGGCTCTCTATTGTACTGGTGTTGTGTAGCATGTTAACTTTTTAAGAAATAATAATTGTTATAATAATATCAGCAGATTAAAGTTGAATTTATTTTCCACATTTATAACTGATGTTAGAAATTATAAATGATAAAAAATTTTTTTCCGAAATTATTAACATGTCAAAAACATTAACAGATACTTACATACAAGCTGCATTTCCTGGCTTGCCATGATTTTGTAAATATGGAACCACCCATGATGGTTTTTCCGGATGACAAACTGAATTTTCCATTTGAAGAGACATTCTTGCAAAGTATTCAGTATTGGCAAAAAAGTCTGTGAATAAAATAACACATGTTCAATTCATCATACCTTATTAAAATAATTTACAATTCATTATTGTATTTAAATATAATCAACGTAGCTACTTTTATTTCTTAATCAATAGAATGTATTTTTTTTATTGATAGCGTTTTCACATATTTTAAATCAACATCATGGGTATTAAATTATATTTTGAAAACTTTTTATAAAAATTTCAAAATATAATTTGATAAACTAAATTATTAAATTTGTAATAATATTTTAATGCTGTATTTAAATGATACGATAAATAATAAAATCTTAAATTAAAAAATTTAAAAGAAACAATTCAAATAAAAGTGTTGCCATAGAAAATGGAAAATTCATGTAGAATTTTTGAAAACATTTATAATAATAACAAAATTTATTCAGATTCAAATCAATGTTTATAGTTGTATAATTTTTCTGTTATTTAAATGAAATCAATTTTTATGTATTTTTTATTTATTTTTTAACAGATAATAGCGGAAGTGACATCGAGCAATTAATATTTAGTGATCTCGCTTAGAGCTTTTCATAAACGAAAAATCTTTCGTTATGTTAAAGTCATTTTGATTCATTGTTCATAAATTGTTTATCATAATTTAAATCAAAGCAATCCAGCTTAAGTTAGTCCAAAATTTCGATTATTTTTTTCATTGTTCCAATTTTATTTCAACTACTTGATTCGAAGAACTTTTTTGTACTGATACAATATCCAAGATTTTCTTATACTAATATTTTCAGCCTTTCCAGCTTTGTAGAAAAGATTTATAAATTTCAGCCTGCCTATGTCTACGCCGAGCTGGCAGCCGAATAGTTAGCGCTTTTGCCTTTGGTTCAACAGTTCGTGGGTTCGAATCCCACCTTGGGCATGGATGTTTGTATTGGTTCGGAATCCACTTTAAACCGTAGGTACCGGTCTAATTAGCCCTCGTGTGCAAAAAATAACCGTTGAGCGACAAACCAAACCTGCCTATGTCTACAAAAAATAAAACTTTCAATTATGGTTTAGAAACATTATTTCAGGTTCTGTTAATTCTATAACATTTATTCTCAATTTTATTGAGTAGTGAAAAACATTGAATAAATATCTATTATTTACATGATTATAATTTAGATATTTGAAAAAGTTGTGTTAGCGTTATTTCAATTTGTTCTCCAAAACTTTAAAGTTCTTATATAGATTACTGACAAAATTTGTGGCTTTTACTTAGCATTTATATTTTTATATATTTACTTTTTTTATATATTGGTGCCTCTGTGGGGCAGCTGTTGAATGAGGGGGATAGGCTCTTCTGGCAAGTTTCGCGACTTGATATCTTGGACCTTGTTTAGTTTATTCTAAACCAGGGGGATAAGCAACAACAGCATTACTTTTCAATATAAAACAATATTATTGAATTTAATTTCCTGTATTTCAATAAATTATAATATTTAACCTCGAAATTTAAAACAACTATGAATCCTAAATATTCAGCAACAGATATTCATCAATTTTGATTAAATTATAAGATTTAATGGTTACTTTTAATAATTATTTAACTTCTACAAGTTTAATTGATCTCTTTATACATTCATATTCTATGCATCTACAATAATTAATACAAATGTCACAAAAATTCTCTTTTATGATGTTTCAAATTATTATAAAAATTAATTGCAAACTTTTATTTTTGGCAAAAAATGTGACATTTTATTGGGGGCTTTTAATGTTTTATATTATCTGAGAGGATGTTTTTCATTTTTTTTCATTTTTTTGATATGTTATAAGAAAATAGACTTTTACTATATTTTGTCTTACTTTTTATCTCTACAAAAGTAAAAATTAATTTAACAATAAACACCATAAAGATGATTTACAATTTTTTGATTAAGATGACTTATAATTTTTTTTGATTTAAGATAATACTTTAATATATTTTTATAAATACCATAACGATAAATTTAAGATCTTCTTGCTTAGAATATATTAAGACATTTGCAAATTATATTTAAAAATATTACTTATTTAATTAACTGTAGCAGAAATTGTAAGAATAATTGTAATTCATAATGATGTCTATCTCTCAAACGAATATATCTCAGTTATATTTAAAGAAGCATCTAAATTTTTATCGAAATATTTGTCCAAAAAATGATATTAATAAACATATTTATATCTTGAATAGAAATTTACTTACCTGTAACCGCATTTCCATAAATCATGTGACAAAAGTAACCAATCACATTGATAAAGAAGGAAACTAGCAACCTATCACAAACAGCCAGTAATGATTTCACAATTATATGATACTAAACCCAATTTAAACTAAAATGATAAAATTGGAGCTATGTAACAATATCAGTTTATATAAGTTTATTTATGTACTAGGAAAAGTTCTATAACATTTCTTTTTAATTGTTTTAATACGCTTGGCAATTCTAAAAAAAGAATTTCCCTTATAAATATTTTAAACATTTTCACTTTCTTAACTTAAAACTATTGCCAGACACAAATTTAATAATTTGCAGTTAAAACTCAATAACATAATACACACACACACACAGGCACGCAAGCACGCGCACACACACACAGACATATGACAGAGTATATTATGACAAAGGGTATATATATATATATATATAATATATATATATATATATATTATATATATATATATATATATATATATATATATATATAATATATATATATATATATATTATATATATATATATATATACACTCACACTCTGCTGTCAATGATTGACTGAGTAAAATGATGAAGAATCATAAAAATGAGAATGTTATTTCTATAAGCGATTCTAAGAACAACAAATTTAATAATGACAATTGGAAAATTCTCGATCAGGTCATCATCAACAACTGATATTATTTGGATGATAGTTTTAGCATGTCTCTCGGACTGTACAGAAAGCAACAAGTTGAAACTTTGACATCAATTCGATATAAATATGATTGTAAACACACACGTGGAGTAAATAATAAAAACAATACAACCAAATAAAAAATTCAGATGAGAAACTGGGATTTTTTTTGTTAAAACAAATATCATATCTATATAGCATTTCTTATCTATATAGCATCATTGTACAAAAACACTGTACAGCCATTCACTTTATCCTTTAATATTGAGCAGATACAGAAAAAATCACCTTTTGTGTTTCAAGGGATTTGGTCATAGTACATTTGCTTGATCATTAGCAAAATATTACAAATCAGGTTCATTATAATAGATTGGAATCTACAGAATGGAAATTGCTTTCATGATTTTGTATATACTTAATTTAATCATGATTTTATCCCAAAATAATTTTTTTAATTAGTATTTTAGCTTCAAAATATGTTGCAAACGGGTAATACGCTTTTCCATTCATTGTTATAAAAATTTCATTTTATGAAAATATCAATTTATCAATCAATCAATTTGATAAAGACTGAAACACTATGATCCTTATCATTTAAATCATATTACTTTTACTAATTTGTGTATCTTCATTGTACAAATCAATTATAAGCTATGATGTTCCCCGAAGAAGTTTTCCAAAAGTTGTCCTCACTGGCTGCTAATTCTCTAAAATTATGATTTGTGCATCGCTTATACTCTTTTCGAACACAGCGTATCAGTTTCATCAAGTTCTGAAAGAAATACATGCCATGCATTATGAAATAGACTTCACAGGAAATAGTCAACATTAATAAACAGAGCAAGTCTAAGGAGGAATTCTCACTTCTTCGTTCGATATTCATAAGTTACTGACTTAAGTGTGAAGAAATACAATTTGTGCTTCCATTGCTCTTTTATACATTTCTTTCTAATATTTGAATATAAAACAATTGTTTAGAAGGTAGCCGGTAATCTAACATGATTGAGGGCTATATTTGTTAGACTGAATTCAAGCCTCTAACACGTTCCTGAATGAATATTACATAATTTAGCAATTTTCAGCCCGTTGAGTATATTCGTCTAGGAGGGGCATGGGCATAAAAATGTTATTTAAGAAAGTTTATTAACTGAAAAGAAAGCACACACACATACAAAACAAGGCATATTCCGACATAATATTTAATAGTCAATTAATTAATTAAAACTAACTAAATTAGAAACAAATTTAATAAATATTAGTGGCTTGCTAGGGCCTATTTTGCAGAGTACAGATTTTCGGATGAAGGTTCAATATCAGAAACGGCGCTTCTCAGTTCTTTTCTCTATATTTAGCTGAGATCTATAGTTTGTGTTCGACGAAATCACCCCAGAAAATACAATTTCGCAAAGGTAGGTTGTTGGAAATGGTAACAGAATATGAAATTTTCCCTTTTTTTAGAGAAGAAAACTCATCGTCCACTCTAGCCCAAAATTCCAATTGTGATTTATACCTAAATTGTTTTTGGTTTCATTACTTGCCATAAAGCCTATCAAGGTTCCTTCCTTGGCAATTGAGATTCCCCCGAAGTAATATGAAATGGATCCCTAACCCTCTCGTAACTTGTGATCAGTTTGTCATTAGAAAGAAATTATTTATTAAATTTTTTTGCAAAAATGGCTAGATGATTTTCAATGGTTACAAAAACAATTTTTATACGTTATTTGTTAGACTTATAAGTTTTAACACAATCATCCGAATTTGCAAACATAGTTAGGTTCTCACTCTTTAAATTTTTGCTGCACAGTTATAATTTTTTACAAAAAGCATTCATTTTACAGTTCGTATTCATTTTTATGCGTATCTGATCCTTGGAGTTGAAGATTCAAATTATTTAATTTCTCGTAAGTGTCAATCAAGTATCCCAATTTCTTCACAAATAAAAGGTAGTGAAAATTCTCGGCTTCCGGTTTGTTTTCGTCTTCAATGAAAATAGCAATTTCTTCCCTTAATTCATAATTTGGTTTTAAAAACTCCCACATGATGGTCATCCTAACTGGTAACAGTAATTGTCCAGCACTCATGTCTTCACAAGTTGCTGAAATGACGCTTGATTTCAGTGGTCTAATTTTTATTTAATTCAATTTGGTTACAACCATAGTTAACACAATATTCAGACCAGAACTCATTTCTTTGGAAGCTAGAGCTTCTTCGAAGATCATGCAATGTGTTCAAATGCATTTTAGTTCATTTTTTTCTACAAGTGCTGGTATGCTTTGGAAACTTCGAGACATTGAACGTGCTCCATCGTTGAATATTCCGAACCAGTTTTTCCATTCGAGGTTTGCCTTGCTCATAAAGTCATTTAATATAGCAAATAATTCGAGTGATGTTCCTTTAGTTCTATTGACTTGCAGAAAATTAGTTTTAATACTGACATATCATCAAAAAACCTAACATAGGCAAGGAAATAAGCATTTTTATTACTATCTGTTAGAAACCACTATTACAGTCATGTCAATGTCATACATACACACACATATGTGTGTGTCTGTTTTTGTATATGTGTACCACAAAGACACTGAGCTTCGTGGTACTGCTTCATCCTCCCTAATCACAATTTTAATCCTCAGTCTGGGCAAGGTCGACTCATCCTTTTACCCCTTCATTGAATCTATAAACTGAGTGTCAATCATCCCGCGGAACTAAGCACAGGAGGTTTCTCGTTAGGCTGAATACCTTATCGAGACATATGCTTCGCACCACAGAATTCTCGATCAGGGAAAAAGATATGAACATTGTAGTTCAAGGCCTACGTTTGGACTACACACACACACACACACACACACACACACACACACACACACACACACACACACACACACACACACACACACACACACATATATATATATATATATATAAGGTAATAAAAATTTAATAGTGTATGGAATATAAGTATAAAGATTTTACTTTACGGAGGGCAAATTTTGTAAATTTTTTCTATCATCTATAGAAGAAATTGTCATCTTGAAAAAGTTAATTTCCCCTATGGATTTAAATTCTCTAGCGATCTTTTTCAGGTGCTGAAACTCAGAACAACATGACTTATATACGGTAATATTTTGTTAGAAAATAGGAATAAATAAAAAATACATCTTGTAGCATAGAAATCTATATCTTATTCCCAGAATAGATAAATATATTGATGATACAATTGTTAATAATGCAGTTGATGCACCATTTTCTTTTAAAATATATCATTGATGCATCATTTTCTTTCATAATATTTCTTTTAAAATTCCCCATTTTTCAGAGAACTCCATAGCTGTTTGATTTCTGTGTAAATAGCATAATATTTTATCATTACGTACCTAATTATTCTTTAAGATGAACTTAAAAAAATAATTTTTTATTTTTAAAAGTAGGTACTTATTGGCAATATATATTAAATTCTTCAATATCTATGTCTGTTTCTCTACTATTGGGAGCAAGTACTAACATATTTAATCTTTTTATCATTGCATCCCAGAATTTTTCGGGGGGACAAGTTATGGCTGAAGACACTGAAATGAAATTCAGACTCAAAATGAGTTTCAGGAAATTTCCCCTCGTAGGAAAATAAATTAATATTAGATAATCTCGCAAGTTATAGAAGGTAAAAGAATAATTTCAGCATATCTAAAGTAAAAAAAGTAAAATATATTGATATGAAATCAAACTTTATTAATTTATATAAGCGTTTATGTAAATATGCAGAGATTATGCATATTAAAATATCATAGGCTATAAAAAATACTTTTTAAAAAAGATTATTAATTATTTCTTTTTATAATTCAATTTAGAAATTACAATTTTATTGACATAAGGATATTTCTAGTTAAAAAAATAATAACTGAATAAAAAATGAAAAGACATTTCTGAAACTAAAATCTTTTAACTCAAATAAACTTTAAAAAAAAAAAATTCTATGTGAATCTATTTAATTTTAGAAATATAACAAGAAGAGACAGTTGTCTCTAAGATAATTGTACAAATAATAAAATAACATTTTTAGAAATAATTGCCTTATACCAAATTTTTGAACTGAATAATTTTGAATTTCTATAATAATAATCTAATGAGCATTCATTAATTTACAGCAAGCATATAAATTGATGTTAAACATGAAAGAAGAAACTTTTACCTGAAAATTTCAAAATATTAATAACTCTTATTTCAAGGTTTTTAAAAAAATATTTTCTTCAATATTCTAATTGGAAAAAATAGTTTTTTTAAAAATTATTTATAATTGGTAGAAAAATTATTTTTCTGTTAACTGCTTGATAAAAATGATTATAAAATATGAAATAAAACGCAATCGATATAACGTTGAATCAAAATAAACTTTTTTAAGTTGTAAGTTATGCTTTTGATATAAATCTTTGGGTATCCTCTTTATGATGTAGAATAAGAAGTATTTGCACTCATTTAAATTTTATGAATATTCAAAATATTTTAAGAATTTTACCAGAAAGAAAAAATGCGAAAGTGAAAAATATTTTCCACATAATATTTATTTTTTATAAACTTAACTAATAAATGGAAATTTAATTATATCAAATGTGTGTGTGTAATATTTGATATATGATTTCATTTAAACTCAGTAATTATATATAAAAATGAATGCACTTTCTTATTATTTATTACTAGGCGGAAGTATTTGTTCCATGATAAGTTAAAATAGGAAGCAATTATTGCTATTTTCATTTAATTAGAATTTGGATAAGAAGTCACGAAATGAATATATAATTAAAAATTAGTTCCATAAAGAAATGTGCTTAATTTTTCCAAAGAGCAAAAGGTACTGTTATTCTAAAATATCTTATAAAATTTTTATTAGTTTAATTTGTTTATTTCTTTCAAAAAAATCACAAAAATAACCACAATTCAATATTTTAAATAAAATTTAGTTAACTATCTTTAAGTAAAATTATTTTTAAATGAAAATCAATTCCTTTCATTTACTGTATTCATCAATAATTGCCATATGGATCAGAGAGAGAGACTAACCGATATAACTGTATTAACATTAAATTAAAATGAGAAGTATAGAAGGAGAAGTATTAAAAGGAGATGTGCCTATTAATAATAACATTCTGTTAGGGAAGCTTCAATATTTTCATCTTCTTCATCGATATATCCAAATGATATGTAGCCCAATTAAATGATGTCAATAATTTTAAATGATTTTCAAAACAAATATTTTTTGTATTCATTTGTAATGTGCATATTTCCCAGTCATCAATATTTATTAACATTGGCATTTTATGTTAACATAACATTTATTAACATAAAATGATTGAGCAAATGATATATAGCTCAATTAAATGATGTAAATAATTTTAAATGATTTTCAAAACAAATATTTTTTTGTATTCATTTGCAATGTGCATATTTCCCAGTCATCAATATTTATTAACATTGACATTTTATGTTAACATAACATTTATTAACATAAAATGATTGAGGAAATGATATATAGCTCAATTAAATGATGTAAATAATTTTAAATGATTTTCAAAACAAATATTTTTTTTTTGTATTCATTTGCAATGTGCATATTTCCCAGTCATCAATATTTATTAACATTGACATTTTATGTTAACATAACATTTATTAACATAAAATGATTGAGGAAATGATATATAGCTCAATTAAATGATGTAAATAATTTTAAATGATTTTCAAAACAAATATTTTTTTTTGTATTCATTTGCAATGTGCATATTTCCCAGTCATCAATATTTATTAACATTGGCATTTTATGTTAACATAACATTTATTAACATAAAATGATTGAGCAAATGATATATAGCTCAATTAAATGATGTAAATAATTTTAAATGATTTTCAAAACAAATATTTTTTGTATTCATTTGTAATGTGCATATTTCCCAGTCATCAATATTTATTAACATTGGCATTTTATGTTAACATAACATTTATTAACATAAAATGATTGAGCAAATGATATATAGCTCAATTAAATGATGTAAATAATTTTAAATGATTTTCAAAACAAATATTTTTTTGTATTCATTTGCAATGTGCATATTTCCCAGTCATCAATATTTATTAACATTGACATTTTATGTTAACATAACATTTATTAACATAAAATGATTGAGGAAATGATATATAGCTCAATTAAATGATGTAAATAATTTTAAATGATTTTCAAAACAAATATTTTTTTGTATTCATTTGCAATGTGCATATTTCCCAGTCATCAATATTTATTAACATTGACATTTTATGTTAACATAACATTTATTAACATAAAATGATTGAGGAAATGATATATAGCTCAATTAAATGATGTAAATAATTTTTAAATGATTTTCAAAACAAATATTTTTTTGTATTCATTTTGCAATGTGCATATTTCCCAGTCATCAATATTTATTAACATTGGCATTTTATGTTAACATAACATTTATTAACATAAAATGATTGAGCAAATGATATATAGCTCAATTAAATGATGTAAATAATTTTAAATGATTTTCAAAACAAATATTTTTGTATTCATTTGTAATGTGCATATTTCCCAGTCATCAATATTTATTAACATTGGCATTTTATGTTAACATAACATTTATTAACATAAAATGATTGAGCAAATGATATATAGCTCAATTAAATGATGTAAATAATTTTAAATGATTTTCAAAACAAATATTTTTTTGTATTCATTTGCAATGTGCATATTTCCCAGTCATCAATATTTATTAACATTGACATTTTATGTTAACATAACATTTATTAACATAAAATGATTGAGCAAATGATATATAGCTCAATTAAATGATGTAAATAATTTTAAATGATTTTCAAAACAAATATTTTTTTGTATTCATTTGCAATGTGCATATTTCCCAGTCATCAATATTTATTAACATTGACATTTTATGTTAACATAACATTTATTAACATAAAATGATTGAGCAAATGATATATAGCTCAATTAAATGATGTAAATAATTTTAAATGATTTTCAAAACAAATATTTTTTTGTATTCATTTGCAATGTGCATATTTCCCAGTCATCAATATTTAAAAAAATTGTTTCATTTTTACTGTATTCAGTCCTAGTGTATTAAAAATTTTGTTTCATTTCTACTGTATTGCCCAAAACTAATGAAAGATTTAAATTTTCCGCCATTTGTGCAATCATTTAAAACTGATAGTTTTGAGTTAATCAAAGTGGAGTATTACGCTATAAGACAATATGTTGCCCGATAAAAAAAAAAAAAAAAAACATTTTCTGAACATGTATTCTCTTGTTTCGTTGATAAGAATTGGCTTTCTAGATTATTTGATTTTACACCATTGAATTTCTTTTTATGTGTGATTATTTGAAGACAAAGAACTATATCAACAGTTTCACAACTTGTATGCATTAAAGGGGGAAATTCAGCATTGAAATTTTGAAATTTAGAGTCATTTATGGAAAATGATCATTAAACATTTTGGCAAAGTAATCTCTAAGTGCCGGCAAAATGGTAAGAGTTTTATACTCTTTATGTGTTTTTTGATACATAACCTTATACTCCGTACTTTAGGATTCAGTAAAAAATAACACTTTTATAAAAAAAAGTGTTTTTTATTTCATTCAAACCTTGAATTTAATTTCTTTTATCCATTATACTTTAAAGTATTTTCGAAATACAATATAAACAAAATAAAAAAATTAAACATTTAAATTTAACAAAGGATGCATGTAAAATATTACATTTTAAATTTCAATTTTTGAGTTGGTTGGTTGTTTGGTTGGGTTTTATGGCGCAAGGTCCAAAAATGGACAAGATGCGCCAAATTTTAATTATGAGATAAGCTATATAAAAATAATGGCTTGTTTCATTCAAAAAGTTAATAATAAAGGTCACTTACAAATCTGTATTGGAAGCAAATGTCCATTAGCTTTAAAATATATATATATATATATATATATATATATACCTCACTTTTGCAAACATACAGAATTCTTACAAATCAGATGCAAATTTCCTTTTCTGATTTTTCATAAGCTTAATTTTATAGAGATGGAATTTAAACCTAATGAAACATATTATGAATAAGGATTTTCAATCAGTAGCTCAGATTTTAAGAAAAAATGTTCTTTATAATATCCCAAAAGATGTCTATATGCCTTAAAATTCATAACTTACTGCACATCAAAAGCATTTTTCTTGTATATTTTTATAGGTCTTAAGTTTCTCTTAAAGTATAAACTTAAGACGGTATATATTTTTTCACCTTATTTTATTGAATTTATTCTTTATACGTTTTTTTAATTGTTAAAGGGCCATTTAAATGACCCGATGTCATCCCTACTGGCTCTGCAAGATATAACAATCTTTGTAAAACTTATTGTAGAAGTCCAGACTTCAATTAATATGTGCAATATCAAAAATATTTCTTTCACTTTCTCCCATGTCAAGGATCATAGTGGTGTGTATGGAAATGAAAGAGCAGATTTCTTGGCCAAATTTTCTCTTTCACTTCCAAATGAACTCGATACCAGTCTACCCAAGTCTTATTTTAAAACCATTACCAAAAAGAACATTATCACAGAATGGAACTTAGGTTTTTTTTCTTCTCTTAATTGTGAATGGACTGAGTCCTTTTTTCCTACGGTTCCCAGCACAATAAACAACCACTGGTTCTACATTGACTTTAAAATTCCACACTTTCTCACTGGACATGGAAAATTTAATAGCTACCTACACTGTTTCCACATTAAAAACAGTGACGTGTGCAAGTGCAACTTCGGGATTGACAACCCTTCCCATATTCTTATTGAATGCCCATCTGTTTCACAAGAAAGGAAGGAACTTCGGAAAGACTTAAATAACAGATGGCCCCCGATTTTAGTGGATTTAGTTAAGACAGAGAATTTTGTATTTTTTTAAAAATTTATCCATGCTGTAATCTAACTCCTTTTTTATTTTTATATCTCTTTTTTTCTCTCTCTTAACTTCTTTTATTATTATTACTTTTCTTCATCTCATGATTTATTTGGATTTGTTATGTTGTACATTTCTTGTACCTTCCGGCCCTGTGTGGTATTTCTTGGTGCACAGGGAGGTATTTTCGTTTTCTCAAATAAAAAATGGTCCATCTAATCACGACATCTCAAAAATAAGTGAATTACTGTCTTAAAGACGTCTAATATCAACAATGATAATTTCATGGGGAATTTCTTAAACCGTGTTTATCAGATTAGCTTTTGAATTTTTCTTTAACTGATTTTTCGCTGACTCAGTATTCTGATACTCACCAGAAAGCTTTCTTGGGTACCATTTTTGTCACCTCACATTATTAACATAAGAGTAATAATGATCTAGGAAATCACCGTTCATCGCAAATTGTAGATGAAAGACATTAATATTACTCTTTTTTTAATATTGAATAATAATGACTAAAAACATGTAAGCTTTTTTTTTCAAATTTCTTTTTAATAAACATATTTTTTCACTTAAAACATGTAGTTTTTATCCACGCTTGTACATTACTTTATCAGTAACATGCATATGTATTAAACTAAGACTCTGATATTAGATTTTATGAATTTGCCTCCTTTAAGGACATGTTCCACTTAAATGGTATACTTATCAAAATTTCTCACTTTATTTATAGCTATAATGAAATGTAATAAATTATGCTTAAAATTTTATATATTAAGTTATGGAAGCTCTTTAATCTTCTTCTCACAGATTATCAGCCTTGGTAATTCGAAACTGAATTTTTTACATTTTTCCTTCTATTATCAAGTTTTCGAAGTTGAAACAAACTTGAGAAATAAAACTGAAACTTGTGGCAACAATCACTCGTGTAATGTGTTTTTATTAAAGTATTATAAATAAATAGTTTTTTATATTGCTTTTTTTATATATTTTTTATTTATAAATTCATCTTTACTTGTTAAATCTCAGCAAATATAGATATTTCATACAATTATATTTTCACTCTCTTCAACATCATACAACCGTTTTTTCTTATATATTACTACATTAGAAATCAAAGTGTTAATATTTCTTGAATCATGTATTCAAGATTAATAGAATAATTAAATTTATTGTTGTTTAATTAATGTTTAATATTGCGAGTTGATAAAATACCGTGTGTATTCTGTAAAATAAAACAGAAATTTTAGTTTTTATCATAAATAGGGAAAAAAAACGTGCCATCCTTTAGAATAAACATTAACAATAAATATTTTCTTCGTATCAAGTATTGCGGAGGGAATCTGTGTAAAAAAATGAGTCACAGAGAATAAAGTATTATTTTAAATTTTCAATTAGTATTAATTGTTTATTTTCAACAGTAGCATAATCGATTTCAAATACAATGAATTCAGTTTCAAATGCAATAATTATTTTATCATAGCATAATAATATGTGAAATAACTGAAAGATAACTTATAAGATTGTTTTTTATGGTAGCTATTAAAACACATCACTGGAAATTTTTAGTTTATTCTTGCAGAATTCAGTTCACATATACATGCATTATTTTAATAATTTAAATAGTTAAAAGGAGAAATAAAATAATTGGGGAAGAGAAAAAGTCTTTGGTTGGAAAAAGAATGGAAGTTCTTTAATAAAAAGGAAGAGATTAAATGGACATTTTTTTAAAGGTATTAATTGTTTTTAAAGGAATAAACTAGCATGTATTGCTTTATTTTTTCTATCAGTAAATTAGTAATTCTCTTTATGTGACATCTAATGAATTACCACAACATTTGAGCTCTATTTATGATAATCTGTTCTAGACAATAGTTTCTTTTAAATTAATTCTCTGCTGTTTTTGTTTAAACATATATATATATATATATATATATATATATTATTCTTATATAAATTATTCTATAGTATTGTCAAATGAAGTTGACAGTTGTCTTAGAACTTGATTAGTTAGATGTTGAAATGATGTAATGTACAATATGAGGTTTTGAAAAGAAAATTTAACTATATATTTTTTGAAGTAAATTTTGGAAGAATTTTTAGATATCTGACTGACTCGGATTAATTGAAATTTGAAATATACATTTTTAATATAAGCAAGCACTTTATATATTTTGAACTGAGCAAAAATGGCTATGCAAATTCTTGGGAAACTTCAACGGAACTAAGCTATCTTAATTTGCAATTTTTCCAGTTAATTGTTTATTAATGTTGTTAATTACTCTCGCAAATTTAGAAATAATAAAATCATAATTCCCAACATTCTATTTTCACAGAAGTGTACATCATTTTCATGCAAATAAAATGAGGGCTTATTATAAGAAAATTTTCTCCATTTCTTTTATCTATTTTAAGTAATCACATTTTTTATGAATTAATTACATGAGTTCATCAAAATAGGACTTTTGTTGATTTGATTCCGCTGAAATTTTAATGTATTTAATACCATTGACTTACAAATATTTAAATTTTAAAACTTCTTCATAAAGCAGTATAAGGATTTCTGTTAAATTCACTGTTAAAAATAAATTCTTAAAAAAATATTATTTTTTTTTAAAAAAAAAGTACTGATAATAATTTACTTTTATTTTGATTAAGCGCCTTATCATGACTTATTCTATTTTCAATAAAACTGTCAAATATATCTTAGAAGAAACCACTATGTCAAAGTTTAGAGTTCTCAAAAGTTTTTTTACTTTTAACTTCATTTATAGCAATATATAATATTATACAGCATTATATAATTATTATTAAATAATACCAATAATATTAATAATAAATAGCCATATATAGTTTCCAAAGGAAAAATTATATTCATTTTCTTATAAATTATCTGATTTCAAACATAATATAAAATTATAAGATTTCTAAAGTATTAGAAATTAATTCATCGCAAAGAAAAATGTTTGATTCAATAGAAATCTTGAATTCAGAAACAAGCATAATGTTTTGTATTACACATAGCTGTTATTTTTAAGAAAATACTATGATTTTTAAGAATGATTAAAAAACCTAAATTTTGAGAATATTTTTTAACTTTCTAGAAATTTTGTCTTACACAGAACTTTGGTTTAAGTTTTAATAGTTAAATATATTCTAGTTTGCCTTAAAGTCTATTTTCCCACAAAATGGAACTAAATATGCCCAGATCTTGTACAATCTAATGTAGGTAATCCTTGAAGATTCTGATGACTAACTTGGTGTTGTGAGGTCATAAAACTTCATCGTAAATGTCAGAACAAGCTGTTGCAAGTTTGTAGAAGAGTAGAGTTGCAGGATTGTCAAGAGTTTTGAGATTTCGAACAGAGATTGATAGGGTGTGATGGTGTATCCATGCACGAAAAAGGTATGGTGTGAATTGACTTGGATCGATTGGTTACGAAAATGGCAACAGCTGGGGACAATTGAGAGCTTATGACCAGCACCTGGAATTAATAAGAAGAAAGGGTAACATCAAATTTTGGTAGAAGTAAATGATATGTTGCTAAAGAAATCCTAACTTATGATAGAGAAAAATGGGCTATAATATCCTATGAACCTTATAAATCACCTGTAATAGATGGTACTGTACTGGCTCTACATATTGAGAGAGTCTAGTGCAATACTTCAATTCTTTGACGGATTTTCAGGGCATGTATTGGACATAAACCTATTGCTTGGAAGCATAAAATAGGTATGAATAGTTTCTTATTTCTGAAAAATGAAAAGATAATTACTGTGACGCAAAATCTTAAAGACTTATCAATTTAACATCTTTTGTTTAAAATACAATTGAAAAGTAGATCGACAAATATGTCAGAGAAGTTTGCCTAGTGGATAAAGAGCACTTTTTGACTCTCAGTCTGTACAGCAACCAAGTAAATCCATAGATAGTGTGATCTACATTCTATCCTTCACTTTGGAGTAGAAAATGTAAGGTTATTGAACTTGCTTTAGCTGTTTTTTTTAGATACTGAAGGTGCTTTTGATAAGGCACCTTTTCAAAACCTTCCCCAATTTCTTGCTAGAAAGCGAATTAATAATACTGTTACAAAATTGTAAATATTTTTTACAAGCTTTGTAACGGTGGTATTTATGGCTTATTTGACAAGTTTCTTAGCGACCAATTAGCAAGATAATTAGTGATTTGGTGAGATTCTTGGCGATCACTTGGCCAGATAATTGGCAACTAGGAGACCACTTGGCGAGAGATAGATGGTTCTGAAGACTTCTACCACCTAAGCTCTAGGGCATTATTGAGCGAAATGGCCTGGAAGTTTCCAGAACCTTGGAGAAAGATCTAGACTTTCACGCCAAATAAGCTATTAATACAATCGTTCTGCTGACCGAGTCAGTTTCAGAGTTTTTTCTAGCGGCAGGGAGAAGTAAGTGAAAACTATCAGTCTTGCCTACTAATTCAGAGCAGAGAAGCTTTTGTTTGTCTGAGATATTTGAGCTTTCTGTAATTGGAAGATGTTTCTTGCAGTATTAGCTGTATTAGGTCTGTGGAATTGCAATTTCTAGTGCTAGAATTTTCTGTATTAAGTTCAATTTGCTGCAAATAAAAGTCTTGCAAATTTTAACGAGTTTATTTCATCGACTCTCAATCAAACCCCGAAGCACTATCTGTATTATCTGTTTTACGATCAAAAACCTGCTCAATAACAGATTTACAGTGCTTTCTTCTTATGAGAAACATCATGATACAAGCAAGTACTTGCTCCCTTTCCTTTCCAAGTGTGGACATGTGTCAGCCAAACAACCTGCCATCCAACATTCTCATGCTCTAATAAGATCAGTAACTTGGTGGCATGATTACGAAATTCCACGTGACACCATTGTGTCAAGTATTGACACGTGTTAGCAGAACGATACGCCATCCACCATCCTCCCATCCATATCAGCCAAAACATTTGATGGCGTGATGAGGAAATGTTTAAAATCCATGAGGCTATGTGAATCCCCGGATTTTTTGCTAATGACTCGTGCCAATAATTTTCAAATTAACCAGGACATGAAGATATTTCTTAATTATGGTCATTATTTCTATTAAAATATTTTTGAATTTATGTTAATTAGTTCTTATGCAGCTTTTCAAATACAGCCGTTTCATTACCAATATAATTTTCTATAATAAGCAAAAAGAAGAATGAAATTTTAAGAGGTGGATATGGTACTTCAATTACCTCCGATACTGGTTTACGAGTCTAAGCAAATATGCAGGCCAGATGATTCGTCAGCAAATGATTCTGGAAAGTCATTGATGAAAATTTCAAAGGAAGCTGTTGAAGAAAGTTCATCTGATTCTCATCACTAATTCTACTGATAGCTAGAAAGAGAAAGATGAAATAATGCTCTTTCCAAAATTCTTTTTTATATAACAAAATAAATACCCGGAATAAGTTTAGGAGTATATTTTGTACTAAATGTAACCATTATATTTAATGTAAATAAGTATTTTATTGAATAACACAGAGGTATACATTTAAAATTCATACATGCGCAAATCTCGAAGTCTCGTGATTAGGTGAGTGTAAAGTGAAAAAGAAACCCAAACACCGTTTACTGAATTTATGTGCATGAGTAATATACGCTTTGTTTGCTCAATTAAAGGTTGTGTAGCTGTTTTCCTTTTCAATGTAAACATAAAATTTGATATACACTTGACTTTTAGAGAATAAAATATAATAGGTCACATTATTAAATTAATATTAAGTGTAAAATTATGGATTTGATGAAGAACTTCGTATGTTTCACTTTTAGAAGGAAAAATTGTTTTCTCGAATAAAATAAAGGGATTAAAATAGAAACAAGTCAATAAGAGTCGATACACCCTCTAGTAGGAATCATTGAACTTTCATCAATTATTCTTTCCTGTATATTTAATAAATTTCATAATATCATAGGTAAAGGATAATAAGTAAATCTTCTCACTCTTTTAAACACGCATATAAAGGAATGCATATTCAAGAAATTTCTTTATATATTCTCACCGTTTTAATGGTTTTTCAAGCTTGAAAAATATTAATAAAAACTGCAAAATAATGATGGTAAAAAGTTTTCGTTAAAACATATTAAATAAAATGTTTCACCGTTTTTATTCGAATTTTGAACTTGTATATCTTTAATTAAATTCACACTTTTCATATTTTAATTCAGTGAGTATGAATGTATTTGAAAAATAATGTTTACATGTTTTATAAATTAAGCTTTTAGGCTCAAATACTATAAGTATTTCATAAAATATTGTATATTAAAGATACTATTTTATGTCATTCGATTCAGAAGTATGATGTATTAAAAATTCAAAAATTTAGTTCTTTGAAGAATTTTGTGAGTCTCCTGAAATCTACAATAAGCTGAGGATTAATGGATTAAATAATTGGCATGGGACACTTGTAGCATAAAAACAGAAATATTTACCAGTATCATCCTCAGAAAAATCATGACACTGCTTAGTAAAGAAGAACAGTTATTTAATAATAATTTAATTTTCACATGTAAGTAGTAAATGAAGTTATACAATACGGAGAATAGTTTTCGCTTCTGAAGAGTTTAATCAAATAAAATCTAAAATAATATAAATAAATAATGTAAACAGTAAAATGAATACTTTTTGTTTTTGTACATTTGATTTGTAACTAAATTTGATTTGTTGAAGAATATTTCTATTAAATTTATGCTGGTAATAAGAATGAAAATTCGATCAGAATTCCTCATTAGTTTTAAATCTTTAACAGCTTTTATTACTATAGTTTATCAAAACTGTTTCGCCCCAATTGCAGTTTATTCTTTTAAGTAATTAAAAAAGGATATACGTTTTAAAATTAACGAAAAACATACCCATCCATTTGAATTTTTTTAATCTTAATGTTTTTAAAATATTATATATAATTATACTAAAAAATAGATGAAATTTCAATTATACTTATGTATTCTGCTATTAATGATATTAATAACATCATTAAATTATAGATATTTACTTTAAATTTGAAATAAGACATTGCGGAAAATTTAAAATAAGTAGGAATGTATGACTATAAGTATATGAATAGTTGTTAGATCACGCCCACACAAACATATGTAGGTATATGTATGCATGTGTATACATGCAAAACAACAGCATAAAAGTGGATTTAAAAAAACATATTAAAAATATATGCAGGAAACGTATATTTATTGCTCGAATAATATTTTGAAAACTGTATGAAATACAGAGAAAACTAAATATATTATAGCATGCTAATGTTATTTAGAACCTAGTTCGTTTTCAAATTTTACTAAATACATAAAATTTATTTAAAATCTATATTTTTGAGACTCCTGTAAGCTATTTAATAATGTAGCAGAATAAACTTTAAAAAGAAATATTTTTATTATTCTTTAAAAGGAATATACAATAAACTTTAAGAGGAATATCCAATGTTTCAAATTGTACTGCTTTTAAAGACTTCTTAAGAGTGACATAAGCTTATCTAACTATCTCATTAAACATTAAATAAAAGCAACGAATATATATATAATATATATATATATAATATATATATATATATATATATATATATATATATATATATATATATATATATATATATATATATATATATATATATATATATATATATATATATATATATATATATATGTATGTATATACATACATATATACAGGGTATCCCAAAACGACCTCGTAAACTCTGCATAGCTAGATTCCTCGTTGGGAGTACATAAAAACTGCCCAAAGAAGTGTTCCTGTACAATCAATAGTTTACGAAAAAAATACTAAAAACAAAATATGACGTTACTTCCGTTGCAAGAAAGCAATTTATTGGACATATCAACATCAGTATTTGCATATCTTTCCAGACGATAATGTTTAAAAGTGTCATGCATGCGCGCGCACCATTGAATGACTTTTACACGACGTTAAACTGGTATTTAAAAGACTGCATCTTGCAGCTACCGGTTGTCTTCGGATGGTGGCCAGGTATTCCATTCGAAACTACTACGACATGTATTCGATGTATGGCCGATGTAATGGAAATGTTTTTCGTTCCAGCATGATGTGGCTCCTGCGCATTTCTGTGCTCCTGTACGTGTTTGACTGGGTATGGAAGACCCCAGCCACTGGATCGGACGTGAGGGTCCGGTTCTATGTCCTCCAGACCTTATACCGTCTGATTTTCTCTTATGAGGCCATCTCAAGGAATTGGTGCATCGAGACATAGTGCATACACCAACGGACTTAGTTGCTCGTCTTCACACTGGTTATATTTCGGTCGACTCCACGATTCTACAACTTGTGATGACAGCCATTCCACGGTGAGCTCAAGCCTTCCTCGACATTCAAGGCGGACACTTTGAACACCTGCTTGTAATTGTGCATGTGCTCCTATTGATACGTTCAATAAAGTGTTTTTTCTTGCACCGGAAGTGACGTCCTACTTTGTTTTTTCGTATTTTTCTCGAAAAGTATGGATCGTACTGGAACTCTTCTTTGTGCAGTTTTTATGTACTCCCAACGAGGAATCTAACTGTGCAGAGTTTATGTGATCTTTTTGTTACACCCTGTATAGGTGATTATCAGCCTTGGTACCTGTGAAACACATTTTATTCGATTAAGTTTCAAGTGCATTTTCATGTCCTTTTTACAGCTAATATATCAATAATTTATCACAAATCTGTTTTTTCTTGAATATCGTTATACTTAACATTAATATATTTTATATTTGTGATACACGTATGTAATATTTTCAGAATAATTAAATTTATAGTTTTTTTCAATAAATGTATAATCAAAAGACAGATTCCTAAATCTCTGATTAGTTGTTAAAACCTGTAAAAAATATGTTAATTGGTAATAAGTTATTTTAGTTTTTTAGTTAAGTCAAATTTTGAGAATATTCAATATTTGATTTTCGGCTAAGAAGAGAACATTTCAAACTTATATTAATTATAATAATAAAAATAGTCTTAAAATCCTAATTATTTACAAGACTGATGACTTTAAATATTATAAATTATAGAAAAATTCTTTTTCCAGATGGTCATTCACTAACCCTTATTTGCAATTTAAAAAAGGACAATTGCTATATATTTATTGCGTTTACACTCATTTCTGTTGATATATTTATACTTAATAATTTGAAAAAATTTAAAAAGCTTTTTAACACAACACTCAAATGGTAGAAAATGTTCCTGAAAATCATATTTGAATATATTTTTACCTGATTATTACTATTGGATACATTTAATAACATATTAAAAATATTGTAATCACATATTCATTTTAATTAAACAACTGGATAAATTTAATGATTCATTGATATATAAACATGAATATTTTCCTTGTATTGTTCAGAATTCCTTTAAAATTTTAAAAAGTACCGATTTTAAAATTTTCTTTATGATATAACTTCATTAATAGAAATGGAAGTAAACATACCATTCAACTGCATGCTAACATTTTTTTAAATGTTAACTTAATTTTTCACACATAACATTTTCCTGATCAAGTAAATTTTAATCAAGAGATGTTTAAAAAAATTTTAATTCTTTATTTACTTCAGAGAGATTCCATATCAACCTGAAATATGCTAAAAGTTAAAAGGTATTGCAATGAAAACTTTGAAATATAATTATTTGTATCAGTTTCTACATTGCAATATTTTTATTAGTCAAAAATAATTAAAGGTATGTACACTGAATTATAATTTTTTAAATATACAATCACAGTTTTAAAAGTATATGCCATAATTATGATATAACAATCGTATGGTTTTCGGTGCAATTAAAATTTTTTCATACTGTTACATTCTCATGAAGATAATTCATATTTTCACAATTTAAATCTTTATATAATGAAGTGAGTAGAATTCAATTTCTAACCTAAAAGGTAAGCAAACAATGAACGAATTATTTTGGAAAACATAATTTTCTTCAAACTATATGATATTAATTATAAAATTGGATTTAGAACTTAATATTAAACCTTTATTTTATATTATCTAATGTTTTATAAAAATCAAGAAGACACAATATTGATTGAAATTTTAGTTTTGCATTTTACCTTTAGAGCACACTGGTTGGTTCTCCTTTCTCATTCGTCTTTATGATTCTGTGTTCATTAATTGTGTTAGAACTCCTTTATAATATTTGATTAAGTTTATAAATCTTCATAAAACCCATATCTAAAGTGAAAAGAGGCATCTCTTTAAAATTTGTAAATGTCTTTTTGGATTGAAACATTTCTGTTACATTTATTTTCCTTGTTCCTATGTATTTAAATTTAAACATCTTCAAAATACATCAAAAGATCACATTTGGATGTTTTTTCCTTCCAACACAAAGAGAAAACTATTTAAAGGTCGTGTTAAAGTTCTATCTCAATTTGGAGGACCAGAGCTGTAAATAAAGTATTGCTATTATCCATTAATATTTATTGATATGCTCATTAAATTTGAAAAAGGAGTATCATTAATAAGAATATATGTTACCACACTTTTAAAGCCTCAATTTATTGGACCAAGTTTACTAATATTTTTATTATGCAAAATCAGAAGTTTCGATATTGTGTTTAATTAAAAAAAATATTTCGTAAATTTTTTTTTCTTTCATCACAAAAAAGTAAACTTTTATCTTTTTCCTTAAATTGGAAATTTTCTACCTTGTTTTTGTTAATTGTAAAATATAGCTTTGAGTTTGATTTATAATACGGGAGAAATGATGTATATACAATTGCTCACAAATTTTATTTATACAATGTTCAACATTTTATCATGAAAAAAATTCAAGCAATATTGATGCATTGTCAGAAAATGAAAGTTATTTTTTCTTTCTCAAATCAAAGGCTTGTTCGAAAATTCTTTGACGCTCTCCTCCCAGCTGTAAAAATTCCTTAAATTCATTTTTCAGCTCCAAAATATCGTTTGGTGAACAAACTTTGCTTTGAAGAATTTTGGTTCGCTTCCCAATCTCCACATAGGTATTCCTGGCTACTTCTCCACATTCCCTATTTATATTTCCAGATACGCAAGCAAACTGATAACCAGCCGAACTAAAAAATCATTAAAAAAAGAACAATCATTGTTATTTTAAGGAATTACCTTAGAGTGCAAGCGACTTATTTTAAGTCTTTTATTTTCTTGCAAACTTGAGAACAATGATTTTTTTAATATTGATTTTATTATATATGTAAGAAAATATTTAATATATTTTACTCTAAATTCCTTAGATCTAGCATTTATTTGGAAGTTTAACAATGAGATATTTGTTTTTAAATCAACATTAATTTTTTTAAGATTTCATAACAAATTTACTGAACATACAAAACATTTTTTCCTGTAATAGTATCCAAACAGTTTTTATATTTAGAATTCGAATTAAACAGCGTTACGGTGAGATAGATTATATAGTACTCTAAAATGAGATCCAGATTAAATGAACATTTAAGAAATATTTCAATGATGTTTAAACTTCTTAAAAAATATTTTAAGAAATTCCTCTGCTTACACAAACATGGCTGTGATATAAACTACTAAAATGGGAATTGTAAGAAAAAAGTTTTTCATCATAAAGTTCCCTGATGTGTTAAATGTGGCCATAGAGTATCAACCATTCAATCTACATTATCACGAAGCATAATGTGAAAAAATAGGATCTAAAAATTGTTATTCAAATATAAGAACATTAAATTATATCTTTTTTCTTCTAATTAGTTTTTTTAACTATAGTGTTTTGAATGCTTTTGTATAATAAATTAATATTTAAGTTTCTTATAAGGAAATGAACTCTGTGTTGAATTCTTTTCCCAACTGTTTGATAGTACATTTATTAATTTCACGCCTACAAAAATCTAATTTGTTATTAATCAGTCATATATTAATCAATTTTAAGAAAGAAACAGTAAGCCCTTTCTATTTTACCTGACAATGAAGTAAAAAATTTCTTTTTAAGATCAAAGGACTACATAAAAATATATGATTTTAAACAGTTGCTGAAATGTACTTTCTTTAGTAAAAACGTGGAGTCTTACATTTTAATTTTAAAGGTATTATATCGTAATTTTAGCTTTTGTAAATACATTTTAATAAGCAATTAAGTACAAATGTTTATAGAATTTTTGAATTAATACGCAGCTTTTAACCTATTTTTTATGATATTTTATATATCTAGAAAAAACATGTTTACTGTTATAATGATAAACTGAAATTTATTGGTTTTAGTAATGATATTTTAGGGCAATGAGGCTTTAATCATGGAATACAAAATCAATATTTTTAAAAAATTTTGTAATGGAAGTGATAATAACTTTAAAAAATTACGTAATTTTGAACACACAATTAGAAGTCTACTATTTTAAATTCTGTAGACATTATATCAAATATTTGATACTTTAAGAAATAAAGGGCACAGGTGCCGTATAATCCATGATTCCAAATTATGAATTTTTTTGGCGATGAAGAAATGTTACCAAGATGACATATCGTGACGTGGGCGATGACGTAAATTTTAGGGTTACCGAAATAGAATTTTCTGCATAATTCTTATAGGTCTCCATATGTATGATGTAATAAAAACTAGGTTACAAGAAACATAAGAAAATCCGCCAAAAAATAGCCGATCTCAGAGTTTGGAGTCATAGATTATACGGCACCTTTGCCAAATAAAGGAAACTAGTTGCTTAAAATATGTTTTCAATCTGAAATACGTCACAAGAATTTAAATATTTTAATTTTTTTCTAGAAACTCTGTTTATATGTCGGATAGTAATTGATATACTTACAGACAATCGAAGTTACTTTCCGATTCAAGACTGCCCGCATATTCTAAGAATAATGAATGTGCTTCCTCTTGGCACCCAGAATTTTCATTTTGTTCAAGGACATCACCAATGCATTCAATATTTGCAACGAAGTCTGCAAATGAAAAAAAATTGTTACTTTCACACACCATGAAGTTATTTAAATAAAATAAAAATTGCCCTTGTATTAAACTTTTTTTTTTATAAGAAATTTTATAAATAAGTTAAAATGCATATTAAATTTCAATACTACTCACTAAAATAGCGTTTAATCCTATTTATGCATTGTAATATAGTCAAAAAATAGTTTCTAACTCTTTTTGGTAATAAAACTTGTTTATTACCTTCAATAATAATATTTTCTCTTCACAGCTTTATTCAACACAATAAACAATAAAAATCATTAACAACTCTATTAATCAATCAATATTCTTAATATAAATTTTAAAATTGAAATTAAAAACATGATAAACAAACAACAAATGTAAGTTTTTATAATACATGTTTAAAAAGTTTAAGAAAAAATTTGATGTTTAAACTGCAAAGTACTACTTTAAAAATATAATACTAACCTTTTGGGTTGTATGATTAATGTACATGGTATGTGACACTTTAACTTCTTCATTTCCATATAACATTTTTAAAAAAATAAAATTTGTGTGGTGTGTGTGTGTATGTGTGTGTGTGGTTGTTTTCTTAATTTTTATAAAATCATTTTTGTTTCCTTTGCATTAATAAGTTTTCAGTTTTCATAATACATTGCATATTGAAAATTCATTGGGATATAGATGAAAGGAATGGACAATCGATGAAAGGACATCAATATAAACTACAAAAATAAAGGAAATAAAATAAAGGGAATTTTAATAATAAAATTTTTAATAATAAGTTTTAATAATAAATTTAAATAATAAAATAAAGGGAATTTTCAAGCTTTCATAAACTTACTCGATTAAATTGTAGCTAATGTGCTCATAAAATTTCATTTTCTTTGTCAAAACAGTTCTTTAACAATGATAAATAAATATTGAATATTGTTATACATATTTATAAGTCAATATTGTGAATGTGTGTTATTTTCACGATTAGAAATTATTTTCCAAAAGTTCGATGCATGTTTTTTTTATTGATATCTACGACTCTTGTCGATAATGAACTAGTAATTTGCTTATAAATTCAATATTTTATCTAAGAGCAATTCTGAAAATTAATTCATTTTTACTTTCGGCACAGGTGCCGTATAATACATGATTCCAAATTCTGAATCATTTTGGCGATGAAGAAATGTTATTGATACATGTTATTTATGATTAAATATCGTGACGTGCACGATGACGTAAACACTAAGGTTACTAAAATAGAATTTTTTGCATAATTCTTATAGGTCTCCAAATATAAAGCGAAATAAAAATGAGGTTGTCAGATATATAAGAAAACCAACCATAAAAATCTCCAAACTCAGAATTTGGAATCCTGAATTATACGGTAACTGTGCCATTTTGATAATTGCGATATATTTCCATTTTGATAATTGCTTAAGAAATTACTTTCTTAAGCAATTATCAAAATGGAAATATCTCTACGGGTTAAGATCTTCAATATGATATTATTTTATTTCCATTATAAGAGTACTCAGAATATTTTCATAAATTCCGTATGTACTATTAAACAATGATTAAAAATGAAATATTATAATGTATATAAATAAAATTTTAAATTTAATTACTTTAGCTACAATACAGTGTTGAAATTACAATTATTATGTCCCAGGATGAAAATAATTAATTTTTAAATATGTTCAACTAAATTCTTGTATTAATTTATATGTTGCTATATTAACATATTTTAAGGTGTTAATTATTATAGTATTAATATTAATAAATTAATGATAAGAAATTATAATAATAAAATAAAATTTTAAAAAATGTATTAATAAATAAAAATAACATGATTAATATTTTAATGTGCATGCTGGTATTATATTAATAACGCAATTTTAAATATATTTTCTTTACTTTTGGGGAACTATACTTAAGAGATATTTTTACTCCTATGACAATAGGATTAAGCAATTATTCTAAGAGAAACTGAAATTAAAGATGTTGTGTGTTTAAATTAAAACACCTTTATGAATTTGTGTGTCTTCATCGCACAAGTCAATTAGAAGCTCTGAACTCCCCAAAAGAATCTTTCCGAGTGATGCTTTATTTTCATCTTCAGAAGTCGCTAGTTCTTCAAAAGTGGAACCCATGCACATTTGAACTTCCTCCGAAATACATTCCACAAATCTAATTATCTCTCTGGATAAAAAAAGAATGCACGCATATTAAAAATTAAGAAACGGTTTTCACAAGAAATGTTCAATTTTAGTGAAAATCTGGATTCTATATTCGATTGATAGATAGATTCGAGAGTATTCTCATCGAAGTGTACTTATACAGAGCTAACTAGTATATATGTATTCAAAAAACAATTAAACAAATATTATTAATTTATAATTCCCTAATTGTTTTGCATTTTTTCTATAACTTCCTAATGAATAATAATTGCTTAAAACAATTCTTTAGAGTGTTATACTATAGTATCTTCTGAGGTCAAACATTCCGAAAAATTTAATACATTCTTTCTCAAAATGAGGAATGTTGGCATAAATGTCATGTAATCGAGGACACCAAAATCTGATTTTTTTTTTTTTTTGTAACTGAAGAAATATTGCCAAGATGACCTATTGTGACGTGCGCGATGACGTCAATACTAGGGTTGCTAAAATAGAACTTCTGCATAATTCTTATAGGTACATAAGAAAATCCGCAAAAATATCACTAAACTCAGAATTTGGCATCCTGGATTAAACGGCATCTGTATGGGACGGTATTATTAATATTTTTAATAATAAATCGAAAGGTATAATATTAAGAAATATTAAATTTCAAAAATGTTATTTATATAAAATCAAATTAGATACAGGTAATTAAAATTCTGGAACCTATAGTAAAATAGTCTATAGTAAAATTTCTTGTTTGCTTAAAACTAAAAAAATAATTCATTGATATACAGTTAATAGTAAACACAAAATTTTTAGTTTATTATTTAAAGATATATTTCACCTGAAAATACATTTAATACAAATTATATGTAAAGGTTTAGTCAACCTTTACATAAAATTTGTTTAAATATTATTTTAGATTTATTTCTGAAAATATATTTCAATATATAGTGCAATATCTGAAAATATATTGCGTATTTTCGACTTATTTCTGAAAATATATTGCAATGAATATTTTACATTTAATTGCATTTTTGATGAAAATAATTTAGCAGTTTTAGGGTAAGAAAATTAAATATATTTTGAAATTTTAATGGCTTTTAACCTAAGTAAATATCTTACATACTTGTAGTTGATTTGAAACGATATAATCTTTGACATTCCAAAAACATCAACAAAAATTCTCTGTATTTCTTCAATCTTTTAATAAAACTCTAAATCTCTGGATTCATGGGTAAAAAATCTAAGCGAATTTACAAGTCCCGTTTTTTTATTTATTTATTTTTTCAAAAATAAAAATTTAATTTTGCAAATTATGGAAAAAGAAATTCTAGAGAAATGGGTCTTATTGACTCATTATTTGGCTTTTCTGATTTTCGATTTCAAGTACGTTACATAGATTATAAGTTTATTTCTTCCATATTTTGCAACCTATTAAAGTGTAATTTTTTATTAATTGCCTGTGTATTTGCGCAAATCATAAATAATATTTATCATTGCTTTTAATAATAGAAGTTAAACGAAAAACCGTATGATTCAAATTCTTAATTAAAATTAATTTCTAAGATGAAAACAAAACACTTTTTTTTAAAAAATAGTAAGTTATGTATTTTTTATCATCATCAAAAATACTATTTTTTTGCTTGTAAAAGTTGGTTGCAACTAATAATCAAAATTTTATTGCAGACTTGCGTGAGAGCTGGAAACGAAACATCATTGTTCTGATTATGTCTTTTTTAAAATGGAAAAAATGCCTTACAACACCACAATCTGCTATAATTCCTTATCTAGAAAATTACATCTATTACAATATAATAATATTAACCAACTATGGATTAGGTGGATAGATGTAACGTTTCCTGGTACACAGCCTTTTAGAAATAGTTTATTTTTCAAACCCCAATCTTACTGCAATAACCGCAGATGTAACGTTTCTTAGCATACAGCCTCCTAGGAACAATTTATTTTTCAAACCGCAATCAAACCACAACAACCGCAGATGTAACGTTTCAGCACGGGTGCCGTATAAACTAGGGTGCTAAGTTCCGAGTTTGGCGATTTTTTTGGCGGATTTTCTTATGCATCTGTCAACTAGGTCTTTATTACGTCATAGAGATGGAGACCTATAAAAATTATGCAGTGAATTTTATTTTGGCAACCCTAGTATTTACGTCGTCGCGCACGTCAGAATACGTCATCTTAGCAGCATTTCTTCATTGACGAAAAATTCAGAATTTGGAACCCTGGATTATACGGCACATTTGCCAACGTATCCTAGTATACAACCTTCTAGGAGCACATTATTTTTCAAACCACAATCATACCGCAACAACCGCAGATGTACAGTTTCCTGGTATACAACCTTCTAGGAACACCTTATTTTTCAAACCACAATTATACCGCTACAACCGCAGATGTACCGTTTCCTGGTATACAACCTTCTAGGAGCACATTATTTTTCAAACCACAATCATACCGCAACAACCGCAGATGTACAGTTTCCTGGTATACAACCTTCAAGGAACACCTTATTTTTCAAACCACAATCATACCGCTACAACCGCAGATGTACAGTTTCCTGGTATACAACCTTCTAGGAACACCTTATTTTTCAAACCACAATCATACCGCTACAACCGCAGATGTACAGTTTCCTGGTATACAACCATCTAGGAACACTTTATTTTTCAAACCACAATCGTATACCACTACAATCGCAGATGAACCATTTCCTGGTATACAGCCTTCTTAAAATTCCTTAAAAAATAAGGTATTCCTTAGGAATACCTTATTTTTCAAAGAATTTTAGAGTCGTTTCATTTTTGCGACTTTACAAGAAATATTTTATATTATATGAAAATTACTGTAGTTGTAAGTTAAATATTTTGTGCACATGGTTATTGGTTATTATGAATTCATTACTCATATTCAAAATGCAAATTCATCTCTTCACAGATGCATACACAAGAACCGATTCACTAACCTTCTTATAAGAGAAAAATAAATTTTTTCTACACTTTTATCACTTATTATAAATTATGGTTAAGAGTTGCATATACGTAATATGTTTGTTTAACAACTTTGAAACATTTTTTAATCTTCCTAAAGTAAAGAAAGCAAGCACGCTATATAATAAAAAACCTTAATATACTCACGGACAAGATTCTATAAATTTTTCTCTAGTGAGATTATCTGGGTCACCTGATTCACTTAATTTTAAAGTTATGCATTTAAATGGATCGCATCCTGGATCATGAGTGGCTGAAGTCGCTGAAACAAAATGATATATTTTAATCGAATGCATTAATCAGAGAAAAATAAATATAATGTACTGCAGTAATCACCAGATACAAATGATAAATGGTTGTATATTGATAATAAATCAAGATGGGAAAGTTTTAGATGTTTAGAAGTACCACACATTAAACTACCATAAACAAAGGAAAATAATACACATATAAAAGATATCAATAATTTCCCTTAATAATGAAGTAGTATTTTTTATAAAGTAGTAGTATAATAAGGTAGTTATTTTTTTAATAAATCAAAGAGAAATGCAGTGATCAATATAAAGCATATTTACGAACTTAATCACTTTTAAAACAAAATTAAAATTAAAATTTTGCTATCTTTTTAAAATATATAATTTTTTATAAATTATTTACGCACTTCCCGTAGTTAAAAACTAATGTATAATATTATATACCAAAAATGTTTTTGATACATAATTTTTATTTCCTTTTTTTCACATGAATTTAGAATAAACGAAACACCTTATTTTTGTCATTAGTAAGATTTAAGCTAATTGAATTGGATGGAATACGCAGACGAGATTGCACTAAACGTTTCAGTAACTGAGAAAGTCAAAGTTTCAATTCTGAATACATAATAATAATTATTTTCTCTAATTTTGACTACAACTTTTATAATTTTTTTTTATAAAAGTGATTATTTCGGTGAATCTTTAAATATTGTTCTTAAGAACCAAGTTGTCGTTTAGTGACAGCACTCTGCATTAAATACTTTATTTTTTATCTTACATTTTATGCTTTTTATTATTGTCCTATGAAGTTTCTAAATGTATTATTAAAAACTAGTTTAATAATTCAAAGTAAAACTAATTGCTTTAAAATAAAATATTAGTTAACATCTTTGTTATTACTACACATTTTTTAAATAGAAACGTGATTAAATTTGCAAAATTTGGTGACATTTTATTTGGTGAAAAAATCGAAGAGATAACCAAAATTACCCTTAATTGTCGGGAATTTTATTTTTTATAATAAATAAATTACTTTACCATTTAATCCAAAATTTATTTCAAATCACGAAGGTAAAATATTTAAAATTGAAACCAATTCTAAAAAATTTTCTATGCCTACTGATTTATTTATAAATTCTCTCAAGTCAGTTTTTCATTGCTTTTTGGAGAATTTTCAATTCATTGCAGTTCACAATTGGAGCAAAGAATGAAACTTAAGAACCATTTGGCATCTAAGTCGACAAATTATCTATTAAAAATCAGATATTTTACATATTAAGATATGAGTCTAGATATCTAATTTATGTTTGAGTTCAGCAACATATTAACCACTATATTTAATAAGGGATAAATTTGCATTAAATCATTCAGAAAATATTTCCAATCATAACTAAACGTCATAAAATTCTTATATTAACCCTTATATACACCAACTTTTTCTCAGTAACTTTTCCCGTGTTGATGAATTTTGGAATTATTTACAATAATATACTAACTAGAGCTCTTTAATCTCATATTGATGTTTATTTTTTGCCAAGTTTAATAGAATATTAGTATACTTCAACAAAAAACATTCAACTAAAAATTAAATTTTCGTAATACAACGACAAAATTTTTATCATTTATCTGCCAAAATATTTTTCTTTTACTTGGCTTTATTATTTAAACAGGTTGGTGAAGGAATTCTAGAAAAATCTGTACAAATTCAAAAGAGCATTTCAATTTTTTTACATGATATGCTTTATTATTTACAAATTTCTTAGTTTGCTTAATAATAACTTAATAAGCCTTACTCATCTTAAAGCAAACATATGGAATTAATTAAAAAAGAAAGAAAATATTACCAAAATTCTTAAAGAAAATATTTGATACAATTTTAAGATAAATATTATCTGTATTTTTTGTAAATAGCTTGATAAAAATAATCGTATAAAAATATTCATAAAGTAAACAGAAGAAATAATCTTTCAGCAAAATATTTGCGTTGTAATTAAAATTTATAAATATCGAATAGAAAGTGTTTTAAAGAACATACCAATATAAAAAATTGCGAGAGCAAATATAATTTTCCACATGATAGCAATTTTTTTCAAAACCAAAAAAGTATTCAAGTGATTCAGTACTGCACTAAAAATACTATATCTTATAAAAATGTTTCCTCTAACTCAGAAGAATTATCAAATACATTTTCTTTTATATAAATGCTTCTATTTTTTATTTTTATTGGTAAACGGAAGCATTTGATGCATGATAAACTGAAACAGGAAACCACTAATGAAATTTCAATCTAATTAGCCTTTAAACAGAAAAGATTAATATTTTTTAATTAAAAAATTTTAATAAAGAAATTGTAATCTTAGAATCGTCTCAATGAACTGATTTTGTAAAATGACTTGTATACATTAAATGTTTTAATTCTCAATTTTCTTAATAAATAAAGTTCTAATATTGGAACAGTTTTAAGGAGATAATTTTACATTTTTTTACAAAATTTAGCTATAATTATATTAAATGAACATTATTTTTCATATATAATGCAAATGATTTGCTTTATTACATAAATCAATTCTTAATGTAGATGCACACAAGTAGGCAATAATTTTTATTAAAAATATTTTCAAAGGGAAATCAATTTTAATTTGTAAAAAACACAATGTAAACATTTGTTAGTGAGTGAAACATTTTTTTATATCTTATGATGATACTTATTCCTCTAATACAGAAGTATAATACTTTTATTAAAGAAAGTACAACTATATACATTTGATAAAATTATGGAGATAATTTTCTCTATTTTATAATAAGGCAAATACTGTTTAAATAAAGACTTAGATAATTTCTATGACATGCATTGTATTACCCCATTTGTTAAAAATTTAATCATCTTGAAAATTAATCAGAGAACACAGCTATTTGAGTATTCTTCTTTCAAGAAACTATTTAGATGACATAAAATTTTCTTCGTGCTTTTAAGGGAACGAGAGTTTTTACAGCCTACAAAAATAACGAATATTCTTATTATTTATTGGTCTAAAGTTTACTCTTCTTTCTTATTCTCAATATTTTTATTTTCCGATGAATTCCCAAAACTGTTATTAATATGCGGTTGATAAGCAAATTAATCATTTCTAAAATCTAATTTTATTGAACTAAATTTATTAATATTTTTATGCAAAATATTAAATTTTGATATCGTGTTTAATCAAAAGTCTGTAGTAAATATAAAGATACTTATAACACAAGTATGATTACACTCTTCCATTTTTACGACTTCCAAATATATACATTAATTAATTTAAAGTCATATCAAAATTAATTGTTTTAATTTTTTTTCTCTCTTGTAATATTTATGAAACTAATTTATTGAGATCTTTATGGAATAGTTTTATATTTATAACATTAGTTATACAATGTTTTGTAAAACTTAATTTTTTTTGTTTGTAATGTAATTTGCATTTTTGAACAATGATTTCATTAAAGATAAATGTTATGGTAAAATATAAAATGAATTTATTTTAGAGATTCATTTTTTGGGAAAGATATAAAATTTGGAGTAATTATATATTAAGATGTTTAGATTATTAGAATATTAATAAAGAAGCTTTTTTGTGAATGTAATGAAAATATTAATAAAGATGCACGATAAAAATATTTCCATTGCATGAGTTTATTTTAAATAATTCCATCAAACATATTTTAAATAATTCCATCAAACATAATTTTTTTTTAAAAAAAATTAACAATTTTACTAATTAGTGGGTGGGCCCTAATAGGATTTCATAGATGTTCTGATAAGTTTTAATTCTTTTTAATAATTAAAATTTTGTAAAACCTTTTTCATGAACATGTATTATATAATTTTGTGTTATCTGATTCATTATTTAATATTTTAATATTGAGAAACTTGGTTCTTCAATTTTATTGGAAAACTTTGGAAAAATTGAATTTTTTATAACTGATTTGCTAATGCTGATATCCCAGAATTTTTGGAGCAATTCATATGGAATTTCTCCCGCAAAATCTAACTTCTTTTTCCAGTCCATTCATCAGAGAGGAATTAATAGATTCAAGTTCAAAAATTATAAAGTGCTTTTGATAAGATCTATCAAGACTTGAAATTACCTTATGAAGATGATATTCTTGGCACAATACATTTGACAATCTAATTTTGGAATGGTATTGAAAAAGCTGTATGTGTGTAATTTCAACATTCAGTTCTTAATAAACAAATTACCGAAACTGAAGAAAGCAAAGGACATTTACATCATGATTTGAATGATAATTAGCTATTTATCCATGCACTTCTATAAAGAAAACCAGCTTTAGAATTTTTCAGTAGGGGTTAAGAAACAATTTGAACATGAAAACTATTAGGCCATCAATTGGTTAAGATCGTAATGAATGAGAATAATTAAGAAATTTCACATAGTAAATAAGAAGAAAATTTCTTAAGTCTGCAAACATCAGCAAAACAAGCAGATGAATGGTATGATTTAGAAACTTTTTGAGAAAAATTACCTAGAAGTTATTTCCTAAATCGATATAAATGTTAATTTCTTTCTACAAATGCAGTTTTGAAACACGAAAAAGTTAGTGATTATTTATCAGATGTGTTCGTCAATAAATGCAGAATTACTTTTAAGTTTCAATATAAGTTTGATTTTGAGTTTTATGTAGTACATATTAAATTATTTTTACTAAAAGTACCACGACAATCTTATAATGCGTTTTCATATCACATGATTTCATTCGCTCGTGTTTTCCTCCATATAACGCTTTGATTCGCCACCTTATATATTTGTACTGTAAAATTTACAATGATTTGTACAGTTCACTATCAATTTACTATACGTTTGCTCATTGAGTTAATTATGTTTTTTAAATTAAATTATAATACTGAACATTGAATATTCTGCGAAGAAAAGATGTCGGATACAGTTATTTCGGATAGCTAATACAGCGAATAAATATTTAAAAAAAAAACTGTTTTTGGAAATATTTATATAACTTATTTCAAACTAATTGTTTTTTAGTTATATTTATATAAGTTTTTTTTTTTTTAATTTCGAATATTCTTAATCTGATTTTAATAAAAAAAAACTCAAAAATTTCCTTTATAATATTATTTCCTTAATATTTGATTTATGAACACTTTAATGAAAGAAATTAAACGTGAATCATTTGATTCTAACGCTTTATACGAAATCATACGTCGGGGTCTCAAGAAAATATAAGCCTTATATTCCTATAAGGCGTATTTAATATACTATGCTTTAAGGGATTACTGCATCTTATATAATAATTAGCAGTTTGTTAAATAAATTAGTTTTTAAGATCTCGAACTTACATTTATATTTTACAAATTTAAATTAGTATTAAATTATAGTATTAAAGAACTATTTTATTGGTTCTCCTATTGTACATATACTATTGTACATCCTACTATTTCATTGGTACATATTTAGCTAAAAATATGAATATCCTGAAAACTATATAAATATAAAATAATAATAAAAAAATTAAATTAAATAAAGTTTTATAAAATTTTATAAATAAAACTTTACAAAAAAATTACAAGAATTTGTTAAAAAATTTTTTCAAAATTTTACAAACATTTTATTTTGTAAAATTTAGTTTTATTTTATGAAATTTTATAAAATTTATTTTATGCAATTTTTTATTGCATAAAATAAATTTTATAAAATTTCATAAAATAAAACTAAATTTTACAAAATAAAATTTTATAAAAACATGTTTAAATTTTATCAAATTAATATCAAATTAATATTTAAATTTTATAAAACATGTTTAAATTTTATAAAAACATATAAAATTTTATAAAAACATGTTTATAAAATTAAATTTTATAAAATATAATAAAATTTCATAAAATAAAATAAAATAGAATAAAATTGCATAAAATAAAATAAAAATTTCATAAAATAAAACATAAAAAAATGAAATTGATGAATTTGATGAAATTTTATAAAATAAAATTTCAGGAAATAAAATTTTACACAATAAAAAAGCTTTCATAACATAAAATAAATTAATATAAAATTTCATAAATTAAAATAAAATAATATTTTATCAAATAATATAAAATAAAATAAAATTTCATAAATTAAAATAAAATTTCATAAGCTTTCAAAAAATGAAATATTCATAAAATTAAATAAAATAAAATTTAATAAAATAATATAAATAAAATTTTATAAAATAAAATAATATAAAATTTTATAAAATAAAATAAAATAAAATTTCATAATGTAAAATAAAATAACATTTCATGAAATAAAATAAAATAAAATTTCATAAAATGAAAAATAATATTTCATCAAATTTCATTGAATTTCATCAAATTTCAAAATTTTGTAAAATAAACTAAAAACAAAATTTTATAAAATAAAATAAAATAAAATTTATTAAATAAAGTAAAATAAAATTTTACAAAATAAAATAAAGTTTTACAAAATTCACATAATAAAAGAGTGAAAATAAAAACTCATAAAATAAAATAAATTTTAATAAAATAAATAATAAAAATTCATAAAATTTCAAAACATAAAAAAATAAAATAAAATAAATTTCATAAAACAGAATATAAAATAAAATAAAATTTCATAAAATATATTAAAATAAAAGAAAGTACAATAAAATAAAATTCAACTAAAAAAATACTATATAAAGTGAAAATATGTTTTTACCCCAAAATTTTATTTACATATTGAATAGTAACTGATGTACTTACAGACACACACACACAATCAACGTTCAAAATCACCCACATATACCTGGAGCAATGTAAATGCTTTCTCTTCACAACCTGATATTTCACTTTCATCAATAAAATTTCTAAAGCAATATAAATTTTTTATGAAATCTGTGCGTGAAAAAAAGTGCATTACTTTAAATAAAAATGAAATTTAAATAAAAGAAAATAAATATAAATTAAAACTTTTGTTGTAAAAACATTTATGTAAATAAGCATAAAAGCACCAAAAATTTCCTTTCTACTTAATTCTTTTAATTGAATAATTACTTTTAATTATTTAATTCTTTTAATTCTACTTGAATTAATAGCATTTAATTCATCTTTATGCATTAAACAGTTATTTTTGAACTTTATTATTGATATTTTTCAACATCCATTTTTGCAATTTTTAACACCGGTGGAAACTATTTTAACTTTAAATCACAGTAAAACCAAATGTGTCAGTTCAACATATTTATGTACTGGTGAAAAATATTATAATTTGCATCTAAAAATATGGTTCATTTTGATTTTAATTATTTTAAAAATGAACTGTTCCTATAAATATATTTTCTTTCTAATTTATATAAATAAGATCCATATTTGTGAATTCTTCATTGCATTTTAGCCTTTTACTGAAATGATAATGGCAGCACAAAATAAAACGAAACTTTTATCAAGATATAGGTCACTCTACCTGTAATTATATTTCATTTCGAAATTTTCTAATCACAGTCATTGTAATTTATTAAAATTGTAATGAATGCAGACTTGTGTATGTGATCTCACTGTAAAGTTGTTTATTCTACGATGCATACCATTCTTGAACTTTGTTCGATTCAAGAAAGAAGCCTAAAAAAGAAACAATATTTAGCGTACGCTTTTTAAAAAAGTAACGATATTTAGTATTTTTAAAGGGTCATAATAGCTTAGATGTTAGGGCATTGGTCTTCCATTCGGAAGGTTAGAGTTCAACTTACAGTGCTCCCTAAGACCCATCAAAAACATGCGAAATACGTGCTCGTTAAATATGTATAATTGAAAATCCTGTCTTTGGTCGTGGAACAGTTGGCACGGGTTTAATGATCTGGAGAAAATTTCCTTCCTCTTTCAGATCTATTTCAAAATTGAAGGAGTAGATCTTCTGGTAGTGCCATCTATCGGAGGAGCTTAGAGCAAAGTCGTACTTTTCCCTTCTTGGTGCTCTGGTTAAACGAAAGACGTACTTCACTGACTTAAATTCACATAGCTAATGGCATAACGAGCTTGGGTGTGTCATAAGTAACAACAATATTCTTTAAGAAAGTGTTCATGTTCACCGCAGTGATAAGCTTTTTAGTCTCTTAATACATCATTGAGCGGATATAAATTGCAATGCAGATGAGATGAATCCCTGTATCCATATACAATAGCTTCGAAACTAAAGTAAATTTTCAAGCGTGTCTAATCTCATTCAAGTTATTTGCAGCTAATATATTCATAAAAGTATCATTTTATTAAAATATCAATTTGAGCAAAGATAATGTACTACAGTGATTATTGCTGCTTTTACTAATTGCAAAAAGTATTTCTAGTTGCTTAGATGCGCTCCTTTTATTGGTATCTACAATTTACGAAAAATTTTAATTCAGGGCTACTACTTTCTTCGATGCAAATGCTGTCGCAAGGCATTAGTTCTGCGGGGGACTACGGAAAAAATGGTACCTACCGGAGCTTAATCTTGACCATGCTATTACCTCTACCATCAGCAGAATGCGTACTGGGCACATAAGGGGTATGAAAATCACATCCAACGTATCTAGAAGGTACACAGAATTCAGGCACTGCTCAGAAGTTCCACTGAAACCGTGCATCTCGTCAACTACATCTCGGTTGCCTCGACCCTCTTCAACATCGACCCCAACAGCTGCCATGACACTCTTTATATGGAAAAAACTGAAGATGTGGCCAGGGCAGTGCTCCATGTCTTTGATCCCATATGGCTTGTCTTTTTTACCTTTTCCTTTTTTTCATTTTGCACTTGTCACACGACAACAACAACTTCAATGAAATTTACTATAACATGGCAAATTAAATAATCATATAATAATATTTCAACAATACTATATCCATTATTTACCAGATTACTTTAAATTAATTTTTAAATTATTTAGCATATAAAAGCAATTAAAAATGAATCAACTTCTTTATATTGATGTGGGGATTTTTCAAAGTTATCATTGTTGACTGCAGGCTTGCTGTTGTTATTATCCTCACGAAAAATCTTCGAAAGGGCTGTACTCTCTTTAATCCTAGAGAAGCCACAAGTAATCTGAGTACATTAATTTGTCCGTTTCATGACCTCAAAGTTATCATTGTTGACTGCAGGCTTACTGTTGTTATTATCCTCAAGAAAATTTTTTGAAAGGGCCGTACTCTCCTTAATTCTGGAAAAGGCACGAGTAATCTCAGTATATTAATTTGTCCGTTTCATAATTTCAAAATTCTATTTAAGTGACTTAATGAATAAAATTTGGTGCTATATTTGCTTTACTGCTATATTCTTATTATTCTCCTGTACCATTTTAAAATCTGAGAAACATTTTAAAATGTTTTAACCTAAAATGCTTTTAAAAACTAAGGTGATTATTAAGCTTTTATAAATTCCTCGCCTGTATATAGTTATCATCTTTTTTATCATTCCATTTTTTTCTTTTCATAATTAAGAGTTCATACTATTTATAAAACTGCCTTCAATGTAAATAATATATTCAATGTCATAACTACTTTACAAATTGTTAACTCTTTTCAGTGATTTTAAATTGTCTCTTCATTGATTGTTATATGTGTCATCATGTCAATTTTTGTTTCTAACTCAGAGAAAATATTTTATGTTTTGTTTAATGTTTAAAAGAGCTTAAGGCCGCTTAAAATTTATTGTAACCTCTTATTACCATTTTGTGATCACAATTTGATTGCCTTTATAAATGTCAACGTGGTGGAGCTCTGAAGGACTTCATAGAGGTGTAGAGAACACTATGTGTTGGGGAGACGGTACCCATTAACCTTAAGGTACAGTCCGGGGTCTTCACACACAGTTATGTATGTATATTCTTATACATACATAACTGTGTGTGAAGACCCCGGACTGTACCTTGTACTGTAGAGAGACGGTATTCGTTTTTATGGAGCTCCAGAACAAAAGTTCAATCTCTTGTAGGATAGATGTACCTGAAAAACTAGTATATCTTATTACAACATAACTAGTCAGTATGATTTTCCTTGTGTCTTAGTAAATAATAAAAGTCAATTTATGCATGAAAACGTGAAGAAAAAAGTTATTTTCAGTTAAAGAATAATAAATAAGATTTCCATTTATTTTCATTTATTTTTTTACTCTTTGACTAAGAAGAAAAATTCACACAAACAAAAAAATTAAATGCATAGTTCATCTTTTTATATTGAATTAAAAAGCACGTGATTTAATTACTTAGGGCTTTCATAAATCATTGTCGTAGAGTACTGTGTACGAATCCCAACACAACAGAAGATCCATCGTGTTCATCGACATATTTTACGGCTGGGGAGCGTAAAATATGTCATGGTCGCAATGTCCTTCATTCAAAATGATATCTCTAGTAGCCGTAGGCCAAATCTAGGAGATTTGTACTTGTACAACGTAAGTTGCCTTCACTTTCGCACCTGGTACATGTAAATAACTGGAAAGCCCTAAATAGCTAGGCATTAGAAATTTTACAAAATGTATTATGAGGGGATACATAAGACTGAGATTTAATGACATATTCCGGAGTTACTTTCCATTAACAAAAAAAATAAAGAGGTTTCATAAATAATAACAAGATATTTATCAAACGCTGGCAAAGAAAAGATAAATAATTAGGAATAAACAAATAAAAACTGGCAAAAGATTCAAAGAAATTATCTGTTTCCTTTACAAGAATATTCACTATCAAAAATCTGTCTCTTGACAATCATTTTTAAAGTACACAATTACACCCTCAGAGCCTATTACTCACCAGATGTTTCTGATACCGTCATAATTATACTGTTGTCTAAAATTTAATTCTTTATGTAAATAGATATTTTTTTCTGCTTTCGTTTTAAAGAATTTTTTCTTTTAAATCACACAACTTTTAATCTAAATTATTCAATAAGATATTCATCATTAAGCTATTAAAGTGTCATTAATCTTTGTTTAATCTTTTGATGGATAAATTACACAGTGACATACTGATTAGAATAGAACTATAGTAACAAGAAAAGACAGCTCAAATTACAACACTGATGATATCATTTAACTTACATTGAACGCTTGATGAATTAAATTAGGATAGCTCCCTAACTATCTGGTAAATCTAAGGAAGATTAATATTTGTGCCGTAAGTGAATTGTTGAACTTCCATGTGGTTTTCACGTAATTTTCGCATTTAGGGCAGTTTATCTGAAACGAAACTGAAAACAATCACGATTGAAAGGTTTATTTCAAATTTCTATTATTAAATATATTGATTTTCTCAGTCATTGTTCGAATCTGGTTAAAAACTGTGATTAATTTTCATAGTGTTTTCTAAATTAACCTTATTTATTAAATTCAATTTCCATATTTTTTGGTTCACCTATTTATTTTCTTCTTAAAATATTCTTATACTTGAAATTGAAGTTTGAAACTTACGTTTTCTTGTATGTGCGATCTAGGATTCTTAATCTTAATCCACTTTAATGAATAATAAAAAACAATTCTAAAATCTGTAGTAAATTAATGATTCATATATTAAATTATTGTCATTTATACTTTATAAAAATTGATTTTTTAAGCATTTTTGAATTAACATTACTATAAATTAATTAAGGATACCAGAACTTTATTTCTCGTTAAGTACACACACACACATATATAGTATATAATTTTATCCATAGTTTTATACCTGGTAATTTTCCCTTCAATTTTGGTTTCAAAGAGAATATATCTAATAATTTATTATAATAAAATTATTCTCAAACATGATGAGTTTAGACAAGTTTTAAATGTGATTTTTAGTATTTTAACTTATTAAAATATTTCTTTTTCACAAATTCAGTTTGATTAATTATTAAATGTAATTAAAAAAGAATATCAGTCACAATTTTATCAAATTCATACTCGTTTCCGCTGTATTTCATATATTAAGCGTTTGAAAAAGATACTAAAATCCTATTATAAAAAAAGACTATAAAAAGAAAGTTATAAAATACACCAGGTGGCGTAATGACTTATCTTGACAATCTAATAAAAAAAGCATAATAACTATGAAATTATTTTTTCTTTAAATATGTCATTGTCGATAGCCCTTAACAATACTTTTTCTAAGAATAATAAAAAAATGTGCATTAATACATATATCTTTAATGTATAATTAATGTGTTCATGTATTATATAATTTATGATATATACATTAAAAATAATATGAAAATATTTCAAACTGAGTTTGAAATGTTATAGTAAATTTAATTTATGAGTTGCGGAATTTTTGTTTCAATTAATGTTACATTAATTATAATATAATCAATTTTATATATGATTTTAATTAGATAACCAAAATAATATACTTCACAAAAAATTTTATTAATGGAGTAGATTAAAGAGACTACCGCTTTCTAAACAAATTGTTAATCTTTACTGTGTTTGAAAATGAAGTATATACATTTTATGTTTACAAGAATTATAAAACATGTTATATAGTTATGGTAGAATGTGTATTAATTAGTAATATTAAAATTAACTTTGAAATATAATAATGTTTAAGAACTTATTTAAGGAATTAGGGACTACATTAAATTTAAAAACTGGAAGCGTACTTCAAGTAAAAAATCTGGTTTAATGTAAGTTTTTAATCGGAATATATTTAAAATCTAAATAAAATAGAGATAAATTCAGTTCAATTATTTTTTTCTCTGAGCAATAGTTTTAGTTCATGTAATAATTTTTCATGAAATTGCTTTTTGTAAATTAAATTTTACTCAGAAGCTTCAATTTTATTACTAATAGAAAAATACCTCATAGCACAAGAATCTGATTCTAAAATTTTATTGACGAAAGCAATTGTAACTTTTAAGGATATTTGCATTAATTTTTTAATTTTCGCATAAAATTTAAATATCATCGCATAAAAATATGTGGATCATTTTATTACTTGAAACCTGAAAATTTCTGATAGCTGTTTAAATTTCTCAAATTAACACTCATCTACAATGAATTTTTGAAATTTTAAAGCATAAATAATTTTGGTTAAGAATGTGATATTCTGCATGTTAAAATTTTGATTTTCTGTTTATTATTAATTTTACAGACAATGATGTGCATTTTAAATTAAATTGAGATTTTATTAACTAGCGATAAAAACAAAGTTCACTGATGTAATAAAAGTTAAGTGATTTTATTTATTTTATTTTTTATTATATATTTTTTTATTTTCTTTTATTTTTATTACTTTTTATTAATTAAATTAACTAACTAAAATTAGTAAAAAATAATAATAAATTTAAAAAATTTAGAAATAAAAATAAATAAAAAATAAAATAGCATTAAAAATAATTTCAAAAAATATTACAATTAATTAAATAAAATTATTTAAATTTAGAAATTTATTCTTCACATCTTAAAGTTATGCTATTGTATTCTACATTAAACTATAGTAAATGAGAGTATGTGAATGGGGTTAGATATTTTTTAGAAATATATTTTAGAAATATGTAGGGTAATTACACGCTGTAATTTTTCCAAGAATTTTTCGCACTCAAATACTATAATTCATTATTTTACTATATTAATATAATAAACAAATACTATAATTCATTTATTTTACTATATTAATTAAATAAAAATATTAATATAATTATTTGGTTTTTATTATCCAGCCAGTGAAACCAAGTAATCGTTGAATTTTTTAACAAAATAATTTTTATCAAATTCGGTGATTTCTTAAATATTGTAATTCAATTTAGCCTTTACTATAAAACTTTTACTTTATTGATACGTGGAAAATTAAAACCTAGAACTATTTATATAGGGAATGTTTATATTTTTCTTTCCATTAAATCATTTGATTATCTCAGACAATTGAAAATCATATATAACTAATAAGAATTTACTTTTATGTATCATTTTAATAAAATGTAAATCATTCTCCAGCGTTTTTGACTGGGAACTATAGACCTTTATCAAGCAATTTATTAGTAATATATGTTTTACAATGTCATATAAATAAACATAAGAACAATATTACATAAAATCTATTATTAAAAATTTTATTTATAGCACTTTCAAATCATCAACAGTGAAAATACATAGCCATGTGAAAAAAATATCAGTGAGTACAGAAACTATTTTCTCTTTCTTAAGTCAAATGCTTGTTCAAAAATGCTTTGACGCTCTCCTTCCAGCTGCAAATATTCCAGAAACTCAGTCTTCAACTCTTGAATATCTTCTGGCGAACACATTTGGTTCTGGATAACTTTAGTTCTCTTCACCATATCGATCACGGTATTTCTGGCCACTTCTCCGCATTTCATATTCACTTCTCCAGATATACAAGCTAAAAGATAACCACCCAATCTGGAAAATACAAATTATTTAGAATTTATTTTATTTAAATAAGAACAAAAGTGGGTCTCTAATGTGCCTTGCCAATTTTGAAATAAGTATTTTTGAAGCAAATCTCATTAAAATTAGTAAATGAATTATATATTAATCTTCTTATTTGATGGCTTTATTAATTTTTAGCGAATTCATTTTACTCCTTTGTTTACTACATAAATCATTAATTTAAAGAATTAAAATAATTATTTTTACTAAACATAAATTAAAATGCAGTAATTTAAGAATTATGATATCATGATTTGCAAACAGAAAAATGATTGTCATAAATTTTAGATCATACCTGATATTTATATTATGAAAGAGATATGAATTAAAAAGTATAAAACTAAATTCTAATTATTATATTTTAGATATAATATCTAAATTACATTATGATCTAAATAAATCTTTCAGTGTGTATGTTAAGCTTTAGAAAACTCGAAAGTAAAGTTAAGCAAATGAATTTCTATTCTTGATTATCGAATGCTCCATAATGAAAAAATACATATCTCAAATTTATAACTTACATATTTTTATCCTATAAGGCATTATGACAAACGAAATTCTATATCTAAACAGTGTGTGTGGCTTAGATATAGAATTTCGTTTCTCACATATCGGATAAAAATATGTAAATTATAAATTAAAACACACAAGCCAAAAAATTTTATTTCAACATTTATTAATTCCTATTTTTAGTTTAATTTGTATAATATTATTTTTTATTTCAGTTTATATTTCTAATAACTTTTCTGTTATGGATGATAAAAGCTTTCTTTAAGTGATAGTGTATATAATTTCATAAAGACTTTGCAGAAAAGTATTTATCGCTTATTTTGTGCTTTACTAATTTATTCTAAAAATCAATTTCTCCTTATGTTATCAATTATAAATTGGTCAATTAATGAAAAACAATAATAAATTTTTTTATTTTTCTTCTATGATAATAATATGAAAAAGAAAACTATTGTAATTGAAAATTGAACATATATTGATGGAATAAAAAAGTTTAACTCATAATTTTGGTGAAATATTGTTAAAAGTTACAAATTTTATTTTAGTAATCAGTGATTAAATATTTTAAACTTATTTGTATTTAAAAAAATTATATTTAAAAAAAATTGTAATTTAAAACAATTTAAATCAATGAATTGAATATTACATATTTTTATACAATTAATGAACATAGTAATAAACATTTTGCATTATATAGTGTTTATGAATTATATAATATTTCTAGTTGTCAATATAAAACTATTTGTGTAGCATGAAAACGATTATCATAAAAATTTAGTGCAAAAGTTTAGTTCCGTGTACCCCATGATTTTTTGACAATTTTTTTCGACACCATGATACGAGCCAAAATGAGAATAACGAAATACCAACAATGAAACTACATTAACTAAAGCGCTTAAAATACCAGGTTTACGAGAAATTAAATATTTTGCCATTTTTATCATAAAATTTTTGGTGATAAATTTGTTATTAAATTTTATCACCAATTTTTTTTTATTTTCAATCACCAAATTTTTCTAAACTGAGAAAGCCCGCTTCTCCACCGAACCAAAATTTAGCTATGAGACTAGTTCTCCTATAGTAATATTCTTAACTAGAAATGTTATCTATCTGTAATAAATGGTATAATAATATAAATAGCTTGAATTCATTTTTCGGTAGCAGATTTCTCATATCAAACAGTAATTTGTATACTTACATGCAATCATAACTGCTTTCTGTTTCTTTCAATCCACCGGTATAAGACTGGAACAAGGCGTCGGCTTCAGTTTTACATTCATTGTTTTCTTGTTCGCCAAGAGTTCTTGTGATACATTCAACATTTTCAATGAAATCTGTGTATATAGAAAATCAATTATTCACAATGAATTAAAATTGAAGGTATATTAAAAAGCATTTCTTCTTCAAAAAGACAACTGATTCAAAATACTGCCCTGAATTCTATATCATACATTAAAATGTTATAATCATTATATAATTATATAAATTGCTTTTTATGAAAGTCAAATTATATTTAATATGTGTAAGAAATAAAAAGTCAGTAGAATATTAAGTATCAAAGTAGAATATTGAATCTCAGTAGAGTATTGAATGTTTAGTACTTATAAATAAACATTGAAATATTTCTAATGAAATAGTTTTTAATATTTCTAAAAAATATTAAAATGATAAGCAAAACTTAATATTTTAACATTTCAATAAAAGTTTATTCATTTTAAAATAGAATAAATAAATTGTGAGAACTGTAAGACTTTATGCAAAATAAGTAAAATATAATATAATTTCAAATTTAGTTATATTCTTTAACTTTACATTGTTTGATTAAATCATCGACCATTTTTATAAGCAAAATAACTATGTTGCGCAGAAAAAAATGTTTTTGACAAGTTCTATTCTAATAGTTGTTCTTAATTTTTGACAGAAGCAAAAGTAATTCGCTTTTGCGATAAATTCAATTCTGTTGTAAATAAAACCAATTTTTTTCTTTTAACTCTAAATTTCCACTGTTTATAACAGATCAGTTATTATTTACTATTTTAGTATAGATCCTTTATCTTATTAAAAAATTCATGCATTTTTCTGGTAAATCCAAATGTAAACACGTTTTGCAAAGTAAAGTAATCTTTATAAGAAATGTTTTTGATTCATTCATTAATTTTTCAAAAAAATTTGCATTTTCTGAAATACAAGTAAGAGAAATATAATCTGTTATAATAGTTCATACATTCAATTTTTACTTTGAAAATTCGTTTTTTTTTCTGTTCTTAAATCATAGCAAGACAATTTGTAATGAGGAGTCAAAAATCTTTTAACTAATACATAATTCTTATTATTTTTTGCAAATTTTATTTTTCATGTATGAAATAGTAAACATGTATGTGATTCTAAAAATTATGTACATTTTGCATTTTTCCACAGAGAATAAAATTTTTAAAAATATATTTGATGCTTTTCTTATTTATTACAAAGAAAGAAATAATAATAAATCTGAAATTTTTTATCATGAAATTTTTTTTATCAAATCTGAAATGAAAACCATTTGATATAAAGGAAAAACTACGAAGCTTTCTCTCGTGTTGTGAATGATAAAATGTTAAAAATACATCATAGTGGTCTTCAAAACTTAACTTATAATTTAATGTTTTAAAAATTGAAACACATATATAAATCTTTTTTGTAGTTAAATAATATTACCTTTATGTATTTGTGTGTTATCGTCACATAAATCTATCACAAGTTGTGAAGTTCCCAAAAGAACCTTTCCAACAGCTGCTGCAGTTTCATCATCAGAGGCAGCTAATTCTTCAAAATTAGTATTTGAGCATGTTTCAAGTTCTTCAGAAACGCATTGTATAAAGTCTAATAAGTGCCTAAATAAAAAACACATACATGACTATCAAATAGAAGATAAAACATATTCACATGTAAAAAATTATTTTCTCTCTTCAATAATTTTAAATTAAAATATGTTAAAAATATAAAACCTTAATTAATATTTGATAATTAATTCAGTAACTTTCTGATGTACTATACGAATTATTTTCTCATGGCATTAAAGTATTTTAAAACAATGTTTCTGGAAATATTCCATTTCAACTGAGAACCACACTGATGGTTTATAATCAATTTCACGGTGAGAATGAATAAGAATGTTGAAAGTTGCGAAGTATGAAACATTTATAAGAAAAATATAAGAAATGTCTTTAAAAATGTCCAATTTAACCAGATGTTAGGATCAGGCTTTTTAGAAAGACTGTTTCAACTCAAAAAGTTAATTTATTCTTCTCATGCAATGCATTTTTCTTATTAAAATATGTAAATAGAATTCATCTTAATATAATCGTGAAGGGATTCTGTAATGCTTCTTATATATAATTAAGAATAAATAAGAAATTAAAATGTAGCAAAAGCGAAAAATATTTCTTGAAAAGTTTTGAGCAAAAAAAAAAAAAGAAATATCACGCAAATTTCAATTATAAAGTAGCACAGCTCGGGCCAAAATTGCTTTTACAATATAATAGGATTTTGAAAATGTTTTAATATTCCACTGTTATTAATGCTTAAAATAGGTAATTAGCCAAAGCAATAGAGTTTACGCTTTAAATACAAAATATAAAAAAAAACACTTGAATTGGGAATTTAAAAAATGACAGAGAATTTTGAATGACAACAATTATAGATGCTTAAATATAAAAAGCAGAATATGACTGATGTGTAATGCAATGAAACGTTTTAAATAATGTAACGTTAGAACAGTTAAGAGAAAAAGGCTTTTTTAAAAAATAATAATACAGACCTGTGGGGTGATTTATTTGGAATAGCCTCAAAAAGTATTATTCATGAAATAAATTATGCAAAATACATACTCTACAGAGTTTTAAAACAAAAACAAAATTCCCCTATAACTTTATTAAAAAAATTGTTTTACTCTTATTTATCAGTTACATTGGCTTTTTGAAATATTGAGTATATTCATGTTGGAATATAACCATTGAATCGTATTTAGGAACAACACCATAAAAATTCCAAGTTATCAGCATGCTTCTCCTTATAGAAATGTCTGTTGGTTTTATTTGTATACGTAACATACAGACTTCATTATTAAAGTGAAGCTTTGACATTAGATGTAATTAATATCGTGAAAAACAGTTGTAAAATATAACATAAGAATGTCTCTTTGATTACTTGATGTTTGATTGCAATGTTTCCTAATATCAAAATTTTATGCAATAAATTTTACAATTTTATAATTACGATTGATCATCTGTTAATTTCATAAAAAAGACAAAATATCTAATCCTTGATTTTGAGTTCCATGATTTAAAAGTTTGATCCGAATAGCTTCTGAAGTACTCATCTTTGTCACAATAATAAAATTAGATCATATATATATATATATATATATATATATATATATATATATATATATATATATATATATATATATATATATATGATTCATTTTTATTATGTATTTTAGTTATAAATTTCAGTTTTTAAATCTATATACACACATATATATATTTAGATTATTATTTACTTCTGAATCTTTAATGGTATACTTAAAATTTTCATAGCATCAAATCTGATGATTGGAAGTATAAGATATTGTTTCTTATAGTGCAAAAACCTCTTCATCAAATTTTTAATAGCACGGCAGCACTCAATGACACGTACATTTTATAGAAAGTGAAAAAAGAACAAGCCATAAAATATCTCCTTAAAATTCGTTATTCTTTCCCTCAAATTTTTACTTATTATAAATTAAAGATAGTAAACTAATTAGAACAGAAGAAAATGCTTTTACCTTGTACCTATTTTTTTTTCTAAAATATTACTTAATTTAAAACTTTATTGCACTTTTTGAATTTTCAATTGCACTCTATCATCATTTTGTTTTTATCTGGCGGCTTGTAGTTAAATGTCATGTATAAAATCAGATCCTTATATGCATAGTAATATACACATTATAAACTTGTTTTTACATACAATTTAACATTTCATCACACAATCTAGACGTTAGAAAAAGTTAAGTGATGAAATAATTTAGTATTTAAATTTCTTTAAGATTTTATCAAAAATCCAATGCTTTGAAAAGGATCTTTAAACTTTTAGAAATATTGATACTTACGGGCAAGCGTCTATAAATTTTTGTGGAGTCAACGAAGTGATATCTGTATCATCTATTTCAGGTATATCTTCTAGAAAACGTTGGCACTTTTGTGGCTTACAAGTTGGATTCAAAAAAGCCTGGGAAACTGAAATGATAAAATTCCCCAAGTAATGACTGTTATGGTAAATATTTACTCAACTAAGCACGCTTTAGACATCCATTTTTCAGAGAAAATAATACCAATCGCAATAGCCAATTTAGTAGAAAAAGGAAATTAGTTTCGAGTATTGTTAATATCAAATATTGAAGTTAATAAAAAATACTTTATTGAAATATCATTGAAAATATTTCGTAAATATTTAAAAAATACACTGAAGCTTATTGATTGTTGCCTCTAATTAAACTAGTAATTAGAAATTTAATATTAGAGTAATAAACGCAAAATAAAACGTCTACCAAACAATGTCATCTACATTGTATTAAAGCAATATAAAACCAAAACTCATAATAACTTATAATTCATAAAATAGTTTCTGCATTATTCAAATAATAACATATAATATGATAATAGTAAAATACTTTATTGGGATACGCATGAATGCTATGATTAGCATTCTAATCTTTAATTCACTAGTTCAAAGGTTCGTCCACACCTTAAACATGAATGCTTATAATTGTTCAGAGTCCAGTTTAAAATGCATGTCCCGATAGAGCAACACCCATGTGTAAAGAGTAATAACACTAAATTGAACTAAAGCAAAATTGGAATATATGATTTTAGAAAAATACTCTAGTTTAATTCATTAATAAATGGAAATTTATTCATTAATGAATAAATCAGAAGGAAAACTTAACAATATACTACATTTTAGTTCAAAATAAAAATTTAGAAGTAATTATTTGGTGAGACATTTTTAAATTAATTATTTATCTTTAGTATAATATTAGTAAAAACACATTTCAGCACTTTTGAAAAAATAATAAAATTTAACTGTAAAATTTGAGTACACTGAAAGGTTTTGCAGAAATTTCAAATGTTTTGAAATACGACATACTCCAAACTGAACGTTTAATAAAAATGATTTTAAAAGGGTGAATATATAATCATTTATAAATAAGATATTATGTGCTCAAAGAAAATCTATATTTAAAATAAATAATTAAATTTTATAAACACTGTAAAAAATAACTTAGAAATTTACCTCCAAAAGTGATTGCGAGAGTTAAAATTATTTTCCACATGATTATAAATTTCATTAAAAATTAAAGGAGTAAACAAAAATTCAGCCGAAGTATCAAAAAAATATCTTGCTTATAACTTGCCCAAACCTAAAAATCGTATTAGATATGATTTCTTTTATACAAATGTATGCACTTTTTTATATTAATAACCGGAAGTATGTATTGTTTGATAAAATAAAACCGGAAAATAGCAATTGAAACTGAATAACTTCTATAAAGTATAGGAATGTTTTCTTTTTAACAAACAGAGCAAAAGAATTGACATTTAAAAAGTGACTAATGATATTTTTTTATAATTGCTTTCTATATCTAACATTGAGAAGTGAAAAATAATAGTAATTCAATTAGAATTTTTAGAAAAAACTAGTGCCATTTTATTTGATTTATATAAATCACACATGATTGAGTTTATAAAAAAAATGTATTTATAAAATTTTGTTAGCTGTTTTAACAGTATGGCATTTCATTTAACCTAAAAATATTATAATAAACTTATTGGAAAAAGTAGATAAAATATTTCTGCTGTTAGATCTATTACTAAGACAAAATAGAAGCTTCATGATGCAAGAATTTATACACTTAAGGAAATATTCTTTATCTATTAATAAAAATTCTATCTTAAATGATATGTTTTATAATTTCGCTTAAATTGCAACACCACAAATCTTGAATTACTATATAGATGAGTAGCCAAGATAACTGCTTACCGAAATTCAGTACATCAAAAATAAAACAGTTTTCATAATTATCAATGAAACAAAATTAAATGGAAATAAAATATTTTTGCTTCATTTTCTTACAATTAAATTTTAAGAAAAAACATGTAATATTTTGGAGATAATATTCATCTTTGGATTTCTTTTCTCACTATGATGAGCTTACAAACACTATGAAGCTAATTTTTAACCTCAAACAGTAAGTATATCTTCATTTCTCATATTTTCATTTCTATAATGAGTAAAATATAGAATGAATTTCTATGTATCGTCGTCCATGCATGTCTATAAGTAGGGAGAAATTAATTTCATGTTAGAAATAACTTAACTTCATTTATTTGTATTGTGAAGGATAGCATATAGAAGAAAATTTTTTATAACTTCTTATCTCATTTATATGTACATATTTAATGTCTTTGCGGATACAAATTAGGCAATGAACATTTCATCAATGATAGTCCATATGTTGACCATGGCCTACAGTGCACATATTTGATTTTTGACTGAGGCACTGGGGTGCAAAGCAAATGTCCAGAGTAGGTAGTCAGCCTAGCTCGAAACTCTCAGGATTTAGTTCCCAAGCATGATTGGTACTCAGTTTATCGACCCATTGAAGGAATGAAAGGCTGACTCAACTTTGCAAATACGTAGCATGATAGCCCATATGTGGACCAAGGCGCACAGTGCCTATATCTATTTTTTGACCTAGCCGCCCTTGGGGTGCAAAGCATATGTCCAGAGTAGGTAGTCAGTATAGCTCGAAACTCTCTGGGTTTAGTTCCCAAGCATGATTGGTACTCCGTTTATCAACCCATTGAAGGAATGAAAGGCTGACTCAACTTTGCAAATACGTAGCATGATAGCCCATATACGATAGACGTAGCATGATAGACTTAGGCGCCCCTGGGTGAAAAGCATATATATCCCAATTAGGTAGTCAGTCTATCTCGAAACTCTCAGGTTAGTTCCCAAGCATGCTTGGTACTCCGTTCATCGACCCATTGAAGAAATGAAAGGCTGACTCAACCTTGCAAATACGTTGCATGATAGTCCATATATGGACTAAGGCCTACAGTGCCTACATCTATTTTTTGACTTAGGCGCCTCTGGGTGAAAAGCATATATCCCGATTAGGTAGTCAGTCTAGCTCGAAACTCTCAGGTTAGTTCCCAAGCATGCTTGGTACTCCGCTTATCGACCCATTGAAGGAATGAAAGGCTGACTCAACCTTGCAAATACGTTGCATGATAGTCCATATATGGACTAAGGCCTACAGTGCCTACATCTATTTTTTGACCTAGGCGCCTCTGGGTGAAAAGCATATATCCCAATTAGGTAGTCAGTCTATCTCGAAACTCTCAGGTTAGTTCCCAAGCATGCTTGGTACTCCGTTCATCGACCCATTGAAGGAATGAAAGGCTGACTCAACCTTGCAAATACGTTGCATGATAGTCCATATATGGACTAAGGCCTACAGTGCCTACATCTATTTTTTGACCTAGGCGCCTCTGGGTGAAAAGCATATATCCCGATTAGGTAGTCAGTCTAGCTCGAAACTCTCAGGTTAGTTCCCAAGCATGCTTGGTACTCCGCTTATCGACCCATTGAAGGAATGAAAGGCTGACTCAACCGTGCACATTCGTGGCATTATTGTCCATATATGGACTAAGGCCTACAGTGCCTACATCTATTTTTTGACCTAGGCGCCTCTGGGTGAAAAGCATATATCCCAATTAGGTAGTCAGTCTATCTCGAAACTCTCAGGTTAGTTCCCAAGCATGCTTGGTACTCCGTTCATCGACCCATTGAAGGAATGAAAGGCTGACTCAACCTTGCAAATACGTTGCATGATAGTCCATATATGGACTAAGGCCTACAGTGCCTACATCTATTTTTTGACCTAGGCGCCTCTGGGTGAAAAGCATATATCCCGATTAGGTAGTCAGTCTAGCTCGAAACTCTCAGGTTAGTTCCCAAGCATGCTTGGTACTCCGCTTATCGACCCATTGAAGGAAAAATAGGTTGAGTCAACCTTGATTAGTCAGAGTATTAAATCTCTGACCTGTGCTATATATGTGGGATGTTCTAACACTAAGCCATCTGTCTACTTCGGATGACTTGCATCTGTGGAATGGCTCTCCTAAATTAGAAATGTAAAATTTTAAAATAAATTTTGAAAAGAGGATATTTTAAAATTTACTCGGGAATATACCAGTTATTTTCTCTGTACATTCACACATTCGGAGTTCGCTCCATTTATAGGACAGCTGTTATCAAATTTCCTGTCACTTTCTGTTGTATTAAAAAGCAATTACAGCTTTTTTTTACCAAATATTTTAAAATCTTTGTTGTACTCCTTAGAAGTTGTGTTGTTACAATCTATTAAATGCAACTGTTTTGCGTTCAGTCAATATTATATCAAATATAATAGAAATTTTAATTTATTTTCATCACTTTAAACTGAAAGGGAAAAAAAGTGGAATTGACATAGTTTTTGTATTTTGAAATACTACATGATTGAGTTCATGAAATCTAATTTCATGGCATAAAATCGATTTGCTTTTATTTTAAAGATATGAACAGTTCCGTTCGTTCGTTATATAGACTCATTTTAGCATAACTAAACTTATGTTGGTCAAAATCAAGTGAGTTGATCTTGTATTTCTCAGAGATGGTTGTAGAGGGAGTGCAGCCGAGTATCGCTTTGATAACTGAAAGGAATTACACCAGTACATTAGAATATATATATATATATATATGTGTGTGTGTGTGTGTGTGTGTGTGTGTGTGTAAATGGGACTTGCTGCTATCATTTCCAGCTACTATGATTTTGGAGAATATTGGATGTTGTCAGACAGCCGCAGTGCACTGCAACAAATCAGTGACTAGTCCTCTATAATCGATGAAACAAGTCTATCGATTCTCCTGAAATTGAAAATGATCTCCCGAGACCATGATGTATACCTCCAATGGATTCCATCCCATGTAAATATTAGTGGCAATGAGACCACAGATCGACTGGCCAAAGAGGGTAGTGAGGAAAATACGCCCACTAACTCATCACTTACATATCAGGAGCATTACATCAATGAAAAATCTAGACATCATTCAATCTGGCAAATTCCACCAGCACACAAATGGTACTCTGGAACATTTCCTGGAACTCTTCTCTATACAAAATATGACCGAAAATCTATGACTGCCTTGGCCAGATTCTCAAAAGGACATCTAAAATGTTTATCGTCTGAACGTGGTACAAAAATTTAACTCACTTGTAAAAAATGTTGTGACCATCCAGCCTCACCGAAACATATTCAGGATTTTGCCGTGAGGATTTATCCTCAAATCCCCTGATAGTCATTGACTTTCTGACTGTCACAATTTAATGGAGTTGATCTGACAAACTTCGATGACTCAGAGCTGCCAGGCAATGCAACACAGCGGTGGAGTTGAGTCCTGTTCAAGGGCTCTGTCAAGTGTCAGAGCAGACAGTCGGGTGAATTTAAGATGCCAATGCGTTGTATGTGTTCAGCCAGATAGTCTTGACCCATCAGGAGTCGAAACTGTGCCACAATTTCACGGAGATGGACCACCAAGGATATTCTGAACGTCTTCTTTCCACATCTTGGCTTTTATACTTTACTGCACATTATAAGCTTGAATTCTTTAAAAAATTGTTTTATGTGTAGTTTTATTGTGTGGTAGGAAATCTCTGAGGGTCTTGGCTGCAGAAGTCCGGCGCCCCTCTTCACGAAGAAGACTGCCTGCTCATTTCTGTAGAAGCCACAGTGTCCATGCATATTTTGTGTAGATAAATTTCAACATTCGCACGAAATAAATAAAAATGGAAACTTCTACTTCAACTTCTAAAGTGTAGCTATGTTGATATAAATTTAGAGTTTGATGTTAAATAAACAATTTAAACGAAAAGGCGCGAAATTTTGTCTTCGTATTTTAAGCCTAATATTTGTTTTACTTCATATTGAAGATATAATAAATTTTTTTAACTATTTCAAAGAGGATATTATGATAAGAATAGTCATCTCTGTGATAGTCATAGACAGCTTGAACTTTAATAAACTAGAGAATTCATAATAAGAAAATGTAGCTATAACACTAACAACAGAACCACATATAGCGAAATACGTTTAAGTCCGTTATCACCATCAGTACAAAAAAACGAAAAATTTATGTTATTTATTTATTTTTCTAAAATAAGCATTTAATCTCAAGAATATTTCACAGCACTATTCCATAAAATTAATGTTTATGATCATATACACATGAATATATCATCTGTTCTTATTTAAAAATCCCTTTGGAAATTTTGATTCTGGCTTAAGATATAAAGAAGTTATGAATTTTAGTAACTGTGTTTAATTTATTCGAATTTTTCTTTAAGAAATCTTTATATATATATATATATATATATATATATATATATATATATATGTGATATATGTGTGTGTGTGTGTGTGTGTATATTTCACATAAAACATAAAATACGAAAGCTCAGTAAAATATTATTTACTGAGCTTTCGTATGTTGGAAATTTTATGTTATTTACAAAAATACCAAATAACTGATTTAACTGGCCCTATGATAAGAATTGTAATTTTTAACTTTTAAAAAAGAAAATATTTTCAAAGTTGTAATGTTTAATACTTAAACAGAATTGACAACCCTTAAAATTGGTTTAATTTACTCAATTATTGAATCGATAAATCAAGTTTTTTTTATTATTATTTTTTATTTTATATATATATATATATATATATATATATATATATATATATATAACAAACGATAAAAATTCTCAAAGGTAGAAAAAATATTAAATTTACCTAAGACTAAAAATATAATTTAAAAGTAATTTACACTTTTATTTTAAAGTGATATACAATTATCCAAGCACACAAAAAAATAATAAAATTTAAGCATAGCTATAACCTTCATTTTCAGCTGAGTTAAGTCCTTAAATGTAGAGATTTTACTGGATATTTTAAAATTTTAAAATTCGGAGTACAAAATATCATAAATGAGTTTTGTTGGGTCATAAATGGTGACAGTATATTAAAAAATGGACGCAGAAATTAGTTATAAAATTATAGGAAATTGTTATTAAAAATATTTATGTCTACTGATAAAACATTTATTTTTATTAGTGCAAAGTTACCAGATAATTCTGATGTATACTTATCTTTTTTTTTCCTTCATTCTTACCTTTAATTCTTAAATCTTTTTTTTTTTTAAATCTTATATTTGATTGCTTAGATCTTTTCTTGATTCTTATCTATGATGCTTCGATCTTTTTTTGAATCCTATCTTTGATTCTTATATCTCTTTTCTTGATTCTTATCTTTGATCATTTTATCTGTTTTTTTTATTCTCATTTTCAATTGCTTAAACTTTTTTTTCTTTATTCTTAGATTGCTATCTTATCATTTTTTAAACCTTTAATTGCTGTTACTTGCGTTTTGTCTTTATGAATAACTTTGTTTTGTGTTCTACTGCGTTATGGAAAATATATTGAAATAAATAAGAGTATTGCTTTCACTCAAAAAACAGTTACACTATATCTTTTCTTTGCTAAACTCACTTAAAACGAAGAATAAAAAAAAGAAAATAAAGTAATTTCTAATCAACTTTCATTCAATTTTTAAGATGTATGACAGCATTTATGTGTTTATAACACTCAAATTTAAGGACATTAAAACAACTTGTTTGACGCGTAAGTAAAAAATTTATATTATTACAAAACCTTTATTTAAGTTATATTAAAACATTAATTTTTTAATTAATCTGGACTCACTCCTTTACTAAATACTATACTCACGTACTCAATTTATTGCCACGAAAATTTCGTTTGACAGTATGATTAAAATTATTGAATTCAATTCATACCAAATTTTGAACTCACATTCACAATTTAATAAGTTTAGCAGTAAATTAAAATTTCTTTTTAAAAATTGAAAAATTTTAGGCACACAAAAATTATATTATTTTGTGCAAAACTTTAATTAGATTAAAATTTGATATTACATCAACTATAAACATTCAATTCATTTGTATTACTATTTATTCTGGAAAAATTTCTTATAACAGAAAAATTTCGGAAATATTAATTGCATCTTAGTGTTCATTTCGCAGAAATCACAAACACATATAAGGAATTGAAAATTTCCTTTCACGGTTACAGGTATGTAACAGTTTAAAGTTAAGTTCTTTATAACATTCGTTTAACATACATACATAGCGGTGCAGGCGAGCCCCAGACTGTACCATTAAGTTGACAGGTTTGAAATACTAGCCCATCACCAAGTACCTCGTAATTTTAAACCACAGTCAGGTGACACCTGAGCTGGCACACTCCGTTCCACATCCACGCCACACCAACGGAACAATTTTGGACGTCACATATTAACGTGGACACGTCTCCAACCCACGGAGCAACCCAGTAAATAAGAGTACGGCGTGGTCACCCTTCCAGCCACTGCCCGCGGCAAATGATTCTTCATTTTGCTGAACTTACGGGAAGCGGCTTGAAGCTACTGAGCCAGTGGAGCTCTAAGAGCAACATATTAATTCAAAATTCATTTTTCCATAAATTATTAAAAATGTAGACATAATTTTATACATAATCTTTCTTAATAAAAGTTTATAATCTGGTGATAAATTCCATTGTATTACCTTCTCGACGGTGTAAAGTACATAAACACAAACAATATTTTAATAATCATGAATGACAAATGGGTTAGTATATATAAATGTTTTCATATAACAATCACGACCAAAAAAGAACTTAATCAACAATATTGTATCCCCACGTGATATCTATATGAAAATTTCTCCGAATTTTTGCAGAAATCATGTTGACAGCCAAGTAATTATAAATATTGTTATTGAGAATATCCTTTATGAAAAAATTATCTATGATTGTTTTCTAGCTGCTATTCATTAGTTAAAACATTGAAATGATCACAAAATATTACCTTTAAACATTCAAAGTCTAGTGACAATTAGTATATTGATAAGATTGTATTAAATACATTACGATACACATTTTTATAAGCTGTTCAACAAAACAAACTGATATGAAAACTTGTGTGTAATCAAATAAATTGTTAAGCACTTCTCAAAATTGGCAGTAAGTTTAATGTTAAAAACTTAAGGACAAATAAAAAATGCACACATATTTTTATAAAAATACAATTAAACTATATAAAAACATATCCGAATATAAAATTGTGAAAGTTACATACTATCAGGAATAGAAATTTATTGTACAAATTATTAGAGAAATATATATAAATATAATGATCATAATTAATACAAAAGAGTATAACACATTTTTATTATGTTGAATAGATAAATTATTGATCTTGTATGATTCTTTACAATAAAATTGAACATGAATTTATATATCTTTTACTTTAAAGTCATTTCAGTAAAACATGTAAAAAGTTATTTCTAACATCACAGTTTGCTTTTAAGTACTAAGAATAATTTCCTTTAATTGTTTCGTGAATTGTATTTTTAAATCAATTGTTTTGTGATCTGTATTTGTTAAAACTAATTGTTTTATGAATTGTATTTTAAGAATAATTGTTTCGTGAGATGTATTTGTAAAATTAATTGTTGTGTGAATTGTATTTTTAAATCAATTGTTTTGTAAATTGTATTTTTAAATATAAATCACATTTAAAGGAATATTTTGTCAACATTTATTCGAAATAAAAGAAGTTTTATTACGGATATTATGAACATGGCACGTGTTATCGGAACACCACATATTAGCTCCATCCGGTTCAAAAGATTTTTCATTCTGCCCTTGAATTTGAAGTATGCCTTGCTTTTCCTTCCGAAAGATAAGTCTATTTCCGCTAATTAACCTTTTAAGGCACTAGATAAAAAAATTAAGAAACTTTTTAAAAAAATGAGAAGGCATTTACTTACACAGTTAGCACATTTGCCTAGAATATTGATTTTTTATCTTTAAAAATGTGGAAAATACTGCTAATTTTTGGAATCTCTTTTAAAGGTAAGTCTTTTCAATCCCATAGTTGAATTTAATTTCCTAACTTTTATGAATATATATATATATATATATATATATATATACATATATATATATATATATATATACATATATATATATATATATATATATATATATATATATATATATATATATATATATATATATATATATATATATATATATATATATATATATATATATATATATATATATATATATATATATATATATATATATATATATATATATATATATTTATATATATATATATAATATATATATATATATTATATATATATATATATATAATATAATATATATATATATATATTATATATATATATATATATTATATATTTATATATAGATATATATTTATATATAGATATATAATGTGTGTGTGTTTATTTATTCATTTATTTATTTATATATAAATAAATGAATAAATAAACACACACACACACACATATATATATATATATATATATATATATATATATAGAACCATTGCGGTTTAAATTATCAAATAATAATCGTGCATTTAATTTTAGTTCATTAGAAATTTACATTTAGTTGAATCGTCATTTGCATTAGTATGATTATTTATGTATTAGTACCCTTATTTACATTTGGATTAGTATGCAACACAAAACTTAGTTGCGAGAAAAGTTTTCTTCTTTAAAATCAATTACGATTAAAGAATATCAGTTAAATGATAATTTTTAAAATTTTACTTTTCCTTTGCAAATATGGCAAGGTTTCATATCCAAGAGATTTAAACATGAAAATTTGGTATATTGTTTTTGAATAATTCTAATGACTCTTACATTGATATTAATGAATATTAGTTTTCTGTATTGATATTAATTATATTGATTGATTGATATTAATGAAGTATTACTTCGACAACTGTTTTTATTAGTAAAATTTGTAGCTTACACATTAAGATTAATAAAATGATCTTATACATATTAGTATTTAGCAAAGTTTAATGAAATTTTAAAATTATTTAAAATTAATAAAAGACTGAATTTCAATAAATTATCGTTGTAAAATGATACACGAAGGATTATATTTATTTAAGATAATTCATTCCTTCTTAAGTAATTTATCTTAATTACTTTAATCACATAAATTTTTCATATTTGTCAATGACTATACAATGTGAAGTTATGTTATTGTTTAAATTGAAAAAAATATATTGAAAAGCAAAACATTGAATGCGAAATATTAACAGAGGTAACTAAAATTTATATTTTCTCGAGTTGTATAGATTTTATCAGTTTGAATATCAAAATAAAATATATTATATCGAATAATTTTAAACTATACAAAATTCAAATAAAATATTATTTAAAAGATTATGCTGATTTTGCATCAATTATATTAAGATAATGTATTATAAATATAGAATTTATTGTAGAAATAATAAAATAGTAAATTTATTAACTACAATTATTTCATTGTTTCAATTAATTTACCAGATATTGCTGTTGTAGAATAATAGAGATATATAATATGAGGAATTATAAGTTGTATCAAAATAAAAATATGATGTTTATATAAATTCAATAGCTTAATTAAATTTAGTGTTTTGCCATAAATACTATCTTAGAAAGGTTGTAAAAGTTGAATGTTAAGTTATTTTATAAAATATTTTTAGCTCATTTCCTGCACAGGTTATTGAAATAAAATTTAAATATTTTATTCAAATGTTATGTCATTGATTCCATTGTGTCATTGAATCCATTGCTAATATGAATGGTTATTTTTTTTCTTATATTTTATATATTTTACGAGTTTTATATCTCCTAACTCATTATCCTGTCAACTTATAACATTTGTATTTAAAATAGAACTAATTCAATTGCTTAAGTAAACATTCTAATTTAATAATTATTTTCAAAATATATTATTAAAAATAACAGAAGTAATAGACAAAACTTAAAAAAATTACAGAGAATTGAAGTAAAAGTTAAAAGCACTGAAAACAGTCAGAATTTATTATAATTTTTATAAATTTAGAGATTAACTGACAAATTTTGAAAATTTTAAGGAACACTAGGCATTTATTTTTATCAAAAAATTTTAATTTAAAAGTTTGAATCATTTCGTATTGGGTTGAAATATATCGAAAATATATTTTTGTAATACTGTAAGTATATTTACCAAAGGGAAGTACGATCTTTTCTAGTTTTTTTTAAAACTATCGAATTTACTTTTTATATATATATGTTACATTTGCTTCCAGTAACGTTAGCAGTTTTTGGGCCGGAATGCAACGTACAAAAATGCGCTTCATTATTACAAAATGTTAAAAGCTTAGGACACATGATTCCAGATGCGGAGGAATTGAAAGTAATATGTCCGTGAGTATTTTTATTTTTCATAAATTCATATCTTACAAAAGAATGAAACTAAATGTAAAAAACGTCTATACTTAACATGATGTCACCAGTGTGCCAAGTATACCCATAAGCAATTAAATTACATTTTCATATTGCAAATATCAGATAACCTTTGTTGGTATGTAACTTCAATCAGCAATTCAGTGATCATTTCTACTGTAAAAATTTGAGCGTTCAATTAGGAAAATAAATCATTAAAATTTTCAAATTATAATAACATTTTCATTTTATATTTTATCAATTTTTAAAATCTTAATTACTATAACTGAAATTTAGAGTTAAAATATATTTCATAAGAGAGTGATTTTATTTTTCAATAGCTTGATTATTTCCTCTAGCGCAAATCTACCATTCTTGATCTAATTTAATAAGCATCTATAGTTTAAATTAAATTCAAACCATTACTTCAGCATTTCAGAAAAAAAATTAAAATATCTTTATGGCTTAAAATTTTAGTTTTAAGAAAACTGAGACAACAGGTGCATATTATGACCCCAAAAAGTAGGTATTGGTCTTGTGAAATAAAAATATTTGTATGAAAAAGGAAACAAATAAATTACTTTAATTATATGCAGGTGTATAGTTAATATAATTCAAATAATTAATTCATTTTACATATTATTTATTTCATCTTTGGGGTTACAAATATTCTCAGTTTTTTTGATGTATGTGCAATGATTATAATTCATTTATCAAGAGACATTACTTTTACATTAAAGTCAATATAAAACTCTGGATAAAATTATTCTTTCTCAAGCAGTTATAGTCATTTTCACTTCTGCATGATTCATATGGCCTTATAACTTTTTCCAGTAACAATATCCTTTTGGATTTTAAGGGCTAAGTTGTTAACTTGTGAGCCACCTGCCGGCAAATAAACGAAAGTTTTTCATTTAAATGGTCAGAAAGTTCCAATTTAAGATATTTACAACTAGCATCAATATTTTTATTATTTAACCATAATAATGGCATAATTAACTTTTTTTTCATTTTAATAACAAATAAGATGTAATCTGAATTGATGAATGTAAATTAGTAATCTCTATTGGCTCACTGATTATTTATTTCAACAAATTATGTACTTTAGTAATACCTTAGTTTAATAACAAATAAGATGTAATTTGAATTGATGAATGTAAATTAGTAATCTCTATTGTCTCATTGATTATTTATTTCAACAAATTATGTACTTTAGCACCGCATAGTTAAAATCTTAGCATTTTAATGTTTCATTAGTATTTTGATAATATCTAGAGCATTTTTTCTTTAAGGTAAATATTTATAAATAAGATATTTTAATCCTATGAAAGCATGTAACTCAAAAAGAGACATATTTAATTCTTTTAATGTTTGATATAACGAAACTACATATTTTGAAATGCGAATTTAAATAATCGCTGGAAAACAATATCAATAATATGTCATTATGTTATTTATACTTTTATTTTCCCCTATATAATCAAGTATAATGATCTTTTAAATCTAATAACTATACGACTTAACTTTTGCTTGTTCACAAATATTTCTTAATTTAAATTTTGATGGATTGCATAATTGTTGCAAGTACTATTCCAAAAATCACTCTCGACTTTTTTTCAGTTTTGTTTAGGTACCAATTATGTTTAAAATGTCGATTGAATATTTCCACTTTTTTCATCATAACTGTCATCATATGAAAAAGTGCCTATAATCATCTTTTTTCAAAATCAAATGCTCAGAACTATACCCATCTTTTGGTCCATTTTTATAAAGATGTTTATTATTTTCAAGGGGAAACATGAGTTTTCTGGATATACTTCATTAATCTCACAACTAATTATTTTAGGATTTTAAATACATTCACAGATATTACTTTGAATGATTAAACTCTGCAAATTGTAAGACTTGTGTGGAAAATCTTAATTGAATTTGTTGGTCTGTTGCTCTAATACCATAAACTATTTCTTTTTTGTAGGGACGCACTGGAATATATAAGATGCATTACAATAGAAATTGAAACTTGCCATCATCAAAATCTTGCAGACATGGCATCATCTAGAAATGAGTCAGTCTCAGGAATTGCCAACATTTTCCTTGGCGTTTCAGGGCTTGTTATAGATCTGTGTGATGAAAGTTCATCTCTCCACAAAAGTGATTATTTTTTACTAATGTTTAATGAAAAAAAGCACTAAAATTATTACTCGCATGCAATGTGTTTTGTTTTTATATTGATATGATTTTATTTATTCATCATATAGTAGACTAATACTTTTTTTTATTTCCAATTGCCGCGTTTACAAAGACCACTGCGCCACAGATACAGAAAGAATAAGTAGACAAGTTACAGAAAAGTCTGTAAAGATCTGAGGATGTCTCGAGCACGCCAGTAGCCGCAAGAAAGATTCGGATAGGGCTGGACAGCGACGAAGGTAGTGTACGTTCATCTCCTGTCGAAGACCGCAGAGCCTGCGGAGAGGTTCTTGGACTAGGGTAGTTCTACGTTGGTGTTTAAGAAGGCAGTCATGCCTGGTGGCCAAGCGAGACTGCTCTTTCCAGATTTGCTAGTGGATACTTGAAGGGTGTTTGCTTCTTGAAGGCCAGAAGACTTTTCCAATATGCAACACGTGTGCGTCAGAGAATGCTTCCTTAGAACATATTTTTGGCAGTCTTCAACTCTTGCAGCCTTTATTAAAAATCTTTTAATGTTTTTGGACTTCTTGAGAGATAATAATCTTGTGGGTCTTATCTAGTAGTCGTAAGACAGAGGATATGAAACTGTGGGTCTTCGTAATTTAGTGGTTAGGGTAACGGAATTCCATTCGGAAGGCTGGAGTTCAATTCCTAATGCTGCCAAAGACCCACCGAGTACATGCAATATACGTGCTCGTTAAATTTTCGGAATCGAAAATTTAACGAGCACTTATATCGGTCCTGTGGTCGGTTGTTGATTAGTTACCATGGGTGCAATGGTCTGGAGAAATTTACTCCCTCTTCAGATCAATGCCAAAATTAAGGGTGTAGATCCTCTGGTGCTACTATCGGAGGATTTGAAGAGCAAAAAGTCGTACTTTCACCTTCATGGTGCTCTGATTAACTGAAAGACGCTCCCAACTGACTTAAATTCGCATAGCCAAGGCATAGCGAGGTTGGCTTGCCTAAATGCCACTAGTAACAACAACAACAAAACAACAGGAATCAGCAATATAATATAATATTTTTAAAAACATTTTCAATATAATATTGTTAAAAACAGTCAAACTTTAAAATGAGCAAATTTGCTCTCATCTGCTTTTATTTCGACTACCTAATAGATATCATCACTTGAAAGCTGCAAATTCTCACATGGACATATTTAAATGCAAACGAAGTTAGCTTTGATTGCTATTTGTTGTACCTTAGACGAGTATTTCGTAATTTCTTTAGTTTCGCATGACAATTGGTTAACTTTTTTCATTTCTATGTACTCACATTTTTATGAAAAAATATTTATTACGATTTTGTTGTTTTTTCCATATTAATATGGAAACATTTTTATCTAAGAGAATAACATTTAATTTTCTACACCGTTAATTATATCTAAAACTGATAAGAGACATTAAGAATAGTGTCACTTTTAGAATCTTTATAAAATTAAATTCTTGAATAAGGTTTCTAAGAATTATATTGGCTACAAAGCTACTATTTCTTTTTCGCACTTTTAATTATTTCATTTGTACACCTAACATGTGGAAATACATCATTTTATTATCTATGGTTTGTTTTACGATAAATATAATTTTTATTTTTACCTTATTTTATTAAAGGTGTTCTCTTTCAATATTTTAAACAATATAATAAAACAGAATAAAAATAAATTTTCGGACATACAGCCTACATTTTGTTAGAAATCTTCATATAAGTAAACATTGGATTAATGCAAATTAAACAACTATTGTTATGATAAATATGTTTAAGAATTGTGTAAATATATTTTGTTTTAAAATAAAACTAGCAAGTCTATTTCATTTACTTAGATTGATCCTTTTCTACAATAGGCCCCTATAATTGTATATATATATATATATATATATATATATATATATATATATATATATATATATATATATATATATATAATATATATATATATATATATATATATATATATATATATATATATATATATATATATATATATATATATATATATATACATATATATATATATAGTAGCTCTATTTTAGCTGCTTTTTGACCTAAATGTATTTCTAAACATAAGTTTTTTATCTTTTTTTGTACTTTTCAATTTTATATATATATATATATATATATATATATATATATATATATATATATATATATATATATATATATAAAATTGAAAAGTACAAAAAAAGATAAAAAAAAACTTATGTTTAGAAATACATTTAGGTCAAAAGCAGCTAAAATAGAGCTACTATAATATAATTAATAGTACATTTTTATAAAATTAATAATCAAATATTAGATGTGTGCGGAGAATAATAATTAAACACTAGATGGAGAATAATACATTGAAAATACCAAATGAAGAATAATAATATATTTTGTGTAAATAAGATATGAATTTGAATCTGGATTTAATTTTAATTTTAGTTTTGATTATTATAAATTAAATGTATTTTTGGCAACATTGGATTTTGGCATATATATATATTAGCTTGACTTTTATTTCTTTTATTTTAGTTTGAACATTTTGGTGTGGATTTGGGGTGTACTGGCTTCTTTAAGACTATGTCTTGGGGCAGAGCCATACTTTGTGCCAATGGGGTCAACACCCCCTGATTAAGCTCGCCATGTTGGAACTTCGTTCCATTTTCCTTTATTCTATTTTCTTCAAAATTTTAAAATATATATTAAACATTTTTATAACTGTTTACAATATTTCCTATTTTCAATCTATTGTTCTCCATCTAGTATTTGATTCTTATTCTCAATTTGATTTTTTGACTAACTTTATAAATATAATATAATTTTTCATTTGGTATTTTAAATGTATTATTCTCCATCTAGTATTTGATTATTAATTTTATAAAAATGTACTATTAATTATGTATATATATATATATATATATTATTAAAATAGCACTGTTTCATTTATATTTTAAGATTTTCTTCTATTATTTTTCTCATTAATTATCTATTATGATATTATTTAGATTTGTGAAAGCTTAAAATTACTATCAAAATAATTTAAAAATTCTAACATTCAATTACTCGAATAAATTTGAATTATAAATTTAAAATTGAATAATTTTTATTGCTATATTAAACGTAAAAACTTAACCAGAAAGTTAAATTAGCATAATCGAAGGGAAATATGTAAATTAACAAAAAAGTCATATTTTTTTAAAAAATATAAAATTGTGTTTGTGATAGGATAAAAAATATATCCGGAAGTCTTTTGTTAAATATATTTTTTTAGATATAAACTGCATCTAAAATTAATTGAAAAAGTTGAAATATCTTTACATACAAAACGAATCGTCTGATTCTGTTTTTTTATTGAAATTTTATGAACTTTAAAGTTACTTATTTATTTTTTTCAATATATATGTGTTAGTTTAAATAATACATTAGAAATGAAAAATAATTTTATCAAAATATGATAATTTATCATAAGATACAAAAAAGAAACATAATTTTGAAAGGTTTTGTACCATATGTTACAAAAGTTATAAATTTTTTATACTTTAGAGTTTTTCTTCTTAATTTAAATGTAATATCTCTTCAATGGCAACTTTAAAATCCTAATAATTCCATCAAATTTGGGGATTATATTTGTACTTTAATAACTCGAGCAAATGGTTTTATGCATAATTCCTGATTACTTTAAAACAAACCAGTTTTTCTGTGGTATTATTTTTATATACTGGACTAAGTAACGATTCAATTTAATTACAGAAGAGCTCGGATTATCCAAATCAATTGGGATTGGATTCTAATCAGAGAATCATATTCTGTTAGTTGGATTGTTTGAAAATATTTCCATTTTTAATTAATTATTGTATGTTTAAAGTATGAGAAAAAATTTTATATTTTTAAAGAAAAATTTAATGAAAAGGCAACATTTTCGCATGTTAAGGTACTTCAGATGATGTACATTAATACATAAGTATGTACAGTGCTGCAAATAAAATTTTTTGATGAAAATCACGGTCAGAGTAAGCTGTTTCATTGGCTTCAATTTTGGGCATCTAATTCGCACATCTGCTTGGCTGTGTGAATGGAAGCTCCCTCCTCATCATAGCAGTTTCAAAGCCGGAAAATGTTTCACTAACTTTTGCTCTTGTGTCTGCTTCAACTTGGACGTTAAGGTCATTTTCTTCTTGGGCACTTTCAATTAGTTGGCCATCATTTGCAATTTGAAATTCAGTGTCTTTACTCGAAATCCATTCTCGTATATCTTCAGTACTAACTTCTGAACCTCCAGGAATTTTGAAAACAGCATTCCTGTATTTATCAAGTGACATGTCATTCACATCTTCTCTTTCCTCTTACCTTTTTTTTTTCCTTTCTTGAATTTTTTCTTTCTTCTCATTCTTCTCTCTTTGAGAAGAGATAGAAATCTCTCTCTTTTTTTTTTTTTTTTTAAACAAATTCCGAAAACGATTTTGATTATTGGAGTTTTATTGTACTTAATTTTGCAATGAAGTTTGTAGGTTTTGAAAAGTGTGCTTTTAAGAAGAACGTGTGTATATATTTAAAAGATATTTTTTATTCAGAATATGCCAACCATATCATCTGCATCAGAAATACTATACATAATGCTGACGTCCATCAAAAATGTCTCGCGGGTGCCAGTGAATCTTATGAAAACTACGCAGTAATTCACAGAGCTTTCAAGAAACGGGACGAACATAAAGATTGTTTGTAAGTACATCAAATAAATTTTTCAATGCTTAAGAAATTAGGTATAGTATTGATTTTTAAGTACCTATAATAATACTTTTTATAAATAACAGTTTTAGAAGAGTTTTATCATTAAGTTTTTTTTTAACAAAATAGTTTGATTGGTAAAAAATGTTTTTTAATCACTTATACTTGCTTGAATTCATTTATTTGTTCGGACCACAAAGAATTATTTATTTTAATTTTTCACATTAAATTTAAAAAATAACTTTTTTAAATTTTAAAACTGCAAATGAAAATTAACATATTTAATTATACGTTAATTAATTACAAGTAAATAAATTAGGTATAAAATAATATGTACCTAAATTTTTATTTCAATCTTAGCATGCATGAATTTTTCAAAATCACTCAAAAATATATCTAAAACGTCAATTTTTAAATAAAATGCAACAATTTTAAATTATTGTATGCATTATGAACGAAATAACTTTCTATAAGCAATTGTATCTTTTTATATCAAATTTAACATATTAATTTACTCCAGCTGTCATTTAGTAATTCACTTCATTTTAGAAATAACAAGTGCGAGCATTTTCAAAAACATAACATTTCAGTTTGAAATTATAGTTAAGAACAGAAATCATTATAAAAGTGTGATATATTAGTGACCATTATAAAATTGCTAGAAATAAAAGAAATGCAAAAAGCAGAATGATATTTATAAGTATAAATACACTACTGCCCATTAAAATTGCTGCACCAAGAAGGCGACATGCTACAGACGTGAAATTTATACGAAAGGAAGAAGGTGCTGTGATATGAAAATGATTAGCTTTTCAGCACATTCAGACAAAGCAGGCGCTAGTAGCAACACCTACATTGCGTTTAAATGAGGAAATTGTTTAGTTGGTTCCTCATACACAAATTGCCTTTGAACGTTGTTGCCTGGTGAAAAGTTGTTGTGATGCCTCGTGTAAGAAGGAGAAATGCGTACCAGCACGTTTCTTACTTTGATAAAGGTCGAATTGTAGCGTACCGGGATTGCGGTTTATCTTATCGCAGTATTGATGCTCGCGTCGGTCGAGATCCAATGACTGTTAGCAGAATATGGAATCGATGGGTTCAGGACGGTAATACGGAACGCCATGCGGGATCTCAACAGCCACCTATCACTAGCAGCCGAGAAGACAGGCATATTATCCGCATGACTGTAATGGATCGTGCAACCAGGTCACGAGCCGTGAGTCAAGAAACGGGGTCGTTTGGAAGACAACAAGTGCCTGCACGAACAGTTCGACGACGTTTGCAGCAGCATGGACTCTCTGCTCGGAGACCATGGCTGCGGCTTCCCTAGACGCTGCGTCATAGACAAGAGCGCCTTCAATGGTGTGATCAACGAAAACCTGGGCGCACGAATGGCGAGACGTCATCTTTTCAGATGAATCCAGGTTCTGTGTACATCATCATGATGATCGCATCCGTATTTGGCGGAATCGTGGTGAACGCACACTGGCAGAGCGTGCATTCGTTATCGTCATACTGGCCCATCACCTGGCGTGATTGTATGGGATGCCATTGGATACACGTCTCGGTCACCTCTTGTTCGCATTGACGTTGCTTTGAACAGTGCACGTTACGTTTCTGGTGTGTTACGACCCGTGGCTCTACCCTTTATTCGAGCCCTGCGAAACCCTAAGTTTCATCAGGATAATGCCCGACCGCGTGTTGCCGGTATTGTACGGACCTTCCTTGATACGAAACATGTTCGGCTGTTGCCCTGGCCAGCACGTTCTCCAGATCTTTCACTAATAGAAAACGTCTGGTCAATGATTGCCGAGGGACTGGATAGTCACCAAACGCCAGTCACTACGGTTGATGAACTGTGGCATCGTGTTGAAGCTGCATGGGCAACTGTACCTGTACATGCAATCCAATCTCTGTTTGACTCAATGCCCAAGCGTATAACTGCTGTTATTACTGCCAGAGGTGGTTGTTCTAGGTACTGATTTCTCAGGATCTATCCAGCCAAATTTTTTTTAAATTTCATCACTTATTATTTTTAGTATAATATATTTGTCCAATGAATATCATTTTGTTATCTGCATTTCTTCCTGATGTAGCAATTTTAATGGCCAGTAGTGTATATTTTACTGAATGTAATAAGTAATTAAGCGTACAAGAAATTTGGAAACATAGATTATAAAAATCAATACTCAAAACAACCACCTTTGTCAACAATAAAAAATACTTACATATTTCTCCATCTTTAAACAAAGGCCGGATGGATGTACAGATTATGAGGGAACAATTCAACAACCATTTTGGCAATTATTGAACAGGTTTTACAATTAGTAGAAGATCTAGAGAATGTGAAGTTACTCTATAAAATAATTCTATTTGCTAAAAGCCGAGTTGGTGGTGATTATTATCGCTTTTGCCTTTGGTTCAATAGTTCGTAATTTCAAACCCCACCTTGAGCTTGAATGTTTGTACTGGTTCTGATTTTACTTTAAGAAGTACAGTTTGTGATTTAATTAGCTCTAGTGTGTACAAAAATTACTTTAAGTTACCAAGAAACCAAACCAGTAATTCTACAAAAAATTTCCCGTAACTGTGATTACATATTTTTTTTTCTTCAACACTTAATTTTTTAGAACACATCAGTCCATTATTAATTCCGGAATTTCAAAAGAGTAGAGAACTCCTCATAGCCATCACTGGTATGTGGGCAAAGAGCCTGACTCTTCATTCACCCTCAATTGTGACAGATCTTCTAGAACCGCAATTTCTAGACTAGCAAGTGGCCACACTATGGGTCTCCCGTATTTCGAAGTCAGGAAAATCTTTGACGTCTTCTCTAAATGTAAAACTGATCAGGCTTCTCCTAATCACACCCTGGACTGTTTGGGATTTTCCAGAGAGGATGTATACTCATCTCCTCTTCTGGTCCTCGATTTACTTGGGTTAGCAGTCTGATGGAACTTGTCTGACTTCACATTTGGAGGATAGGCTACAACAACAACATAACAATATATTCTTTTCAATAAAGGCATATACACATGACTGCTGATGTCCTTTTTTTAAATATTTTTTTTGTCAAAAACAATAAAAGATGTTCTGGCATAATTACATAAAAGGAGCTTAGTACATATTGTTAAATAAACTAGGGAATCTGATAAGTTTGGTTAAATGATTTAAAACTTGACGAAACTTATTCTATTGTTATAATGCATTTTTATTTTCCTATTAGTGCTGCCTCATACGTTTTTGCTTGTGCGTCAGAAGAAGTACGGAAAGATTGTGGTAGATCTTCCCAAGAACTTTTCATGACTGTTGTGAAGCGAACTAAACTGCTCAAGCACAGTGTTTGCAGCCCGAATGCAATCGTGGAACTCAAAACTACATTTTTCAATTTCTTAGAACTCCAAGGAGAGCGACGGAATATATTCAAAGAAGCTTTTGACTTCAGAAAAAAGAAGTGAAAACTCAGTTGATTCATACTTTTCAAAGTATTGAGATGAAGTTGGAAAAAGAAAATAATAGCATTTGAATTATTACTTTCTAAGTAAACTATATATGTATTTTTCTTATAATAAATCTTGTTTATAAACGTCAAATTGAAAACTATATGGGGTTTATTAGTTATTTGGAAAAAATCTTTTGTGTGACATTATTGCATTTGTGGTTTTGGAATTATATAAGAAATTCGTTAATTTCTTGTGATCAAATCAGTTATAGATTATATTTAAATAAGAACGTGATAGCCTATAGGTTAGGCATTGGTCCTGGAAGTCTTATGTCCTTAGGTCCTGGAAGTCTTATGTCATTAGGTCCTGGAAGTCTTATGTTTGATTCCGAATGTTGCCAAAGACCCATTGAGTACATATACGTGCTCATCTCATATGTCATACATCATACGTGCTCATCTGGGGAATCGAAAGTCTTGTGGTCGGTCGTTGATCAGTTACCATAGGTGTAATGATCTGGAGAAAATTTCCTTTCCTCCAGATCAAGATCAAAATTGAGGAAGTCACTTCTGTGGTGGTGCCATCTATCGGAGGAGTCTTAGAACAAAGAAGTACTTTCACAGTCGTGTTGCTCTGATTAAAGCGAAAGACACACCTCTTTTACTTAATTTCGCATAGACGTTAACTAGCTACCTTTTCTTGTCCAGTTGTCACAAGTATTAACAACTATATTTAAATATACAAAATACAATCACTGAACATTTAAAAAAAAAACTTCAACTTTTATAGAAATGATAGTATCTTTTCATTGTAATTTATTATTTAAAATATCAGTTATCTTCTTACATGTGTACACATGCATCAAATTTATATTTCCCGTTAAATACTTATCTTGTTTAATGCTAAACAGCAACTATTAAATTTTACTGTATGTTTATTTTGCATTAACATGGTTGAACAGTAAATTTATTGTTTTCATTTATAATTGTTAACTTTTTTAAGTTGAAAATGCAAGGGAAAATATATTTATTCCTCAAGTCTTGTAACTCTAACCCTTGTTTAGGATACTTCCTGAAATCTCTGAGTAATATGTCAAATTCTACAAAAAAAAAAAAAAAAAAAAAAAAAAAAAAAAAAATAAAAATATAAATATATATATATATATATATATATATATATATATATCTATTTCACTTATTTTGTAATCAATAAAAATGAATATTTAAAAAGAGATCTTGATTAAGATGCTATTTGAAATATTTTTAAACTTATTTTAGCATGCAATTCATATTTAAAATAATAAGTTATTTTTGTACAATTAATAAAAATTTACATATCTTTCTATATTGCTATGATATAAATCATATTGTTTCTAATTCATGGTAATTTTGAAATTATTAATTTTAAATTTAGAGAATTATTTTCAGCACTTATTTCTATTCTGATTTGATAGATATGTAGTTTTACGTTTTACGCCGACAGACTTCCCTATTCTTATCTCGGGTGGAGCTTTACCAGTTTAGGTAGAGATCACTGGAGAATTAATATGATATTATTTTATAATTACAACAAGGGGCTCTTTAGCACTTCTAAACAATTAATAAACAAAATGAAGAAAAAAATTTAAATAAAACAAATTTAAATATTTACATCAGCTATGAAGGATAAAAGTAACAGGTCGAAAAGTTGTTTTCAACCAAGTTAAGAATTGCTCACGGTCAATTAAAAAGTCAATTAGCCAGTTGAGCTTTCCCCTTGAATGACGATTTTTTCATAACTTTCTTTTTAAAAATTGTTTCCCATTGAGCTGCTGGAGTTTCTGAGGGTTGTTTTTATTGAGCATCACGGAAGGAACATAATTGTGATTTGGTTGCCAGAAATAGCGGCACTGTTAACTGTTTGGTCTGCTCTTTCGTTGCCTGTTACTCCTATATGTGCTTTGACCCAATTGATACAAATGAAGTTCAAATTATAGTGATAGAAATAACGAAACTGAATTATGCTCAGATATATTTTGAAAGAAAGTAAAAAATGAATCGAAAGTAGTTGCATAATAAACATGCTATACCTAAAATTGAGGCTATACTTGCAATAAAATGTAACATAAAATAAACGCCAGGAATAGGTAGGGAAATTTTAAATTTTTCAAAAAGAAAAATGAACAGAAAAGATAGATAAGGAAACAAATTGATAACAAGCGTTGTCTTTGGAAATGCTTGCTCGATGTTTAATAAAAAAAATAAATAAGCTACGCTTTGTGTAAAAAATAATTAAGCTGGATGTAATTCTACATAGAACATACTCTCTACTGCACATGGAATCCATTTATAGCATAAACTTGTTTTTTGCGGATGCTATGGAATTATCGCTAATACTATTGAGAATAACTACTGAAGAAATTCAACATAAAACATCAAAATGGTGACAAATCTTTTCTATTAATGTTGAAGTCTCAATGTAGTGAGTGCTAAAACACTTGCCCAGATTTAGATCAAGAGATCATGCTGTTTTTCGAAAATATTGCATTTACAATAATAATGTGCCAAATTGTCTAATACGATTTTTATTGCTACATGAGATCTATTTAAGTTTATATAAGAGAGTGTTTTATTTTCCGATAAATATTATTGCAAAATTTGTTAGTATTTAACCTATTTTCATTAAGTTATAATAAAGTGTAGGTAATCCTCTATTTCTCTACTGTTATTTTATACAATATTCTTTGATTTTTTTTCACACCATAATTATAATTTTAAATTTTTTAGATGATTATTATGATATGAATTTAAAAATGTATCGCCCGAAATGAAATTTAAAATGTCTAACTAGAATGATACCACTAATTATATGTTGTTGGGTTGTTACTTATGACACTTGGACAATTCAAGCTCGCTATGATTTTGCTAAACGAATTTAAGTCAATAGGGAGCGTCTTTCGTTTTAATCAGAGCACCACGAAGGTGAAAGAACGTCTTTGCTCTTTAAGTCCTCCGATAGATGGCACCACCAGAGGATCCATTCCCTCAATTCTTACATTGATCTGAAAGGGAAGGAAATCTTCAATGACCAACCACAGGACTTTCGATTCCACAGATTTAACGAGCACGTATATCGCATTTACTCGGTGGGTCTTTGGCGTCTTTGGGAATCGAAACCCACCTTACCGCATGGATGGATGTTGCCCTAACCACTGTGCTACCACTAATTATTTAATTAGTGTAGGTTTACTTGTTTCCAGATTAATTTAGTTTTTTTTATACATAATTTATGCAAAATTTTTTCCAAAATCTATTTAGTGTGCTATATTCTTTTAAATTTTGTAGAGAATTTATGAAAATATAAGTAAACCAGATATCACATTAACTTAATGGCGTCTTAAAATATATGTATTTTACTAATTAAATTAAAGGTGTAATGCTTATTCGGAAGAATATATTAACCCTTTTACATTTGGATGTAAATGTTTGTGATTTGCTTAGCATCCTAAAGTGATGACGTCATCGAGAATTATGAAAAATTTAAAATTAGGTTTTCCCTTTTTCTAGTATTTGACATCTTTAAAGAATATTTTAACTTCGTCACTATCAGATGTGCACGACAATGATTTTTCGAAAAGACTGGATTTCTAGGACAACGATGTTAGTTATCTTCAGCTTTGTAAATAAATGTTATTCTAGCTTAAAATAAATTTACTAGAAACGTGTTTCAGATACGAGTAGTGAATTGCCCATTTGTTATGGTTCTCTATCTCATTAGTTTTAAATAGAACTAGTTTGAAAGTTAAAAATTTTCATGAATATTTAAATGTTATAAACTTTAGTGTAAAAATACCAATATATTTCCAAACATCTTTCTAAAACTAAAAGAGAATAACTTTTTATGTAATTTTTCCATATAAAATATTACGAAGATATTTTAAATTTTCCATATAAAATTCCTTGGCTCTTAGTAGAAATAAATTCCCTTTTTTTCGTCTTTTAAATTTTTCAATATTTATGATTAGATAATCGTATCAAAATCACCGTGGTTAAAGGAAATTTCTTTTTAATTTTTTCCCGTTGCTTAACTATATCTAAGAAAATATTTCCTGTCTTAAATAATATACATAATATACATTTTTTCACAATGCTTAAATTGAAAATACTATTTAAAGACAATAAGAAAGTAAAATTATATACATTTATATACACACACAAAGATGAAATAATTTTACTTGAAATACATTGTATAAATGTGACAAATTTTTTATATACTCTTTAAAAGTTCAATCAATTCTAAATAAGCATCTAAAAGATTCATACTTTTGTCTAAATTTTGTGACATCCAAACGAAACAATTCTAGGTAATCACTTTCATAAAGATTAAATGAAAAGATGTAAAAGAATACCATGGAAAAATTAAGACCTCCGTTATTGATGTATCATGAAGCTGTATAGGAACAAAAGAAAAACATTCGATTACCCCAAATTTGGTCGGAGCTCACCTACCATCCAATAAATCAACTGTAATTTATTTACAGAATGGTGGGAGAGCTACAGTTACAGTTATAAAATATTTATTTCATCAGACTGCTACTAAAATATTTATTCTAACTGAGAAAATATCTATGAAAATGAAAGTAAATTAAAGTGCCTATAATTAATGAATATAAAGAATATAATGAATGTAATAAATAATTCATAAAAAACCTTATAAAGTAAGATTAATTTAAAAATTATTTTAATAATGTTTATTAAAAAAAAGTTTGAATAAACGAATATTAAAAAACTATCCTCTTCAGATAGTAAGAAAACATATATTTTCAATTTTTTTGTAAGAAATGTACTATATTTAAATGTAAGCAATTTTATAAATTTTTTAATGTCTCGAAATTGTTTTCTTTGAAAAAATATTTGTTTATAATGAATGATTAAATAGTTAAGTAATATGAAGTATTATTATTAACAAGAATTCTTGTTAATAATAAATTTTAAAGTTGTCAAATGAGAAAATTTCCAGTTTCTGCATTTCTTGAAATTCTGAGCTATGAATATAATTGATTGGTTTTTCGAAGACAGTTCTAGAAATATTATAAAAGGGTGATTTTATTACAAAATTTAAATTTTAGAAGAAAATTACTGCTTTTATATTTATCGATGATTTTTACATAAACGTTTATTTAAAAACAGTTTCACAAATTTTCAATTAAACTGCTTCTTAAAAAAATTCAGTTAAAAATTTTAATAAAGAACAAGCTTTAATAGAAAAGTTCATGTAAATTTCAAATTACAATAAAGTAAAGAATAGTACCTACTAGAAAGAAAGAAATTAAGATAGTTGAAATAATATGCTTGTTTACAAGAATTTTTATCTTGATAGAAATATAGAAAAGACAAAATTTGTGTTTGTCACATCAAAATTGGCGTTTGATCATATCGTTTTCAACAAACCATTACAAATGTTTTTGTTGAAAATCTCAGTATATGTGAGTATTTTTGACAACTGGAACAAACCTTGCTTTTCAAATTATCAACTAACGATATCCAGTTCCTTATATGATTAAAATGTTTTTCAAAGAACAATAGAAAAATGATGTTTGTTATACTCTACTTATATATCAAGTCTCTGTTTCCATTGAAATCATCTAAGAAGTTTTTGAGAAATCTGTTCGAATTATGAACCACCATTCATACTATTATGTAGTTTGGAGCGTAGTATTACTGTCTCAGATAGATAAGCCTTTCAATTTTTGTGGGTATTCATACCGAAGGAAATCCAAATAAAAAAAAATAAATAAAAATAAAAAAAATTGTTTCTTTCTGCAAAGGGGAAAAAGAATTTTTCACCAATTAAGCTCAAATTTTCAGTTTAAAATGAAGAATAATTAATCTGTTATAAGCGAATATAACATTTTGGTTGGCATAGTAGCAAATAATTATCAATCAGCTTAATACATCATGTAATTTTATTTTAATTTAAAAATAAAATTTCTTCAGATATATAATCTAAAATAGAAGATATATTTGAGGATATAAAATTAAGAATTCTATTTGTTCATCTTTACTTTAATACAAGGGTTACAGTGAAATTTTTTAGATAAGCGCAGACTAGAATTTACAAAATAAAAATAATGGTTTAATTTTAAAATGCAAAGTATTTTAACACAGAAGACGATTTTTTACTGGCTTACTTCAACTTGTTTAGCGTAGAATAAATTTTAAACAGAAGAGAAAATGGAGTTGACGCGAGAACATTTTCGCGCTATGATTTTCTACGATTTTAAAGCAGGATTAAATCAAGAAGAATGCGTTCAACGGTTGCATTTAGCATTTGGTGATGAATCTCCAGCTTATGCTAATGGATTCAGATGGTTCAGAGAATTTAGAAGCGGTCGCCATTTTCTTCAGGATGAAGAACACACAGGAAGTAATCCCGGATAATATATCTGCCACGAGAAAAATGTTAATGGATGAAAATCGCTGTACCTGTCAAATGATACAGAAGGAACTTAACATTGGATCCGCAGCCATACACAAAATCATTCATGGAAAATTACATATGAAAAAAGTATTTTGCCGTCGAAAAAAGTATTTGCCCCATAATCTAACTGAGCACCAAAAAGAGGAGCGTGTCAGAATCAGTAAAGAAACTCTTAAATTGCTAAAAGATGATGGTCATCGCATCCTTTCTAAAATTGTAACAGGTGATGAAGTGTACATACCGTTTTTTTGACGTTCCAACACGTCAAGAAAGCCAAGTATGGGTCTTTGAAGGCGATCCCACGTCGACCATGGTGGAAAAAAAAACGCGCACTGGAAAAATGATGTATGCCGTTTTCTTCAGAAGTACGGGATTGGTCAATGCCATCAAGTTGGAAGGACAGAAAACAGTAACAGCAAACTGGTATACCACTAAATATCTTCCAGAAATTCTACAAAAACTGAATGTTAGGGGACTCATGCTTCATAATGACAATGCATCTTCACATACAGCCGGATTAACAGTTGAGTTTCTTAAACAAAAACAAATTAAAGTGATCGAACATCCGTCGTATTCACCTGATCTAGCTATGTGCGACTTTTGGTTATTCTTTAATCTAAAATAGAACTTACGTGGATGTCGTTTTCATTCAGAAGAAGAGATTGATGTGGCTATAAATGCATTTTTTCCATCTATTCCAAGAAATGAATGGCTTGAGGCATTTAATGTGTGGAAAATTCGTCTGCAAAAGTGCATTGATGCTGGAGGAGACTACTTTGAACGCACCTAAAATTTCGTTAGTATAACTTTAAAAAGTCTAATTGTATCTCAAAAATTTCAGAGTGACCCCCGTAAATAATTTATTTTATTATCATGAATATTCTATTTAACAAATATTTAGCATCATTCAACAAGGATCATAAAGCAAAGCTTACTTCATCATAACTTACTGAATTTGTTTTAAGCGAGAAATTATAGTTTTTCCAAAAAATATTTGCATATAAAATTTTTCTCAATAGGAAAAAATGACTTATTTTTAAAAGGAATAGAAACTAAGCCTTTTAAGTGTTGTTTGATGTGTGCCAATCAACTTTGTAACTGTTAAATAATTATCTACACAATTTATATTAATTAACAGACATTGACTTATATCTAAAAGGAGTAGGACCAACGTCTGATGGTCCCTTCTCAATCTTCTTCAAGTAGTCACATGTCAGAGAATATTCTTTTCTTTTATATTGCATTCCGTCTCCTGATCTTTTGGAATCGTAAGAAAAGATTCTTTGAAAAGAATACTTTTCTATCTCATGACAGTGATAAACATCACGAAAAACATCGATTTCCCAGGTTGTTAAGGAGGACTATCCCTCCCTTAACTTCTGTTTTTTGATGTTTAAATCAAAAAAATCTCTTATTGCACTCAATGATGAGGCTATTGTGAAAAATAATTTTGGCAAAAAGCATACCATGAAAATCCAGTGATTAAACAGTTTAATGAATAAGAAAGGGTATTTTCATCAAGAGCAATCTAACTGTAGTAATAAAATATACAAATGAATATTGTTTTCTTCTTCTCATTACATTTAGAATCAGTAAAATTAGTTCATTAAGAAAAAAGCCTTATATGAAGAGTACACTATTATAGAAGCTTGCCATATGAATAGGATAATATCTTTTTGAATAATCACAGAGAAAATCTTTCATTTATTTACAAATTAAATTTTTTACATTTGTACAAATAAAAAACTTAAACTAAATAGACAATAGTTATATACCATGTAATTATGAAGCTAATTTTAATTGAAACAGCCTTTTTAGTGAAAAACTATGATTTTTTCTTCTAATTTTTTAATAATTAGTTAAATTTACGTATATATATATATATATATATATATATATATATATATATATATATATATATATATATATATATATATACATATACACACATACATACACACACACATATATATATATATAATTACATGCATATATATACACAGATATATGTTTGTGTGTATATATATATATATATATATATATATATATAGATATATTACGGCTCAACTGAGCCTAGCTAGTAAAAAACATTTCTTCGAATGAAATGCTATCTTTGCAATATTTTAAAACGAAAGATAAATATTGCCATACAAATTTCGAACCAGAAAAAATTTACATTTTTAGTTATTAGATCATTTTCTAAGCTGTGTTAAATGCATGAATGCCTTGAATTCACATTAGCCGAATTTTAAGATTAAAGTCTATAATGTAGAAGGTTGCATGCACCATTTAAACTTATTTTAATTAAAAAAAATTAATGTTATAGTTTTGTTTTTGTATGCACATTCAATGAATTAGGTTCTTTAAAAAATTGTAAGTTTCTTATTTTGAGATTCATGAAAAAAATTCGCTACTTAGGAAAACTAACTCGAAGGCTAATATGTTTTAGATGCAGACCACCGTGACAGCATGCTTCCATGTATCTAGCTTTAAATTGTGCTCTACAAATAAAATTGGAAGTAGCTGGGTCAGAGTTATTGAAATTTAGAAGCAGTCACCTAATAGAATACTGGCTGTGTTTGATATGCCATCCCCAGATGCATCATTTCACTTGAAGGACATTGAAACCACTACCTATTTAATGTGCCCAGCCGACTTGAGTGAACACGACAGATCTTCGATTAAACCAGAATTGAAATTCACTGGCTGCCCATAAGAAAAAAAACCAGCATCAACCAGGACGATGAAACCTTTATGCCTTTTATGTAAAAAACAGCTTACGACAGTAAGTTTCTTTTGAGTATGCACCAGTAAGTGGTTTTTATTAATATTTTACCTTATTACATGCTTGAGTAGAATTGTTTTACAATACACAAATTGGAAGTACAACTGTTGTAGTAAAAATGAAAGGCAGAAAATTTAAAGAATATAATACTTCAAGAATTTTACAAAAATTATTTTCCTTATCCTTCAATTTTAACTTTCAAAATCATAATACTTTAAGAATTTTCGCTATATATTTTATCTTTTTTCTAAAACTACCTTTCTAAATATTTGTTGACTGGAGCGCAGAACAGAGAAAATTCCAAAATGTTTCAGAGTAGTTAATATTCATTTTCATATTCCTTAAATATTTCAGTCTTCTTAGAAAATTTAACTGTTATATATATATATATATATATATATATATATATATATATATATATATATATATATATATATATATATATATATGTTTTTTACCACCTAGTTTATACTAAGAATAGGTTTCCCTACATTTTTAACATACGAAAAAAAATTAAGTATTTCCATCATTTTCTTAGCTAGTTTTCAGGCACATGCACTAGATTTAATGAAAATCAAAATATTGACAATTGCAATGTAGGACATTCTAAATATTTTGTTTTATCCTACACCCGTCCTCAGCATCTCTGCCATTAATCAAGGAGCAGCCCACTAAAAAGAGGAACTTGTATAAAAACAAGAATAAAGTCCTTTATTAAACTCAAAAGATTTGACAGTCATAAACTTTAAGACTTCAGGGCAGTTCTTAAGATGTGCGGCATCCATATCATCATGATTGCACAATGGACAAAGAGTACAATCCATTATATCTATTCGATATAGAATGCTTTTGTAGATAGTCATGTCCTGTTGTCACCAGGAAACAAGCGACACCAACAGCTCCCGGTAAGTGAGCCAGGGATTTTATTGTTCCCATCAAGTAAAGTTTTCCATTGCCTGTCCATAGCCGCATAAGGGGAAACTCTGCCATCCTTTATTTTATGAAGATTACACTTTTGATATATTACGCGAAGGCAAAGAGGGATTTGGCTGGTTCGTAAGGGACTCAGCTCTCGCAAGTCTGTCTGCCTGATCATTTCCAAAATCAACGCAGTGGCTCGGGATCCATTGAAGAGCAACGTGGTCCTTGATTTCAGTGAGTTCGTGTGACTTCATTCTGCAAGAGTGGATTGGTGCATTATCATTATAGTTGAGATTTGTAAGCGAAAGAATAACAGTCTGTGAATAAAAGGAAAACAATTCTTTGATCATGGGTGCTTCTTAATTTGTCAATTGCATGAGCTATAGCAGCAAGCTCGCCATCGAAATTATTGCAGTATTTCCCCACAGGGCTCATCTTATACTAAAATCTTTTGAATACACTCCAACACCAGCATTTTTAGAGCTTTCTCTGCACAACCATCAACGAAAATATGGTGCCAATCCTCAAAACGTTCTAAATATTGTAGTTAGAGTATATATCACTAATTTATTTAAAAAAAAGTTGTTGTTCTTGCAAAAGAAAAATGCAAATGCGTTCATATATATATATATATATATATATATATATATATATATATATATATATATATATATATATATATATATATATATATATATATATATATATATATATATATATATATATATATATATATATATATATATATATATATATATATACGCATAGATATGTATGTATGTATGCATGTACATAAATCCTCTTTTAATATCGAAATCCTATGAACAATATTTGTCTTTATTTCTATCAGTTAGGAGTGTTACTATGTATAAGGAATAATGCAGCCGAACTGTATAAATTCCCTCTATATCACTGCAATATTGACTTGTGGATGGCGTGGTAATCGAATAAAACTTTGAAAGGCATGGTTTATGCACTAAGCTGTCAAAGACCTCGATGGATTGCCAGCGTCACTTCACCCAATCTCACCTACAACTGGTTTATTTATGGAAGGGCTGGGGAGCCACGCACAAGGTGTAAAATATTTATTTCATCGGATTAGTGCAGATAAAATCACTGGCCGATATAAATATAGAATACAAGTGAATTACTGGTTACATATTAATTTTAATAAACTTACTCGTATTGGGAATTTATCGACAAGCATTATTCACTTAAAGTGACAATAAATAACTATGTTTAATGAAATATTCTTAACTCTTACTAATTCAGAATTTACACTCAATTTGCAATATTAACTTAAAAAAAATTCATTATGCATAAATTCTTATTTAAAAAAAATAGTTAAATTAAACTGTAATTGCAGTTGAGGGTAAACTGAGATGAAATATATAAATATTAAAGTTGTTTTGTTAAAATGACGACCCCATTAAGTATATTTTGTGTACTCTTATTTATAATATTAATTTGTAAAATCAATTACAATTTTTTGAGCAAAAAATTGCTCATCGTTGAAATGATGAAATTATAATGCATATACATACATGCACACACACAGCTGATATGAGTTTATGTGACTATAGCTCAAAATTAAGAAGCGATTGGTATTATTCAGTGGTTTTTCAGTTTTCAGATAGGGACAGTCAAAAATGAAAAAGTAAAGCTACTTTTCATTGGGTTGATGGCAATTATATTATGTTGTTTATGATTTTTTTTCTATTAAAGTTGTAATATTTCAAAATAATTTATTCTTATAAATATTCTCAACTATTAAGTTATTTTATAACTTATTCATGTTACATTCACTTACTATGTATGTTAAGCGGAAATTTTATGACTTGATAAATGTTCTTAAAAATTAAGAAAAATAATATGCATTATAAAATTTTTTAGTATAATTAGAAACTGATTTTACCTGTATAAGATTATAATTATAGTTTTTTTTTCTAAAAAGACTAATCATGAGGCTTCTTCCTATCTAAGGCAATATATTATACATAATATCACTTAAATTCAGAAAACATTCCCCAGTTTCCAAGTACTTTTATAGCTCCTTAACTTGTGGAAGAAGTCAATACTAGAAGGAATGTCATGTCAAATGTTAACTCTTCTTTTAACAGCAGTTCAAGTATATGATGCGGTATGCCCTGTTAACTGAAACCTTTAGGGCTGATGGGAAATTTCAACTCTCATTATAATAAATGAGGCGGCTGTGCGTGGTTGAGGAAGATGTCCTTCTTGTGATGAGGAGGTGGTTGGTTTTATATCTGACCTTGCTGAAAATCTGTCGTGTTCGCGAGTGAGACTGATTCAATTAATAAAGATAGTAGTTCTAATGTCCCTCCTATGGGGTGGAGTAACATTGTGAGAAAGGTATCTGTTCAAGTGTTATTAGACTCATTCAAAATTATATAAAAAAATTGCTGTATGAGATTGTTAAATTTGTGAAATAGGAAGCCCTGTGTTCGGTCGTTGAGCAGTTACCATGAGTGTAATGGTCTGGAGAAAATTCCCTCAACTTTCAGATCAGTGTCAAAATTGAGATAAAGGAGAATCTGGTGATGCCACCTATCGGGCTTCGCGGTGCTAGCATTTTCTTTAGCACATTTTCTGTATTTTCTTATTTGTTCTTGCCTAGTTAAAGAATAAGTCTTGTTAAAATTAATAACTTCAAAATTTTCATTCTAAGTCACAAAACTCTGCAGATAAACAGCAGTCATTTAGCAATGTGTCTTCACATTATATATATGTATATATATATATATAATGTAAAAATATATTAAGATTATAAATCTATTTAAATTGTGTGATAGATACAGATTTACGTACTCGTTAAATCTGGAATCGAAAGTTCTGTGGTCGGTCGTTGAGCAGTTGCCATGGGTGCAATGGTCTGGAAAAAATTTCTAACCCCTTCAAATCAATGCTAAAATTGAGGGAATGGATCCTCTGGTAGTGCTATCTATCGGAGGATTTGAAAAGCAATATCGTACTTTCACCCTCGTGGTCTCTGGTACAACGAAAGACGCACCCTACTGACTTAAATACGCATAGCCAACGGCATAGGGAGTTTGACTTGTCCAAGTGTCATAAGTTACAACAACAACAAGAAATTGGTGATTTATACCAGTTTTCCAGTCGACAGAAATAGACAACCGAAAACGTATCGTAATAATTAATTTTTATTTGATGCCAATTACATGCAACGTAATTAATCATTTTTTAATGTTTATTAATTATAAAATTAAATTGAATATATCTAGGAATTATTGAAATGTAAATTATTTACCATATCTAGAAAATTTTTACAAAAATAAAGTTATTTGTCTTAGTAATTAGTTTTGGCGATTTAGTAACTTGTTGCATGAATTTAAATTGATTTTATTAAAATCTGTAAGAAAAATTAACTATTGTAAAGAAAACATTTTAAATTTTATTGTTAAGACCACAATAAAATTTTGCTATAAGCTAATGACGATGGCCTCCAGTATACAATCCATAAACATATCCAGAGATATATTTTTAAGCTATTGGAAGATCCAGTCATATTTATTCATTCAGGAACTCTGTATGAACAAAAGTCAGAATGATGGTATATGTATAGGCTACAAAATTTCCCACAAAAATTTTTTATTGCAGATAATATAATTCTAACACAATTTTTACGTAATAATGGGTCTATTTTTGTCTGAAACAAATTATTAAATTAAATAATTATCAAAAATGGTTTTGAAGAATATGCTCAGACCAGCAAAAGTTCTGAATGGTCTTATGATTTATTTTTAATTTTTCGTCAATTTACTTTTACTTAATTTTATATTATTCAGTATTTGAATATTGTACATATACTGCTGCCTACAGTAAATGCAACATTCTAAAGGAAGCATGCAAATAAAAGGAAATTTGCAACATCCATTTACTGAGGTAAGATATGCAAATGATTAGAATTTTAGCGCAAATGCACATCATGCGTGCCTCTGGCGATACTTCAAAGCTATATTTAAGAGTTGGAGATTTCGCGATTGCAAGTTTGGCAATTGTTCTTTTTTTTTTTTTTTTTTTTTTCTTTTTCTTTTTTTTAAGGTTTAAAAAAACAATTAATTATGCCTTGTAGAAAACAGCAATCATCTTTTGATCAAGTGTCCTAGTTCGACAGAGGAAGGATAGTGGCCTCCCGAGATTGTGGATTATCTTTCAGAGAAATCGGTAGTCGTATTGGACGAAACCAAACAATTGTAATTGTGGGTATGTGATCGTTGGATGCAGGAGGAGACGAAGGACCGAAGTGCTTGATCGCATCCACCTCAGTGCACCAATTCACGTGATAACAGCCAAATTTCATGCATGGCAGTGACGGATCGCTCATCCCCATCACGAACCATAGCACAGTACATTCAGTCTGCAACGCATCACCATGTGTCTGCGCTTACCATTCGACGCCGTTTACAGCAGAGTGGTCTGTCTGCAAGACATCCAATGCTTCTTCAACCTTTGACGCGGAACCACAAATGCGTCCTCCACAAATGATGTGATGAACGAAAAACATGGAAGGTAGAATGGAATGAAATTGTTTTTACTGACCAGTCACACTTCTGTCTGCAACACTACTATGGTCTTATTCGAGTCTGAAGACACGGTGGAAAGAGAATGGTGAAATTCTACGTACTGCAAAGCCACACTGGTCCTGTACCGGGTACAATGGTATGGGGTGGTATTGGATTTCTCTCGCACACACCTCTAGTACGCATTTCCGGTTCCTGAAACAGCCAGTGCTACGTCTCCGAGGTGTTGGAATCAGTTGTCCTTCCTTACCTTCATGGTTTGCCCACAACCATATTTCAACCGGATAAGGTGACCAGACGTGGCACATATTGTGCAAGAGATTTTTGTCAATAGTCAGATTGAATTGCTTCTCTGGCCGGCTTGTTCTCCGGATCTTCCTCCGATCGATAAAATGTGTTCCATGGTTTCTCAACGATTGACCCAGATTACATCTCTAGCTGCCACATTAGATCAACATTAGCAATGTGTGGTAGCTGGTTAGTCTGCTGTATCCCAAGAACACATCCAAAGTATCTTCGAATTATTGCCGAGGTGTGTGGCAACGGTGATCTTCAATAATGGCCATTACTTTGGCTACAGATTTTGGCAAGAACCACACTTCACAGAAGTCTATAAATTTAATCATTTGATTCTTGGTCAACATGCTATCTACAAAACAAATTTTATTGTGATATCTCTTGTCTTTCTTGGTATTGCAATTTAGATGACCAGCAGTGTATTCACGTAAGATAGTGAATTGTTTGGTTTATTTTAACAAAAGAAATTTTGCAAGCGATTTCTTTTTCTAAATTTTAATAATAAGCAAATTATTTACCTGACAAAATGTGTATTGGTGTTATTTGAATTTTCATCATTATTATTTATTTTCTAATGCAATATAACTTCGAAAAATGTATAATTAATCGTTAAAAAAATTAATTTATTGTTTGATTTTTCTCTGGAACTCATGAATAAGCCTTATTTAAAATGAAAATTCTCATAGAATAAATGATAAATTGGTTGATGTTGAAGAAAATGTTTCTGTTGCACAAGTGCAGGTAAAATACAAACGTTCTTTTTATTTATTCTGATTTCATTGAAGTTGATACAAATAAATAATATCTAAAATTATTTGTTACAGTTCATTTTTTAAAATTTATTGATTTCTCTTTGTGAGAATTAATTTATTTGTAGATTATTACAAAGTCTAGAAAGAAAAAAAAATTTTTTTTCGTAAGCACACAGAATATATAATGTAAGTAATGCAATTAAAATTAATCAATATAAAATTACTTTGCAATTTTGGTAAATAAATGTGTGTGTATGTTTTCATCAATTTTACTATCATGATTAAGAATAATATACATTTTTTACAAATACTGCTTATTTGAGGAAACTTAGTTATATAAAGTAGTAAATGTATTTTAATAAACTTATTTTCTAAAGGTCACTCAAAAGTCAAGTACTGAAAAATAGAAGATTTCACAAGTAAAAATTCATTAATTTTTTTCATTGGTCACTAATATCACTTTAATACTCATTCTGCTTATCAAAAGCACACGTAATGATGTTATGACAGAAACTTCAGAATGACGTCAGATAAGGATGCTTGGACAAAAATGACGTTAATCAAATAACATAATGAAAATGTACGTTGACAAAGAAATTTTCTAATGATCAATTTGAATATTAATTTAATACGGAAGAAATATTTTATACGTCATCAAAATTACTATAATAAAAAAAACTTTAGTATAATAAATTAATTTGTAACTTGTGTTCTAAGCATTTAAAACAGTTTTCAGATCTTAGAACAATTTGAACAATCTATATTATAAGGCAAGATTGAAAATTGATTATTTTTTAATGAAAAACAGCTTGTGATCAAAGTTTGCGTGCATTAAAGTAAAGAGTAACTTTTTCATAATTCTTGGCTAAACAATTATTTACAGCAATGTGATTTATAAAAAAAAATAATAATTGGATTGTTAAAAATATTGCTTATAAAATAACAAAATTTTTCACTGTATTTCTAACAATTTATTTACTTTTCTTTTTTATTATTCACTTCCTTTCATTTTTTTTATCGTTTTTTATTTCAATAATTTTTATTTCATCCATATATTCAGAATTTTCTTTTTTCATTTCTTTTTTGAAATGATTAACAAATTGGTTACAAATTAAGTTCGATTACGATTCATCATTTGTACTCATTTCAATATGTGAAACAAAGAATTTTTAAAAATGTGCAGGTATGTCAAAACGAAACATTGCTTTATTGGTTTTCTATCACATTTTAACTATATTATAATATATTTCTAATTTTTAATTGTTTCGAAGGTTAGATAACATTAATTTTATTGTATCTATTGAAAATCAAGAAATTTTATTCATATGAATTGAGAGAACTACATTATTTTACACGTTATCAATAAAATGCAGAACTCCATTAATAATATCATTAATAATGTTTTATTGAATGATTTGGTTATAAAAACTTTTACTTCTATAAAACATACTGTATTTGATTTATAAAAAAAATATTTTAATTAATGCATACTTTAAAAATATTATTTTCTAAATAAAATTACAAACACTAAAATACCAAGCACTAAAATATTTTAATAAAAATGTTTAATTATAAAATAATTGTATATTTTATAATTAAATTTTACATTTGATTGCGAAATTCACATTCATATTATATATTTATAATTTTTAGTAGTACTAAATTGAGCTTATAAAGAAATTTAAAAATCAAAGAAAAATTACTGTTTTATTAAGTATTTTAGGTTTTCCATAATTTTAGACCAAGTTTTGATGGATTATTTATTCGCGGTATAGCATTAAATTTAATAATTTAATAGTAATATCAAGGAATTAATAATTCTCAATTTTCAAACTCAGATAATTTGAACTAAACCTCTAAGAAATTAACGCCCACTTTTTGTCAAATTTGAAATCTATACTTAAAACTTTTATAAGTGTATAAAATGGTTGCTATTATTTAAAAAATACACAAAAAGATATATATAATTAAATACAAATATTTTTTTGTACACTAAAGAAACCCTTTCTTTTAGCGCATACACTCTTATGTAAAATTAGTGCTTTTTGTTGCTACTAGATGGCAGCACTAGTCATAAAAAATTTTTATGATGTATTATTAATTATAGCTTTTACTATTTAAATGATGAAATATATTCAGTTTCGAATCAAATAGATTTCTTAACAAACTATTTTCTACAGACTGAAATTATTTTTAAAATATTTTGATAATATTTTTTCTTATTATTTCATTTAAAATCATTATAAAAAATTCTGTTATAAAGGATAACATTAAAAAAGTGTTACCAGATATGCAAACGAGAATTCATAATTAAAAATATTTAACTTTGCAACGGTTGAACTCTTAAATAAAAGATGAACTCTGTATTATAAGTTGTGGAAAGTGTTTTAGACTTAAAAAAGAACTAAGAGGTTTTTAAACAACTCTTTTAAATAGCAGTTTCTCAGTTCTTATAATAAAAGAACGTATCTTGCCTGTCTTTTAACTGTAATAATATATTTAGCAACAATTATTATTTTGTACTGAGTTATTAAAATTTCAATTTTTATAAATATTTTAATTAAATATTTTTTTTAGAAATTTTATAATTTCTTAATAATCAAAAGGAATTTTCCATTAAATGTAATTTATTTTTTAATACCAAAGACATAGCTAAATTAAAGATTGAAGTCTTAAAAAAATTAAGAAAAGATTCAAAACATTCAATAATAGTGAAAAATAAGTTTAAATTTAATCATTTCACTTAAATTTACTTTTAATGTTAATATAAAAAAACATCAAATCGTTCAACTCTATTTATCAATTAGAAATTTTACTATCTTTAAATAAAACTATTCATTTTAAAATAAAATTTTGAAATTTGGTTAAAGATATACTACATGAATGTATTGATAACTACATTTGTTTATATTTTCTAACAGAGTCCAATAAATATTTTTCTATTTACAATGTTCAATTACCCAATGATAACGTACAATGCTGATATTCAAATATATCAATCATTTAATGAATTATCCTTTGAAAACTTATATTCGAAGAGAAAGTGGCGAATAGATAATTAATTAAAAAATAATATTATTAAATAATTATTTATAATAATTTGTTTAAAAATTATTGTTATTAATCATAACACTAAATTGATAATATTTTAAAAAGAAAATTTCTCTAAAGTAAAACTATATTAGGAAATTAAAACCACAAAATTACTACCTGTGTGTTTGTTCATATAAAATATTAATTAAGAATGCGAAGAATTATAAATTCATAAATATAATAAATAATTCAGTCCATACCTATGGAAAAAATTAGGCAGGAGTTTCCATCCGAATATATAGGTTTAAGTACCTTAATATTACTGCATATATTATTTAAATATTGGATAATTGGATACTATACTAAAGGGGCATTAATTTTTTTTAATTATTTAGACAAAATTCCAAATAAATTGTTACTAATAATTTAGTTACTGATATATTTACCAGCGTGGAAAATATATTGGTTTTTCTTGCTTAATTATTTTAACTGATTCATTTATTGGTTAATATATATATACCTATATAATTAAAATAATAATTAAAAAAACACCAGTGACAAAATAAAGGAAAACTGATTTAAAAATGATCATTTTTTATTTTGTATAAATTTGTCTTTATTTATTATTTTAGGTAAAACTAAATCTAATTTATAAGCATTCCATTATTTTAGACGACATTACATGAATTAGGCAAATATTTAAAAATAATATAGAAAACTATTAGTTGTAAAAAAAATGCGTTTTTATTTCCTTTAGTAAAGTTATAATTATTTACAAATTTAAACTGTGTTCCTCTATTGGAAATAAATTAAAATAATTTGTTTCTAAATTAAAATAAGTTGCTTTACTTAGAAATAATGGAAAAGGTTCACAAGATTCAAAGTACAATTTTTTTTTCTTAAACTGGTGTCAACTAAGAGTTAGGTATCTCCCTGTATCTAACCCTGAGTTGGGCTCTATCAGTTAGATAGAAGCAACCGAGTGGATTTTGAAGCCGGGATCACAAGCAAAAGATCCCAATACTTGACTGGCCACTGCCATAAGTATCATTTTACTTGGAGGACATTGCGACTACGTACAGTTTTAACATGACCCAACCACCTTTAGTGAACACGACGGATCTTCGGCCAACCGGGTTTCAAACTACCTACCTTCTAATAATGAGCATGATGCCATAACCAACCAGGCCACTACAACCCGTAAAAAAATAAATAAATAAAATAATAATTGTATTATTTGTTAATATTTCATATTAAAATTACTGTCCTCAATAAAATATTTGCAAATATTTTCAGTGTGATTTATGATGCGAATAAATTAAGCCTTAATTTATAAAATAATCTCTAATTTCGTTTGAAAAAGTATCATAGTTTCAGGATTATTCAATTCATCATTTGCAATGCACAATTAACAAAAGGAAAATTTTAATGCCATTAAAATTGCAGCAGGTATTTGCATAAAATTATATTGTATTAAAGACTATATTCATAATAAAATATTCAACAGTTAAGGACAATTTTGAGTGCATTAATAATCTGAAATATAATTTGTAATGAACTCACATTTATTTCCATCAAAATAATTATGAAATCATTTGGTTTAATGAAAGTTGCTGAAAACTGTGTTAAATATATACATATTAATGAAATAAAAATATTTTTTTTAAAATACAACTTTAAGCATTTTTTATCAATATCTATTTATTTTTGCAACATATAATTAAAATTGAATTTATAAATATTTCATAAATACAATATCAAAGCCTACTTTTATTTATAAAAAATTCTCTTCATATTTTATATTTTCCAGAGAAAATGGAATATATTGAATTGCAATTAAAATCTAATTAGCTTTGATTAAGATGTTTAACTGAATGATGTGCTAAAATTAAGTACTGATTCGAATTTTGATACTAACTATGGCATATAAGTAAAATGTTTTCTTTTTCGTGTAAAAAATTTAAAACAAAATGTATAGAAATAGAATTATTCAAATAATTTTCTTAAAAGTTTACGATTTATCCAAGAATGATATGCTTCATAAAGAAACTGTGACAGAATCACTTTATATTCTACTTGTAAAACTTACTTCTTATAAAATTAATTTTTTTACTAAAAGTATGACTACATAAGAAAATTTAGAAGAATTAGTGAAACTACCTTTTCTAATTATTCGTTCTTTGAAATAGAAATCCTCATAAAAATATACATAATTTATGCTTAAACTAAAACAAAAATATTTTAAATGCCTGAAAAGAAAACTAATTAATTTAATATTTCAGAAATATTATTCGAAAATTTAAACAAATTTCATCGTTTACACAAAATATAGTACTATATTTATGGAACAAAATATAAAATTTTAAGAAGTTTACGCATAATTAATTATTTTCTGATTTATTAATATATTACTTTTTCCAAAATTATTTTTTTTTTACTTTAGACAATCTTTTTCAATTACAAAAATTGCTTTTATTATTTATTTAGGTCAAAGAATCAGTAAAATTAGGTTTCACAATTTTCTTAGATTAAAAATGTATAATTTAACAAATTGATTATATGAAGTGCTGATTCTCTCTCCTAAATTAGTAAACATGAGACAGAAAATTTTGAAAGAGTTTGTTAAAATTTAAACATGAGAAACTAGTTTCATAGAAAATATTTTTAATGGTGTAAAAGTTATTTTTTATTACAAATGAAAACATTTAATGACAAGAAAAAAATTAACTGTAGGAAAAAAAATTTCATGACAGTAAATGTAATGATACTTTAATTCTTATAAATGTTTTTTCTATTACGTATACGTAATATTTTCTAATAAAAAATAATGCTTTAAATACAAGTCAAAAATAATGTTTCGCATTAAAATTCTTAAGCACTTAAAATTTGTAATATATATATATGTAAATAGAAATATATATATATATATATATATATATATATATAATATATATATATATTAATAAATTTCAAAATTTACAGGTTTAATGCTTTTTTTTTATTGGAATTTTGCTAAGCTGCAATTAAAGAATCGATTTCTGTAATTACAAAAAATTTTAGCCAGAACGATATTACTCACATACAATAAAAATACTTGAAAATGCTATTCAATGTTCTAATTTATATAATAGTTGCTTTATTATAGTAATTCACCGCACATGCATAGCAACTGAATTATAATATTTGTTTTATTTTAGCAGTGTCGTACTGAGGTATCATAAGCATGATTGTAATATATATACAGTGTCTCACAGAAGTTATGAGACACTTGTGCTCTTTACAAAAGGAAACTGTAATAAAATTAATTAGAAATACATGGACAAATTTTTTGTGGGTGTGTTTCATACTTAAAGTTAGTAACAATTATTACATAACATAAATTTTGTCAAAATATTAAAATATTAATTGAATAAAAATACAATTATTTAGAACGGAGCAATAAAAAGCTCTCATAAGTGAAGGGACACTTACTTTTCCATCAAATATTTATCCAAAAATTTTTCTTTTCAAAAGGTTTTAATATTTATTAGATTTTCTTTTACTTTTAAAACATGATTTAATCTTCTTCGGATATATTTGACTAATTTTTTTATGATTTCTGGAGTGATTTTACCCCATTCTTCTTCAATCACCGATTACAATTGTTGTTTTGAAGAAATGATGTATTTGCGAATTCTAGGTTCCAATTCTTGCCAAATATTCTCTTTGGGATTTAAGTCTGGAGATTATGATGGTGTTTGTATTATTTCGGGACAGTTATACAGCAGACAGAGTTTAACGTTCAAAGCAGTGTGCTTGGGGTCATTGTCCAGGTAGAATTTAAAATCGTTATGAAGGTTCAATTTTTCTGCTGAAGATTTCAAATTTCCTTAAAATATCAATATACTTGTACTGATCCATTTTATTGTCAATAAAAACAAGATTACCAACTCCAGCGGACGACATACACCCCCATTCCATAACTCTTCCTTCACCATGTTTTACTGTTGGTACCAAGTTCTGTTTACATCTTTTTTCTCTCGGTTTTCTCCACACCAAGATGCTACCTAGAGAACCAAATATATTAAAGTTACTCTCATCAACAAATATAACTTTATTCCAGAAATCAGAATTTTTATCTATGTTGGATTTTGCGAAAGCCAGTCTCAGCCTTCTTTTCTTTTCACTATGAAGATTTTTTTCCTGTCTACTCTATCGTGCTATCCAGCACATCGAGTTACTCTTCCAATAGTTTCAGGATTAACAATTAATCCATATAATGCTTGTAAATCAGCAGCAACTTTAGGAGCACTTATTCTTGGATTTTTTTTAATAATTCTATCTTCAATTTGCTTTATTTCATTGGATAGCTTTGATGGTTGGCCATGTCTTCTTTTATTCTGAATCATATGACTCTTTTATGTCGTTTAATGGTATTAAAAATTGTTGAATGACTCAAGTTAACTGTATCAGCAGTTTCTCTAATAGATTTTCCTCTTTCAATATGCACATTAATAACCAATTTCATACTTCAGGCGAAGTTTCTTTTCGTTTAGCATTTATGACTGCACACAGCTAAAAAACACAAAAATTCCAAAACAATATGGAGAGAAATACTGCAGATGGTTTTATTAATTATTGCCAATTGCTTTTGAGTAAAAATAAAACACCCAAAAATATTATTATTGCTTATTTCAGACGAATTTTATTGCATATCTAATGGTGTCCCACCACTTATGTGAGTAATGTTTTCTCCTTTCTAAACAATCATATTTTTATTTTTATTTATACAATAATATTTTGACAAAATGTATGTTATATAATAACTATTACAAGCACAAGTGTTCCATCACTTTTGTGAGACACTGTATGTATATAAATATAGTTTTTAAATATACTCTTTAATAATAAATGTGAATTTGTCTTACATATAAAATATAAAAGTAAACATACATTTTAAGTTGCTAATTTTAAATGCACACACACACAAACACAAAAATTCGAAAACACACATTAGTAGTTTTAAATGTAAAAGAAAATCTATATTCTTTAGTTAGTCTTCTTTACCTAGATGAAAAACTTGTATCTATTGAGGTTTTCTTTAATACAAACTAAGTAAATGAGGTTATATAATATTCAAACATACATTCTTATTTAATATTCTAGATAAACTTCTTAATACTTGATAAGGTTTAAAACAACGAGCATGCAATCATGGGAAATTTTAACTAGTTTAAGAATTCTTTAGATAAATTATTTAAAATGCGGTTACATATGGAAAACAGATGTGCCTTGTAGAGTATTTTTGTGGGATGGATAAAAAGAACCACTATAGGATGATGAGTTTTTTTCTTCTAATTATGATTAAGATTATTCGAAAATTAAACGATTTTATATCTGCACTGATAAACCATTTTTCAAATGATTTTGGTCATTCCAAAACATTTAAGATCATTCTGCTAACGTATCAGATAAAAAAAATTTTTTTTTTCAATACTTAGCTAATTAACAATGAGACAATTTCACATACTTAGCTAATTAACAATGAGTTTAAAGTGTATGTTTCCGCATATTATGAATATATTTTATCACAGTACTTTGATTATCGATGTAATGTTTAAACTGAAAAGTTATAACTTACAAAATGATTTATAATTTCTAATAATTATAAGAAATGTCAAAATACTACGTCATAAAATATAATATTTGTAGATACAACAATCTTAAAATATGAAACAACTATTTAATACCATCGAATGTCACAAATTTTAATAAGAAAACTATCGAAAATTTAATAAAGAAATGTTTTGACTTTAATCCAAGTTATTTCAAAGTTTAAAAAATATAGCTCTGTATAGTAGTATTTCAAATGTCAAAAAATACTAGCATTACGAAAGTCTTTTCTTAGTCAAAAAAAATTCAAATTTCAATGCTTTTATCCATCTTAATCTTATTCTACTAGTATTCTAAAGTAATTCCCTCTAAACTTGACATGTTCATCTCACATTTAATCCAAATTTTCTAAGCTGTGCTCTTTAGTTCTAAATAAAACTATAATTGTAACGCTAAAACCAGTTTCAAAAACTTGTTTCGTGAAGGACTATTTTGAAATGTGTTCGAAAAGAAGAATATTTTCTTATACCCTTTAACATATTCGGAATTTTCCATTACCTACTTTATATTCTTTTGTATCTCCACATATTTTGATCCATATTATCAAGGTTGTATTTTTTTTTACTAAATATTGTGGATATAAATAAAATAAACCCTAATTTGCAAAAAAAGGGGGGTGTTACTGATAGTTATTAAATTTCTAAAAAGAATTTAATGCTTTCAATTTTTGATATTTATTCTACAATAAATATAAATTTTATCATTAGAATTCAACCTAACAATAGAATTATTGCGCTCTTTGCCATTTCCTTCTTCAATAATCAATTATATAGTTCTTCCCATTTGAAAAGAAATTGAATTGACTATATAAAATATTTACTTTAAGTTTTCCACAAATTTTCATTCACATTTTCTGAAACATTTAAAACCGCGAAAGTTCATCACCAATTCTCTAATAGCAAATCAATAATTTCATAAGTAAATAAGTAAAAATATCCACGAATTTTAAATTTTTAAAAAATGCTATTTAAAATTATGAATTACTTTTTAGTAAGTAATTTAAGTATTTGTGATAACTATTTTTCTTTTCCAGGACTGATATTTGCCAATGAATGTATAACATTTCATAATTATTTTAAAAATCAATACAAATCTCTGAAATAAAGCATGTTGCATATTATAATGAATATTAAAAAAATTTTTAATACCTCAAAATTTTTAAACATTTTATTTAGATTATGTTTTAAATAAAAAATATTTTCTTCAACAAATATAATTTTTGGTTTTATTTATATTAAAAAATTAAAAAAAATTTCCATATTCAATAAAGTGTGTTTAATTTAGTTTCAATTTCCATATTGCCTATATTTATTTTTTTCGTTCGTAACTTTACATTTAAATAAAATAGATAATTTTCAAAAAATACCAAACACTCAATTTTGTAGTTAAATTTTTCTAATGGGTGAAAATAACAATTTTGTAAAAGGAGAATAAATCAATTGATAAATAAAGAAATATTTATGTAACACTCTTATAACTTATCAAACAATAAAGTGCCTACAAGAGTTATTTTTAAAGTTTTGAGACTGATCTAGATTGTGAAGTTAAGTTTTAAGAAATTTTAGGAGTATTAAAACATCCATTACATGAAGGCCCCCCAGTATCCGTAATTTCATGGATTTGGTGACATTCAGATTCGGATTGTATATTTGTATTTCTATATTGAGATTCATATTTTTTTTTACTATGAAACGCTCGCGTTTGCTAATAGTTATGAATTCATGAGTTTCGATATTGGTGACATTTTTAAAAACCGCGACAAACGCATTATGTATACAGTAAAAGTTCGCTATTCGCGTTTCTTTCATTCATCTTTTCACTAATCCCTGTAGTAGGTAACATTTCAAGTAACTTTTAGTAATGTAAAATATTTTTAAAACCTGATATTTATTAGCACACATCCAGAGTCCTTGGCTGGGAAAACAGATATGGGCATTGTAGTCCTTGGGCTACATATGGGCTGCTGTGCCACTGTGGCTGAATTTAAAATCCTTCTCATATGATACAAAAAAGTTAAATAATTATATTCATAGCTTATTATTATCATGAATTATAAGAAGTGGGTAATGAATCAAGAGAATTTATTCAGATTGGTAAATTAAAAATTAGTTAGATTGTTAGCTGCAAGTACAAAAACGATGAATAAACAAAGAGAATGTGTGTAATAAATGGTTTATAAAATTAAAGCATGGTGTGTAAAATTAAAATCAACCTCAAGATTAGTTAGATATTTAACTTTTTAGTAGACATTGAGAAAATAATATGTACACAAATAAATGAGCTCTCTCGCAAACTTTGTTTGATTCTTTAATTGACAACAGTTATGCATAAAAATTATCCTATAAATTATGGCGCACCACTTATAAATGCAAGCTATACATTACTCCTTTATGCTGAAATCTATTGTTTCGTTACACCAAGTTTATTCTATAAAAATGTTTTATGCATGAAGAAATCTTCGAAATTGTATTTGTTTGTAAAACTTCTTTTTAAACTCGTCTACTTCAACCGTAAGTCTCCTGGAAAGAATATTCATTTTTACTTGATTTATCACTGGCAGTTAGTTTAGATAATAGCAAAAAATATTAAATTATTCTTGATTAAAGTTAAACATAATGCATTTTCCCAAGAGACAATTTAATTTTATCTTATATACTCTATTGAGCAGATCATGTAGAGAAATTTTTCAATCGTTGTTGTAATTAAGTTATAAATGTTAAAGTGCAATGTTGTTATGTATTTAATCGTGTATTCAGTTTTAGAATTTAAAATTCACCCTAAGTCATAAAAGAAGGTATACCTATGGAATGCAAAATATTGTTATATATAAGAGAATAAAAATGGAATCCTTTAAAACAGTTAGGTAATGTGTCAGATAATAATGCAAAAATTTCATTGGATTTTAATGAATCTTACAACATCAACTTGTACATAAATGCGAATTTGTTTTTAACTTTGTGCTCAATTTGTCTCTCTCTGATTGCCTCATAAAAAGTTCTACTAGTTTTGCAATACTATATTAATAGCATTAAAATTTACATTTTGAAGATTTCCCGATTTAAGGGGAGAGGAGTTACTTCAGCTACCAGTAAGACAGTTTTAAGGCAGACCGTGTACAGACGCTTAGGGCACATTGGTCTATTTGTTCGTAGACCTGCCAGATATGTTCCACTTACCGCAACTCACTGTCGCTTGCAGTTAACCTGCAGTAGAGATCATGCATTGGGGATACCACAACAGTGGTCTTGTGTGATGTTTTCCGATGAGTCCTGATTTATCTGATTCTTGACGGACTTTGATATGGAGAGGGCAAGGTACCTATTACCACTAAGAAAACACCATTGAACGGCATCGTTACGGTGTTGCACGATTGTTCGTTTTGAGAGGTATTTTTCTGGGTTCCAGAACTAATCTGCATGTTCAGAATGTAACCATGACAGGCCACATCTATCGGGATATCATTCTGGAACAACTGTACGTTTGTTTCGGGGCACCATGGGCGCAGAATTTCTATTTATAGTATATAATGTCCGTCCTCACCATGCAAACATTGTAGACGAATGCCTTCAATCGGAAGATATCACCTGTATGGACTGGCCAGCATACTCATCGAACTTAAATCCAATAGAGCATGTGTTGGATATGCTTGACCAATGAATTGCAGTCCGTCAACCCTTTCCTACTGGTCTACCGAAACTTTGGAGAGCACTGCTTGATGAGTGGGGTAATATTCCCCAAGATCAGATCGATAATTTGATACTCAGCATGCCTAGGAGTTGTACGACCTGTATTGCATCGTCTGGGGGGTATACAATGTATTAACCATCATACCAACCATGTTATATTTTTCCAATAGAAGATTGTAGACAGTTACAACTGCAACAGAGTCTATGAATCTATTGTTCCCTGATACCAAGGAACCGTTCAGACACAGCGACCTCTTAGCCGCCGGTGTACCACAAGGGTGGGCCATCATCACACCCTCACCCATGCCATAGGGACCCGTTTATAGGGTAGGCATCATTCATACTTCATTCACACACACAAGGAAAGGACAAAGACAGGATAGAGAGAGAGAGAGAGAAAGTACATTCATGCCTGAATCGGGATTTGAACCCAGGACCTCCCTATCCGTAGCCAGGCACGCTGATCACTAGGTAAGTTGGCTGGTAACCATGTTATATTGGTTTTTGTAAGTAGGCTCTTTTTTTAAATTTGTTCCATGGAGTAAAAATCGCAATTTTTATTAATGATGTTAAACATATAGCATCTTTTTGCTCTTTACCTTTTGCTTAAAAGACTTTACAAATAAGTCACATTTGTTTTGCTTCTGTCCCTTTCTTTGCCTTAACTTGCATTATCCTTAATTTATGGACATGAGTGTATAAAAATTATCAATCGAATCAGTTTCAAATTTTGTAATATTTATCGCTACGTCGTAACGCTTGTAAGAAATGCATTAAATAATTCATTTACTAGGTATAATTTATTAGTACAGTTAGTTAACATTCTATTTAATTATTTTGAAAATTTTAAGTTTCCATCTATGCGATATATCCATTCAATGTTCTTGCAAATGTTTCCTTGAAATAAATTTTATTGAATATTTTAAGATTTTATTATAACTTTTAATCATTAATCTTCAAAGTATCAAATCTAAAGATAATTCATATATGGTAATTGATAATCAGTACCTATCTCGGCGAATCTATCACATCAAATTTTTACTTACATCACGTGACATTTGTAAAAAACATTTTATACCTGTCAGGGCTAACATTTTTCGATTGCCTTTCTATGCGTTCTACTCACTCATTTTGATCATTATTGTCGATGCGATCATGCAAATTACAAGATTTTCCATGATTTTCTTATATTTCCTTTGCTACGTTTACAACAGATAATCACAAACAAAAGGAAATAAAAACGAAAAGCAATGATACAAAAATGCACAAAATAATTAATTATAATAATTAGTAATATAATTAATACAAATTAATTACAAAAAAATTAATACAAATTAATTATAATTAATTAATCAGGATTGCGTTGCAATCCTGAACGAGAACGGTTTATTGGTTTCTGAATAGTTTTTCGAAAACAAAACTGCAGAAAAGGAAAACAAGAGGCACCTGTAGACTCATTCCTGGATTTAAGTGAGGTGTAGAGAAAGGGATGAAATGAATCAACGAAGAAGAAGACGGGGATTGGATGACGGAAGGGGCGGGGAGTGTTAAAAGAGCAGCTATCGTGATCGACCGCATCCGACTCAAGAAGATGAATTCCGAGACTTCGGTTTCCATGGAGACGTATTCTCCTCTTTCCGGATGCGGACTCATTAAGTGCTGCCTGTTAAGCCCCAAAAACGGGATTTTAAGTGAAGAGTGTTGTGTTCCGCCAATTCGTGCACAATTCGCTGTCTGACGTCTCCATTTCCACGCCACTCACCCGCCAATATACTCGCCAATAGCCGCATCTCATAACCGGATGGGACCTTTCAAAAAGCGTCTGGTTTCAATTGTTTAAAGAGAAAAGCATAGTGTTCAAATAATTGCGTCCACAAAATGCTTTCAATATCAAAAATTAATGTCATAGAAATTACATAAAAAATAATTTGAAAAACACGAAATACTCTAAGTTTATATAGTTTATCTAAAACAAGTATTAAATGTGAAGTTAAAATGTGAATATTTTTGTATGCTAATGATTTTAAACACTTAAAATTTTCAATTAAATCATTAAATAACCTTTTAGGGAATTAATTTAAATCCAACGAAATTAAAATGAATTTGATTGCAATTTGTGAACCTTTCTTCTTTTTCAAATATAACAATGAACTATTTTTCTAGTCTAGTATTTGAATTTACAAAAAGATAGTTTTTGGTAATTTAATGTTCCTGATTAAATAATGATGTTTATTTTGATGACAATTTTCAAGTAATTTTGCGGGATTTAAATATTATATGACTTTTATGCTGTTTTCTAAAAATTAATATGTAGTAATGAGCGGATAAAGCAATCTAGTAACTGATTGCTGTCTTGCAACGAAATAATATTTTCAGTATATATTACAGAGAACAATTGGAACATAAAATTTTACCACCAAATAAATATTTAAGCCGAAATTCATCATTTCCTCCTTAACAATGACACAATAATTACGCTCTACACTGAATCATATTATAACTCCTTTGCTGACTAAAACTTAATATTGAAGTTAAATAAGAATGAATAATATGATTTTGCAAAGAAAAATGAAAAGAAAATGTAACTAATTACAACTAAGGTAAAATTTAATTCCTTTTAACTACTGGAAAAGAATTTCGATAATTTTGGTAACTAGGGTAACAAACAATTTTCCCCTGTCTTGGAAGCTGTTTGATACAATCTCATCTTATAATGCTGAAAATGTAGAATTAAAAAGTGGTTTAATTTTCCTAAACCTGAAATTCTTTTTTCGTTATATAACTATCGACCATTCAAATTAAGATTTGGTATGTACCTCAAAATTTTTTTTTTTATTTTTATTTTATTTATTTATTTATTTATTTATTTTTATTTTTTTGCAAATGAGGCCCACTTTGAGCAAGATCTACTATTTTAAAATGAGTTTTAAAACGACTACAAACACCTAAGCCTAATGTATGATTCTAACCCACGCGTTCTAACCTACGTGGAGAAAAAACTCTTACCACATTGATACGAGATGCGACACTGAAGAGATCACAAAAGAGACATCTATTTGCATAGCAGAAAACTAATAGATAATCTGGGCTAGTGCTGTTTCATTACTCAAATGGGGATCAATTCTTTTGAAAGAGCTTGTGAATTGTAAACATGAGGCGAAGAAAAGAACAGAAGATGCGGTGTTCTTTTTCGTTTGCTCAAACAAAAACCGATGGATGGATGCAGCTTAACAAAATTAATCTTAATAAGCTCAGAAAATTAAACAAACGTAATACAGAAGTGATATCGTAGCTTTTATTTGTTACCCTTCCATTTAAAATCATTGCTGTTGTATTTGTGTTTTTCTGCTTTTTAATATAGAAGCTACAAATAGGGACAAAAATTAATTAATTTTAAATATAATTAACACATTAAAAAGCAATTCTTAAATCAAAATTTATACCTATTTAATGCACTGGAAAGTTTTATTTGGTGATCTATTCCTTTATGATTCCAACAATATTGAGAAATTCCTTTTTTAGGTGTGTTTTAAAATTATTTTAAATAATAAAATGTTCATTAAGTTCTACAGAGATATGAGTATCTAAATTTCTATGAATGTTAATCAAAATCTGGGAAGATATTAAAATTTTGCAAATCAACAATTCTGGAAAATTAATGAATCCTGCAAATTATAAAAAAGACAAGAATAAAACAACAAAAAGTTTGAGCAGTAAATAATTTTAGCAAATTCTGCTGTATTTACAACTTTATTATTGTACCATAAAAAATGAGTAAGAATAAAAATTTAAAAAATAACTCACAAATCTGTAAAAAATTAAAAATAAATTAATAAGACAATGATATTTTATAAGAATTACATTAATTAATTCTTTCGAATATTTAAGAAATTCTTTTAATATTTAAGGTCTTCAATCTTTCTAGGAGTTTAATAATTTTTTTGTCTTTAATACCACGTTTTATAGAATATTTTAAGTAGCAAAGAAACAATAAATTAATTCTTAGTTAGAGATGTTTATAGTTTGTATAACTTTATAAAATTTTAATAAAAAGAATATATATATATATATATATATATATATATATATATAATATTCATATTTACTTCTAAATTTGTAAAATATTAAAATTCAACTTTACTATTTAAATCTTATTTTATCTTAAAAATTAACTTTCTACTCAATATCAAATTAAACTTTCACTTTCTACTATTTCTTCGACAATAAATAAAAAGTTTTATTAAATGTTCTACTTAATTGCAAATGAATAAAATAATTCCGAACCAATTTCCGAATTTATTTGTGTTAACTGTATTTATTCGGATTTTTACAGCAACTAAATATATTTTATATTGAAATTACCTTGTTTTTCCAAAAAACAAATTCGCCTCAATTTATTTTTTCAAAAATTTTGTTTCAAGCAATTTTAAATATATAAGTACATAAGAAAGCTTGTAAATATTATAAAAGTGCAAATTATTTACATGTTGCAAAAATATGTTATGAAAATATAAATTCCAGTTACACTTTTCAAGAATATTTAGAAAAAAAGTTGTGTAATAGATTTCTGAAATTATTTTTAAAAGGCATCGAAGTTTTGTGTGGAAAAAGTACTTACAAGGCTAATTTTCATTGAAACCATATAGATATACTATGCATCGTATTTAGCCAATAACTAAAATTTTATATTGCAAACTAACAAACAATCTTGATGTACTGGCACTGATTTAATATTTGTCACATTTAAAGAAAAATCTTTAAATGTATATATTTCATTTTTTACTTATATTTAAGTATATTTTAAGGATTTTTAATGACAAATTCATAATTTTCAATAGCTTAAATTTGTTACATTTGGATAAAAAGTAAGATCTTTGAGAAAGCCATTTAAACAATACTTGAACTTTATTTTTAGCATCTGCTTAAGGAATTAATTAATATATGCAGCAGTTATTTTACTAAACAACAATTACAATCAACGTTTTTGTACAAACTTAATTGCTGTAATAAGAGAAAACGTTTTGATTGCAATCGAAACAACACATTAATTTCTCAAATGACCTTTTATTTTTTCTTGTTATTTTTCCCAATTAACAAAACGGTAAACGGAAGAGTTTATTCCCGGATTAAGGAGAAAATAAAACGCAATCTATTCGGAATTCTTTGCGGGAGTGGAAAGACTTGCTATTGCAGAAGCACACGCGTCACAAAATGCTCCGGAAATGTGGTGAAGGCACGTCATTATGACGTCATTAGCTCCCGTTTCCTGTGTCGGGCTACCTCACACTTTGCCACCTTCCCACCACTTTCTCACATTTAGCTCAAAGGTACCACAGGAACTAACAGATAAAGCTCGCTGGAGGATTCTTCTTCAACGAATTAGGACTACAAAAAAGGAGTTTTATTGGCTATTAAGCAGTTTTTTATGGGGTGGAGCTGGGAGCTCGAAAAACTTGAAGTTTTTAGATTGCAACCTGGAATTTCCCACAACGGAAGATAAAAGAAGAATTTTATTACATCTTTCCAGTACAAATGCGAAACGGTGCTGTATTCTTTACCTTCCCCTTCACATTAAAAACGTATAAGGATTTTTACGTATCTAACATGCCTCAGGCAAAAGACAAAGATTTCCTGTATCATCATCACCTTATTTACCATGAATTTTGATGAAAACAAATAGTCTAAACATTATACATATCCCTAAAGTACAAAATTCCTTTTTCTAAATAAATTAACAAAGCGAATACAGTTATTAAAATGGGCACAGATGCCGTATAATATAGGATGCCAAATTCTGAGATTGATGATTTTTTGGCGGATATTCTGTACTTGGCAACCTGGTTTTTACTACGTCATAGATAGGGATACCTATAAAAATTATATCGAAAAGTCTATCTTGGCAACCCTAGTATTTACATCATCGTGTACGTCACAATACATCATCTTGGCAACATTTGTCCATCGCCAAAAAAATTCAGAATTTGGATTCCTGCATTATACAGCATTTATGCCTTAAAATGTTGATAAAATGAACCAATGCATTAATACACATGTTATAGCTTTAAAAAAAATTAATGCTCAGTGTAAAAGCGAGAACACTTTGGTTTGGTGAAAAATTTGGTTATAAATGTTAGCGATAAAATATAATTTCATGTAACTCTGATATTTAGAACATTTTAACTAACGTAATTTTAGAGTTTACATTTTCTACTCATATATTGGAGTCAATTGACGAAAAGTCAAGAGTTAACTGCTTATAAACCTTCATCAAATATAAAACTATTTCTGTAAAAATCCATGATTGACATAAAATTCTGTAAAAATTTAATGTATATAATAAAAAATAATAACATTATCAATTTAATAGATTTTAAAAAAATACTTGGCTCCAATCTTATTTTGTTAAAGCAAACGATTTTAACAACGATTGAGAATTTTCATTGAATCAAACTTTGAAATAAAAGCTAAATTTTATCATTAAAAAATACTCTCAACGTCCTAGCGGGTGTGATACCACTACATCTCCAGGTATTGAGTGAGGGAAGCGACCGTGGCAAACGTGCTAAGATACAATGAGGACGTTAACTTAGGCACATTAACGCTAAAAACAGAGCAATATCAGACCAAAGCTGCCATAAACCCAATCCACCCAGCTGATAAAATAATGGAAAAATTTATAAACCTCCCTCCAACACAGTCAACACTATCGCCACACTATAATATATACACTGATGGCTCCAAAACTGAAGACGGTGTTGGCGCGGCAATCTGCGTTTACAATAATACACAATTAATTTAACACCACTCACAATATTATGAGTGACATCATTATTCTGGATTTTGACATTAAAACCAAATAAATATGAAGCAGTCATATTTGATGACAAAAAATACAATAGTTCTTATATTAAGCTTCTAAATATAATAACAATCCCTTAGACTTTATATTTTGTTTGCGTTCTGCGTGCATACATTTATAGAGATTATTCTTATCCATTACACTACACAGTAAGATTTTTTTTTTATTTGAAAGAAATGTCACTAATTTTAGCTTCTTTATTTAGTTACATTAAAATCTTTTAACATTAAATATATTTACTATTAAATATATAGCAATAACAATTAAAAATATAAGCAGAATTTAACTTCAAAGAACTTTGACTAATAAATAACAGATTTTGAAAACTTTTAACACATTCGCAAACTTGGTTTGATTGCAATTTTAATTAAAATTTTCCGCATTCTGTCGACTGGAAATGGACTTGTAAATTTTAAAAATTAATAAAAATTTTATGTTAGAATTTTAAAACATCAACCATTTAGAGCTTCAAATGTACACTATTTTCCGTCAAATGTACTTTATGAAGAAAAATAAAGACTATATACATTGAGAAACAGTTTCAAGATATCATATCTATATACTAAGATAGCATATAAGCATCAAAGTATGTTTACAAAAATAAATAATAAATCTGGAAAATATTAAAAGAATAGAGAATCATCAAAATTTTATTTTGAAAAATTATATAAATCAACAACAAAAAATATATTGAAAATGATGGTAAAAATGCAGCTTTTGATGAAACATTAAAAATAAATAAATGGAAAAAGAATAGAGTATGAGATAAAAAAAAAATAATGCCTATAAAGTAATTATAAGTGGAACATTTAAAAGCAAACATAGAAATAATGCATATTTTAAGGTAAAATAATTTGGTGTATAATTTTGATTAAAAACGAATATCAAGCTGAAATTCTTTAAATGAATGTCAAAAATTATTTTAATATTTTGTAGAAAATTTTTAAAATAGAGAAGACTAATTTCAATTTATCGAAATATATCAGATGACTTTAAAAAATAATTTCGCTGTAGGCTTAATCGGGCTTTTGTTTCAACAAATCAAAAAATTATCTGAAGATTTCATGAAAAAAATTCAAGATGAAGTATAAGTATTTAACTAATACACTGCACAGTAATCGACATATTTTATACATAATTAATCTTTATTTTAATTTTTCATTAACTCATTTCATAATATCTAAGAATTTTTTCTTTAATAATAAATCTCTTTTCTAATAAATAATTTTTTAATGTTATAATTTTTTTGGTGAAAGTAATGACAACATTTTTAATCGATTTAATTTTTTAATATTCATTTATTAAGAAATTTAATAACACTTTTTTAAGATTTTTTCAATTTACGAAAGAAAGCTAATGAATTTGTTCAACCCATTGGTGTTTTTCAATGTAATTTTTATTTTATATATTATAAAACTTATTTTTTGAATTAAAAGTTTTATATTGAAAGCATTTTTTGCAATCCATTGATGTTTTTCTAGTCTTTAGTTTCAACTTAATTTTATTTCATATTATCAAAAGTAAGTTTGGTAGATTTTAATTTATTATTATTTATATTAGATTTTAATTTATCATTTTTTTATTTTTCTGCAGAAATCAGATACATTTTGATAAAAAAAATATTCCTATATGTAATTTTTAAAAATACTTAACGAAAGTTTAATTCTATTTTTCAGTTCTCAAATAATTAGTTATGCTAAATTAATTTCTCAGAATATTTGAATATCTTCAATTTATTTAACGTAAGAAAGATCAGAATTCAGCATGTTGATTGCTACTGTACACTACTGGCCATTAAAATTGCTACATCAGGAAGAAATGCCGATAACAAAATGATATTTATTGGACAAATATATTATACTAGAAATAACAAGTGATTAAATTTTCAGAAAATTTGGCTGGATATAGATCCAGAGAAATCAGTACCCAGAACAACCACCTCTGGCAGTAATAACAGCAGTTATACGCCTGGGCATTGAGTCAAACAGAGATTGGATTGCATGTACAGGTACAGATGCCCATGCCGATTCAACACGATGCCACAGTTCATCAACCGTAGTGACTGGCGTTTGGTGACGAGCCAGTCACTCGGCAATCATTGACTAGACGTTTTCTATTGGTGAAAGATCTGGAGAACGTGCTGGCCAGGGCAACAGCCGAACATGTTCAGTATCAAGGAAGGTCCGTACGAAATGTAGGGTTTCGCAGGGCTCGAATAAAGGGTAGAGCCACGGGTCGTAACACACCAGAAATATAATTTGCACTGTTCAAAGCACCGTCAATGCGAACAAGAGGTGACCGAGACGTGTATCCAATGGCACCCCATACCATAACGCCAGGTGATGGGCCAGTATGACGATGACGAATGCACGCTGCCAGTGTGTGTTCACCACGATGCTGCCAAGCATGGATGCGACCATCATGATGCTGTACACAGAACCTGGATTCATCTGAAAAGATTACGACTCGAAATTCGTCAGCCCAGGTTCGTCGTTGATCACACCATTGAAGGTGCTCTTGTCTATGACGCAGCGTCAAGGGAAGCCGCAGCCATGGTCTCCGAGCTGAGAGTCCATGCTGCTTCTAACGTCATCGAACTGTTCGAGCAGACACTTGTTGTATTCCAAACGACCCCGTTTCTTGATTCACGGCTCGTGACGTAGTTGCACGATCCATTACGGCCATGCGGATAATATGCCTGTCTTCTCGGTTGCTAGTGATAGGCGGCCGTTGAGATCCCGCATGGCGTTCCGTATTACCGTCCTGATCCCATCGATTCCATATTCTGCTAACAGTCATTGGATCTCGACCGACGCGAGCAGCAATACTGCAATAAGATAAACCGCAATCCCGGTACGCTACAATTCGACCTTTATCAAAGTCAGAAACGTGCTGATACGCATTTCTCCTTCTTACACGAGGCATCACAACAACTTTTCACAAGGCAACAACGTTCAAATGGAATTTGTGTATGAGGAACCGGCTGAACAATTTCCTCATTTAAACACAATGTAGGTGTCGCTATTGGCGCCTGCTTTGTCTGAATGCGCTGAAAAGCTAATCATTTGCATATCACAGCACCTTCTTCCTTTCGTATAAATTTCACGTCTGTAGCATGTCGCTTTCTTGGTGTAGCAATTTTAATGGCCAGTAGTGTATAAACGATTTTTTCTAATTTTTAACATCGTTTGTGATATCATGTGTATTCTATTTTTATACTAAACTAAATTAAACTCCATGGCAAGACAGCCCATGTGCGCTAAGGGCTACAATGCCCATAACAGTTTTAATGGCCTAGGGTCTTAAGCATATGTTCCTGTTAGGTGATCGGCCTAACGCAAAACACGCACTGTTTAGATCCCAAGCATGCTTTGAATTTAGCTTATTGACCTACTTAAGGGATCTATCTTTTATCTTGTTCTGCTGGAGAATCGAAACTTGAACCTCAGCCTTGGGAGCGTGAAACGCTGCCACTAAGCTATCGGGCTTCCTATTTTGATTCCATAAAACGGATAGTTACTCAAAACCCTATAAGTAAATTATCGATGAAACGTAAGTGCTTATCAGAGCAATAGTTGACGTACGCATTGGTATTATACAAACACAAATATACCATATTATCTATTTTAATTAGAAATTATCCAACAAGGGAAGTAATAATCAACATTGAAATTGTGATGATGTATCGGACATATCCTCTCAAATTTTAAAATTTAGTTTAGTTTATTGTGAATAACACGAGAAATTTCAAAATATCTAAGAAAGTAAGATGAATGAATTGATCTCGAATTCTACATGTTATAGCAATTTGGACACTTTAATTAGACCTGTATTGTCACCGAATGGCATAGGCTTATAAAATATAAGAGGCTATTTTAGTGACAGAAGTTTTATATTTTATAATGTGTTTTTACGACAAGGATTCTTCTGCAAATCAAAAAATAGGCATTTTATTAATTTCAATACATTCTTACATCCATTTTAACTTTTCCACAAAGAAAGATTAAATTTTGACTGATCTCGTAACAAAAAAGAGGAATCTATATTTCACATTTTGTTTTACTTATCTTATTGTAACAATGTTTTAGTAAATTTTAATGATTTTCTTAAATATTAAGATAAAATTATTTTTACTAAAAATTGCATCCATAATTTCTTGAAAGTCCTGATCAAAATACTGTGGGAATTAGCGGAGCAAGTTAATATACACAAGTCTTCGTTTGTCAAGCCTTGATTGTTAATACACAAGCCACTTGCTACTTGAGTGTACGGTTTGCTTCCATCAGTGATGTTTGATTTAGAATTATAATTCATTACGATTTTCGGTTCAACAACTCTCAGGAATATTCTCAGTTGATATTCAGTTGCGATGAATAAGATGAATATTCAGTTGCGATTAATAAGATGAATATTCAGTTGCGGTGAATAAGACGAATACGTTAGGATTATGTGCAAGAAAGCATTTCTCAACATGACAACTTTCATGTCAACATTATCTCATGCTATCAGGTATGTAGATATGTATAGTTTGAGAAAAGGTAATTTAAATAATTAAGCATATTTTTATAATAGCACATTTAATTAAATCCTCAATTACCTTACTTTAAACTATTTTGCGATTGGAAATATTTATATTTGCGATTAATATTCTAGATAATTTTTAAAAATTTAAAATGTCAGTTGAATAAAAATATTAAAAATATTATAGAAAATAGAAAAATATTTAAAAAAATTTTAAATTAAAATAATTGATATCAAAAGTATCAAAAAGGCATAAGAACATAATCTTTACCTATAGCAGTAACAAATATGATAACTTTTTTTAACTAACTCGAAATTCAAAGTAATTTTTTTTCATTTCAATCTTTATTTTTTCTTTGTGTAAATACTCTATTCTTACTGTTAGAGAATAAATATTCTTGTATTAATAAAATGAAAAAAATGATACTTTTTTTTACTTTAATTTGATAAAAATAATTAATTTTTAAGATATTAGTTTAACATAAATTTCAGAGTTTAGTTCTTATCACAGCTTTTATTCTTCCCACCAAAGTTTCAAGTTTTATTAAAATGTATCAGCACAAATTTCAAATTTTTCTCTTTTTTATCAATTCAAAGAAAATAATATTCACCAAAGAATAAAGTAAAAGAATTATAATTTTATTATGAGTTTGCGCCTTCCCTCTGAAAAAGCAAAAATTTTCAAAATAACAATCATATAACGACTTAAAACATAAAATATATTTTTAACAAATAAAGCGATGATTTTTATCACTATAAAGTGATTAAAAATTAAGAATTAAGTGATTAAAAATTAAAATTAAAAATTAAGAATTTTTCATTATGTATTTCATATAATTAACGCAAACACATATATAATAAAGAATGTAGAGTTTTGCTTATCATATCATATGAAACAACAAATCACGTAAATTAAAATCATATTTTGTGATTGCAATAATTTTCTTAATTGTTATATGCAGAACTTTAATTTGAAGAATAGTAATGAGGCAGATATTTTTACAAAAATCCATGCCATACATTTAAAATAAAATCTAGATTTACTACTTAAAAGTTAACGAACTCAAACAGATATTCAACACAAAACAAGTATTAATAATTTGAATTTAACCAAGAGAGTAAAGATATTAATTTACTATTGATTATTTATTCTTATATTGGATATTATTTATTGTAAAATATGGTCACAACATCGTCAATCGGAAACTCTAAACATTTCAAATGCAGTGATTTGAATGAAAATGATTTACTAAGAATATTTTAAAAACATTATTTTTGAAGTTCTTAATTTCTAATTCGTAAATGTTATATTCAAGTTAGTTATAATATCTGTCCACAATTACCATTGAAAAATTCAAAAGGTTTATGCAATAAAAAGCAACAAAATCTAGCATAGAAAAAAAAACTGGAAGATATCCAGAGAAAGATTCGAGAAGAATGACAAAATATCTTTTTTCCAATGTAATTTTTAAATAAAATGAGATTCAGGAGTCTAAATGGGTAAAGCAGCATATACACATTCTTCGCTTAAAAGCATTAGTTTTGTTTCCACGTGCCAACGTTGCGGATTTCTAAATAAACCATATCATATGCAGAAACAAATCTTTCCAGCTATGCATTTTTTGGGAAACCTCATCTATAAAAGCCAACGTTTTTATTATAGATAAGGAAAAGTTCCCAAGCCACAGAATCTAGTGGGGAAAAAAACAAAAAACAAAAAAAGAGTGCATTCCGTGTATTCCGGAAAATGGCATTTTATTCGGCTAGAAAAACTCCGCTGAAAGTATCTCTGGAGAATTAGTGTAATGTTGAAGGCACTTCTTTGATAAATATAACTAGACACCATTATGTGTAAGATAGAAGCACTTTTTCTAGCGTTGCTTCGCTTTGGTAAATCATAGTACATCTTATAATAATCTTTAATATAAAATAATAGCAAAATTTCACGTATAATTTATTTTTAAACTTTTTAACATTTTATGCTTGAATAACTCTTAGTTTTCGAAGATTTTCAGCAAGCAAAAATAATTAATATATCGTGATTTATAATTATTTTAATACTTTCCTACATATAACCTAATGCAGGTAAATTTAAAAAAGGATTATTTATATGATCCACAACTAATATAAATATTGAGAATGTGTAGTTTAATAAAAAAAAATTCACATCTTTTGATATGCATTATTTATATATGTTTAAAAGTAATTTTATAAAATAAGTTATAAAATTATTTTTCTTTAAAATATAAAATATAACATTAATGTTTTTCTTCAAAAACATTAGACAAAATATCATTTTCAAATTAATGGAAAATTATTGTTTGGTAATCATTCATTACAATGTGTCGTTAAGATTATAGAAAAGAGCAGAAAGTTTTGAAAAGAGTACTGTCACATTTATGAATTCACATCTGTTTTTAGTAGATGTACGCTTTAAATTATTTATAAAACTTTCATATCATTAAACATTTTTTTTCATGGTTTTACAATTTGACAAAGATCTAAATTAGTTAATTCAGTTTATATATATATATATATATATATATATATATATATATATATATATATATGTGTGTGTGTGTGTGTGTGTGTGTGTGTGTGTGTGTGTGTGTGTGTGTGTGTGTTAAAAAACTGATTAATTAATCATTAAAATTCATTTAGTAATTACAATTTATACTTTATTATAATTTATGTGAATTAACACGGTACATTAATTATGTTAACTTAAAATTAATAGCAAATTTTTTAACTTAGAATGTTTTAAAACATGTCTATTAGTAATACTTAAATAAATGTATATTTTGTTTCATATGTTCAATTATTGTGTGTGACTTTTGATCAGGATAAAAATTGAAAATATTAATGTAATATTTTTGTGAATGAAAATCTTATTTTTGATAATTTTTGATTTTAAAATTAACGTATTTAATTCTCAAAATTTTTATTGGTATAATCAGTATTTTTTTTATTCATTCGTATATCAAAATTCAAATTTATTGCTACATTACATAATTTTTTGGTCGATAATTTCTCCTAAGAATAGTAAGATTACTTAAATTATTTCATAAATCTGCAAACCCTGTGTAGCTGATATCAAAATGTGTTGAAATGGAAAATTTTCCCTCTGCTTAATTACCAAGTCTTTTAAAAACGACGATAAAATATTATTAAAAGATATAAAGGGTGCATTATAACTCAAAATTTAATTCTTTGTAATTTATTCAATTTTCCCTGGAAATTAGCAATTTAATGTTTATTAATACTTAACATCTCTTTTGAAAATATTGATTAATTAAAAGAAAATTCAATAAAAGTTACGCAAAAGAAGTTAGTTAAAAACTGTAAAAGTTAGCTAAAAAGTTAAAAAAAAAAAAAAAAAAAAATCAAAAAATCACAAAAATTTCATTGAAATGCAATAAAATATGTATGAAGTTATTTCAGATTCATGATCGCAAAGTAAACGAATTAGACACAATATTATTTTGAATTTTGTTAATTTTAGTGAACTCTCTCGATTGGATTAAGATAAAAATCTCTATATGTGCTACTAAGGGATAACCTAGACACAAAATTCATCAAATTTTGCTACAAATTCGATATAGAGCAAAGAGATAAAAAACTGAAAAATTAAGATTTTCGATGACAGTAGTATTACAAAAGGTCCAGTATTTGTAATCAATTCATACATCAACATGACATTTAGCAGTAAAATATATAGATATAGATTTTCTTTAGGAAAGTAACAAGAAATTACTTAAAAATAATTTTAAATGAAATATAACTAAGCATTATGCAAATTAACACCTATACACAGGTTCCTAGAATGAGGAGAAGGGAGTCTTAATTAGAGCGACTAGAAAATCACAATTTTTTATAATTATATATTACCTTAATAAAAATTAGCTGCTTTGGCCATTCTACATTCGATGTCTTAAATACTGATATGAAGCTTGTTGATTAAATAAAACTGTATTGTCAATCATTTTAGTATCTCTGCAAATAACAATCTTATCACTTGTACCAACAACATATATTTATATAAATGGCTGCAAATAAATGTTTAGATAAAAAATGTGATCGGAAATTGAAGTTTTGACTTGTCATTTCAACTAATGTGATCTCAGTATGTAAGATTTCTAAAAAATTATTACTAAAGTAAAAATTGTTACTTTTATTGATCATAAGTCACATAAAACTATTTATTTCCTAAGACCAAAAATCAATAATTTTCTTTCCGTAGTGAATTTCAAAGTTTTGATTTTTAGTTATTATTTTGAGAATTTAATTTTGCCAGTTGTGACTCTTTTTTTTCTTCATATAATTTGGATTTCATGCTTCAAAAACGAAACTTTTTATGTATAGAAATACAATTTTAATACCTTTAATATTGAAAATATAATTTTAAATAACCTTTATAAATAACATTATTTTAAAGCATTTTTGAATTTTAATAATGGTGACAGTTTTTATGAAAATATGAGGCAAGAAATGTAGAATGTGGCAACTGTGGTTTTACACTACATGGAGTTACACAAAAGCTCAAAATGTAGATGACTAATTCTTATTAACAGAACTATAAGCAAATAAAATCACCAAGATATTTTCAAGGAATTTATCTTCAAAATGTTCACAAATTATAGCTTAAATGTAAAATCATTTTTGAGTCATAAACTACAGGAAATTAACTTCTTAAGTTTTAGAGCACACATCAATTTCCATGATGTAATCAGTATACTCGTTTCTTGAAAAACATTTAAGTTACATTGACAAAGATCTATGAGTAAGAGACAACAAAAAATGGATAAGAAGTATTATATCAGAAAATTACAATTAAAAACTTTTTAAATTGATTTATTCTTTTCAGAATTTTTTAATATAATCCCAAAATATAAAAATCTGTAACATTTCATCTATAGTAACATATATTATTTTCAAAATTATTGCAAAAATAAGATATTATTTCTTAAAATGTTTTTGTCCTTGTTTATTACCAAACGTTAACTTAAATACCACGAGAATATTTGTGTTTGAATATTGAAGAAATACCTTACAAATGTATCATATGAAGGAATTCTTAAATGCTAAAAATATTCAACACTTAAGAATCCCTTGATGCATGATATAACGATTTTTTTACAAGTAAAAATTTGAAATTTACATAAATAAATACCATTTCCCTTAAAATACCTAAAATTTCCAATAAAATGAATATGAAAATATAAATATTAACATAAAATACATCATATCAACTTACAGTGGTTGTATCTTTTACTAAAGCAATAGTAAAAAACACGTTTTTACTTGCAAAATACTACTATGATCTGATAACTAAATAATGTAATTTCCTATTTTCCAGTTGTAACATTTTTGTGCCGGTAAAAAAAAAAAAAAAAAAAAAAAACAATTTTAACAAATTTAAACAAATAACAATTTGTCTAAGAATCTTCAAAAATGTTTTATTTACACATTTGGAATTTTCAAATGAATTTAATTTATTATGGCAATTTGTACTAGAGACCCAATCCCAATTCTTTTCACAAAAGGTCATATATATATATATATATATATGAACGCATATGCTCCATTCTAAAATCCAAAGCTATTAGTCAGCAGCAAAGTAATGTGAAAGCTACAAAGAAAGACAGCTAGTGCAGTGAAAATGGGATTTCAAATGGGCTTTCAGATTCCAGATTAATCCCAGACCTAGTCCAACAGTTATTCTGTGAAAAGATTACTTAACCTTTTCAAACTTTTATATCAAACTAAAGCGTTCTACTTGATGTCTTCCTCCCATATCAAAGTAGGAATAAGGAACTAACTAAAACTACTCTACTATTCATGAGAAGACGTTAAACAAAGCACGTGACTCTTCCCTAGCCAATGAAAGTGGCCTCCTCTTTCTTGATGAGCAACAGGCCTCCACCTGTTTCGGATCCCACCTCCCCTTATTTTGTAAGATGAAGGGAAGGAAGAATTTTAGTAGGGATAAAAATCCCTCTTGTGAGTCTCAGACCGAGAGAGAGTTGAATTATCTTATAGTGTTCCTTGCTAGGAAAATTCAAATTATCATTATCCTTTTCTAAGATGATAAAGGGATGCCATTAAAATAATGAAGCTGCATCTTATACTTATTTCATTATAAAAAGAAGGCATATTCTTCAAAGAATCTCATGAATAGTTTTAATTGACAACCTAAAGAGAAAAATGCATAGCAGATGAGTTATTTGAGACAATTCCAAATTGAATTATCTTTGGAAATTTTGAATGAAATGAAGTGTAGTTAAATCATCTGCAAGTTATACCAAAAAAGTTATTTTTATTCAAAAATGTTAAATATATTGCTATCATAAAACTAAGAAACATACTTGAAAATTGTTTTATTAAAAAATAAATACATAAGATATTTAGAAGATAACTGTTTTTTACTTATTATGCTGATTATTTAAATGAAATTCAAAAACTTTATCCAGAATAATATCATTGAAAATGTTATGATAAAATTTATAAAAATTACACATTAAACTTACTCATTTATTGTTGTATTACAAATCAAGGAAATTTTACTCAAGTAACTTACTTCAAGTTCTTTTTTAAGGCAAGTTGCTTACGGCCTTACTGTTGTTTAAAAGATGTTAAACATTGATTTAAATATGAATGAAGACTATTAATATTATAGAATGTCATTACTTAAAACAAACTCAATTATACTATACATATAGAATGTCACTTCTTAATCCAAACTCAATTACAGTGTTGCAATATCTGTGACTGTAATTTACGCTATATATTATAGAATGCCATTACTTAAAGCTAACTCAATTACAGTGTTGATAACATTTGACTGTAATTTACTCTACATATTATAGAATGGCACTGCTTAATCCAAACTCAATTACAGTTGTGATTGGTTTCCCCTGTTGTTTCCAAGATCGCTCATTGATAACAAAAGATCCGATTTTTAAGATATATTTATTTACATTAACACACATAACACTAATTTATAGACAAAGACATAACTTTAGTTGATTAATTTTACATTCGAAATTTTCATCGCCTGGAAGCGGTACTTCCGCTACCACTCGTCGTGGCATACCCGTACTGTCTCTCTCTTTTTCGACAAGCTTCCCCTATTTCTCAAGTGTCTTACCACTTAACGAACTCGAGGGCTCCCGTCCGCTAAGTGTTTGATCTTCACAACAGTGTTGCACTATCTGACTGTAATTTACACTATATATTATAGAATTTCATTACTTAAAGCAAACTCAATTATAGTGTTGATAACATTTGACTGTAATTTACTCTACATATTATAGAATGTTACTGCTTAATCCAAGCTCAATTACAGTGTTGCACCATCTGACTATAATTTACACTATATATTATATAGAATGTCATTACTTAAAGCAAACTCAATTATAGTGTTGATAACATTTGACTGTAATTTACTCTACATATTATAGAATGTCACTGCTTAATCCAAACTCAATTACAGTGTTGCACTATCTGACTGTAATTTACACTATATATTATAGAATGTCATTACTTAAAGCAAACTCAATTATAGTGTTGATAACATTTGACTGTAATTTACTCTATATATTATAGAATGTCACTGCTCAATCCAAACTCAATTACAGTGTTACAATATCTGACTGTAATTTACGCTATATATTATAGAATGTCATTACTTAAAGCAAACTTAGTTATAGTGTTAATAATATTTGACTGTAAATTACTCTATTGTAATGGTTGCAAAATGGTGACCACAATTAATCTTCGACGTTACGAAAATAAGATATGTATCTTACTTAAATAATGTTTAAGATACGATAACAATAGTTTCGTATCACAAACTTTATAATTATAAGATTTTACGTATTATTAATTAGACTCAATTAACTATACAATGTTTTAATTATAAATGATGTTAGATTATGTATAAAATTAATTTCTTCTCTCTTGAATTTTATAATCATTAAATAGGAAGTATTATTTAAACTATTTTAATTTTGCCCACTGTATTAAACATTGCTCAAAAAATTAATCAATCAATCAATTCTATCCGTTTGAGCTAAACGAATGAGCATCAACCATCATGTAACAATACAGAAGTGCATATAATTAAGCTTTTCCCAGCACTTAATATCAAACATTCATTCTCAGTTATAATTTCAGGGAAAATTGTTATAAATTTATAGTAAAGCATATTAATCAAACAACATTTTCATTTTTTTTTAATATCCATAATATGCATATTCAACAAATTGATAATTAAAAAGCATACTATTGCTGTCCTAAATTTAACGTATTCTCAATATAACTTTTAATAAAAAATAATACGAAAGTATGTGAGCAAAATATTTAACCAATTTCGTTTCACCTCCTTTAGCAATAGCATTAAATAAGGAATTTGTGCTCGTACATGCCTGATATTTTGTTTAACGGCTTAAGGTTAAAAAAATATGCATATACTAATAAATAAAAAGTGTCTCAAGTGTAATATTTTTACATTTGGTTCGAAATATTTTTATACTTTAGTATAAAAGAATTAACTATAGAATCTGTTTTGTAATTATTTGAACACTTTAATAAAAATAAGATCCTCTAAGGAACTTAAATATGTTATTTTCAAATTCTTAACAATCTGGGTCTAATAGACAGGACAAAAATTTCTTTTGCAGTAAAATAGTTTACATTTCAGCACTTTTATTACTTATTAACTACATGCAAGATATTAAACAAAGGTATGTTAAAAGCTACAAGTGACACAGTTAACCTTTATTTATAGTAAACTTTACAAAGCATAGATTCATTAAATAAAGTAGTTTAAACACATTAAACTAACAGCATATTAAGATGTGCTGTTAGAATAGCCATTTTCAAATAAACTATTATTTTAAAAAACTTTCATTGTTGAGATAAATGTTCATGTCTGCTATAAGGATGTTCATTATTAATACATTCATGTCCATGAATTAAGGATAATTCAGAATCACACAGGAATTGAACTCGAAAATAAAACTTTCACATGTAGAATTATCACACACATCTTGAAGAATAATCTGCAAATTACAAGAAACCACCAGATGGCACCGATAGTACGTCACAATGACGAGTCTAAGAGAGGTGTATATAAGGAATGGTTGCAAAGAAGTAAAATTGTTCACAAGCGCTTTAAAAGCCTTTCAGTGCCATAACCGCAAAGTTATGTCACAAAAGAAGTATTTTTATGATGTTTTGCATGGTAGAATTATCAATCTTCTGGAATGTCCACATACCCGACTAGAAGTATCCGAGGAACTTGGAATCGCCCAGAGTGTCATCTTCAGACTTTGACAACGGTTCCAAGATGATAGTAATGTGAATAGACGTTACAGCACAGATCACCCCCGAGTTGCAACGCCGAATGGAGAACGATATTTAGCAGTTATTGCCAAAAGAGACTGACGGAGCACAACATCAGACATGTCTCGTCAGCTCTCTTCAGCTACCAGGACGACAGTTTCAAAGCAGACGATGTACAGACGCTTAGGGCACATTGCTCTATATGCTCGTAGGCCAGTCAGATGTGTTCCACTTACCGCAACTCATTGACACCCGTGGTTAGCCTGGAGTAGAGAGCATTCATTGTGGACACCACAACAATGGTCTTGTGTGATGTTTTCCGACGAGACCAGATTTAGCTTTCAGTCTGAATCTAATAAAGGGCCAGGTACCCGTTACCACCAAGAGAACACCGTTGAACGACACCATTACGGGGGTGCAGGATTGCTTTTTTGGGGAGGAATTATTCTGGGTTCCAGAACTAACCTGCATGTTCAGAATGTAACCATGACAGGCCACATCTATTTGGATGTCATTCGGGAACAACATGCACGTTTGTTTCGGGGTGCCAGTCAATAAAATTTTGAGTTATTTGATATTGAAATGAGATTTGTTTTTGAAATGATTCTAAGGATTGATAATCTGGCAGTGATCAGGAATTTGTAATTAATGCTTCTATATCAGAGAAAACTACATTTAGTTATGACACTGTACATATGTAAGCAAATATATCTTTGAAAGAACTTATTAATTTGTATGTTACCCAAAGACACATTTTCAGTACGTCGTTGTATAGAGATTTCTTTTTTCATTTGATTGATCATACGTATACAAGTAAAGTTTGAGACATTTATATATTACAAATCAATATATTGCTCAACGAAACAGAAAATGAATTCAGAGGAAGCTAATTTTCTGAGAAGATAATTTTACATTTAGATTTGTCAACAAGGTTTCTGAATCAAGTTAAATATAATTGGAAAATTTTAAAGATAACTGTTATTGTAGTTAAGTCAACTCTTTCAATGATTCTGCGTAGTTTAACTTATTTTCGTTTCCCATAAATAAATGAATTTTATTATAGTCTTGCTCAATAAATATATAACTTTTTCAACGCGTAATATCTTTATCATATAACTGAATATATATATAAGAGGTAATTACGTTCCATATTTAATGGAATTAAATATTTCATTAATTATTTTATTTGTTTGTCATAATTGTGTTCAGCATTTTCTACAGTATAAATGCATATTAATTTTTTATAATAATTTGTTTGTTTAAAATATTTCCCACCAGTTCTTTAAAATATTAAGTTGTTTAAATCATTTATTTTCTATTAAAAGTAAATATATTGTTAGTAGTTTTAAGTCTTTCCAATATATAAAGATGCATATTTCATTGTAATTTTTTAATCTGATTATTTTTTATGCTTGATCTAAAAGATTTAGCAATTTATATCTGCCTTAAAAACACTGGAAATTCAATTTAATTCATCTGTAATATTATATTTATCTATTTAAAAAAATAGGCAAACGTTTCAGCATCTTAACATTTAAATTAATTACCTGTCAAGGATGAAAGCTAACAGTACGAATTTTCGTAAAGGAATCTTCTCTCTGGGAGAAATATGTTTAAATTTCAGACTAAATATTTTAATGAATAGTTAAAAAGTTCTCCAGATTGCAAAAGTTACAACTTTTTTATTTTGAATATATTATCATAATTTTAAAATAATATAAATAAAAAATACTTACATATATGTGTGTATATATATATATATATATATATATATATATATATATATATATATATATATATATATATATATATAATTTATAATTAACAAACTCTGTATTACATGACTTGTATTGTATACATACATTTTGTATAAAGTGAGATTTTAATATACTGGAGTAATACACACACAATAAATATATTATACACTTCTCAGCTAGCGAAATCAGTATGTACACATTTCCTATAAAACATGTTTTCATACGTAAATGTCTTTATATAACTACATTTGAAGTATACTTTTCGGTTGATATATAAAACATTTATTTATGAGAATATTTATTTCCAAATGAAATTGCATGAAACATTTTGTTAATTTTAATCTCTAAAGTTATTTATAAAAATATTTGTTGCTAAATGAATTTGCATGAAACTTTTTATTAATTTTAATCTCTAGAGTTCCATAAGAAAGCATATAAGCTAAATTATTCTAACAAAGTGACATTTCATCTAACTGTCCAATTCATAAATTAGTAAATCCTTTTAGTGATTAAAAAATAAATTTTCCATTTAGTCATTGATTTATAAAAAAAATCCCTCGAAACTTTTATTCCAAAGCAGCTACTTTTTTCTCCGAAGAAGGCTGTTTTAAGATCTAAAGGTAAGTCTCTCACCTGCAATTAAAGGGAATATTCCCAAGGGAAAAGTTGGACGGTGGTAGGGAAAGGCTCGTAAAGCGAGGATAATCTGAAGCAGAAGCTTGAAAATTAGATAAGCAAAGGGAAAGTCATAACCCTTAATCTTCATCCTGGAAGACCGACGAGAAGAAAGGGAGGGACGAGGTTTAGTACTCCCTGGTGAATCCCTACTTCTTGTCACGACTTCAGCAAGTGTTTTCTTTGCCCGGTGATGGAAATATTCCGTTCCTGAGGTCAATAGGTCACATTTCAGTCTAAAGCGTATTTTTAGAGATGAACCTTTAAAAATAATAAAGGCTTTTTTTAAAATTGTTTTGAGTATTTACAAAGAAGTTTACAATCATTTTAAACTATCGATTTCTTAAATAGTAATATGGACTTCGCAAAAAATGGCTATTCTTAACGATTGATTAAGGTAATATATTTATCTTCCTGATTCTCCATTCATTATTGTATTATAATTCCCTATTCATTATAATATATTTCAAACTATCGATTTCTTATATAGTAATATGGACTTCGCAAAAAATGGCTATTCTTAACTATTGACTAAGATAATATATTTATCTTCCCATTCTCTGTTCATTATTTTAAACTTTAGTTTAATTAGATTTTAAAAAAACTTCTAGAAATAAAAATTAAATGTAACATTTTAATGAATGAATTAATAAGTTTAGCTTATTGCAAATTGTAACATTGGAAATAAAAGTTTTTTTCTAACTAATAATGAAATTTAACTTCTTTTCTATATGAATTGAACCTCTCTTTCTTGAATAATAATAATATTAATGAAATTCTACTTTTTTCCATGGAAAAATGAGTAATGTTGTGTTGTTAATTATGACACTTGGTTAAGCCAAGCTCGCTATACCTTAGCTATGAAAATTTAAGTTATTTGGGCGCGTCTTTCGTTTAATCAAAGCACTACGAATGTGAAAGAACAACTCTGCTCTTCAAATCCTCCGATAGATGGCACCATCAGAGGATCCACTTCCTCAATTTTGACATTGATCTCAAAGGGGAGGAAATTTTCTCCATACCATTGCACCCATGGTAACTGCTCAACTGGACACAGAACTTTCGATTCCACAGATTTAATTAGTATGTATATCGCATACACTTGGTGGGCTTTTAGCGGCATTGGTAATCGAAACCCGCCCTTCCGGAAGGAAGGCCGATGCCCTATCCACTAGATTACTGCTGCTCCAGAATGAGAGTTAAAAATTATCATTATAAAAATTATTATTAGTCAAAAATAAAAATTGAAATAAAATCTAAAATAAAATAAACTAATATCGTAAACAATAAAAAATAAAATCGTTATTTTGGATACTTGTATATAACAAAATTCTGAGATCATGAAGATTACATACTCTTATGTATTACAAAAAAAGATTCTTATGCGTAACAAAAATTGAGGCCCAATAAAAACAAATTTAATTAGATAAGTAATCCAATTTAATTGTTTTTATGAATAATAATGAAATTCTACAATTTTCTAGGGAAGAATGAGCAATAAAATCCCTAATACTAATTTTAATATTAAAATAAGTTCAATTTCCTTATTTTATTTACGTGTAAAACTTTTTCTCAACAAATAATCATGAACAGATAGAATTTTTCATTAACTTCATAAACTTTTACATCCAATAGTAAATTCAATTAAATATTAAAGATTTATTCCCCTTATTTCGTTATTTGGTTGCTCATTTTATCCCACAAACAAAAATTCATGATTTTATTACTTATTTTAGAAATAATGAAATCTAAAAAAATAAAAGTTAATATAAAATTTAAAACAAAATTAATTAATATCGCAAACAATAAAAAATAAACTCGTTATTTTGGATACTCATATTTTACAAAATTCTAAACAAAACGGTTACAAATTCTTGTGTATTGCAAAAATAATTCTTCGGTATTTTAAAAATTGAGCCCCCTCCCCTCGAAGAAAAACAAATATAATTAGATACACAATTGTTTTTGGGTATCATTAAGTAGTTTAACTTAGCATTTTTAAAAACAAACATTCTCACTTTGTGATAGTAAAACTGTTTTATATGCTTTAAAATAAAACAAAGAGAAATTATAATACTTCCAAGAGAGACAATCAAAATTTTAGTTATATTTTTTAATCAAAATTTGTAAGCTTTCCTGATTTAAAGTCAGAAAATACTCCTCGAAATCGAAGCTTCACTTACTGAAACTAACACTGAGATATTGATAATAAAAGCAACAAAAAAATCATTGTTTTATATGAGCATGATTCTACAAAAAAGGCGTAGTTACAAATTTATCTCCAGAACATAACAAATGAAGTGTAAGTGATAATTCTTATACCCTGTCTACGTGGAGTAGGATATTAAGACAAGCACTTCAGACGATCAGGTGTCGAGGAAAGAAGAGTGATGGCCTCCAAACACGTTTTTATTCGTGTGATGATGATGAACCACCCTTCAGAAAAGATACTGGGACATGTTCCATCCCCCAACAATATTTTTGCAGTCACCGTCTTTTATTTTTTTTTTTTCTTTTGGAAAAACTTCCCGTTTTTCAGAATTTTAAGTTGTTGGGAAACGTTGATGCTTTTGCAACTTTAAAGTCGTCCCGCTAGTAAGATAAGCCCCAAAGTGGATGTTTTTTAAGAAAAAAAATGTCACCAACGTATTTTGTCGCAGATAAGCTCAACGTTTGTAGTTTATTTTTATTTTTTGAGCGATGAAAAAGTTTGTTCGTAGAATGGTTGATGGGTGTGATTTCTTTTTTTTCCGGACTTAAACAGATGCACAGGGTAAAATATCACCAAGTGTTGTCTTCTTCACGAATATTTGATTTTATTCTCTAATTAACGAATATTTGAATAATTTTCCTTATTAATATTATAAAAGACCTCGATGTTAGAAAAAAAAGATTTAAAAGAACATTTCATCATTTGCTTTATCCATTTAAGTTTTCATATTGTCTAAATCTTCAATTTAATAATACCTACCTCTAAAAATTTTTCTTCTGTTTCCGAATGCAATAAACTATTGTGTCGGAATTTAAAAGTGCAGTAAAATGAAAGACCTAGATACTAATATTAAACAGATATAATAATTTTTATTACTACTGAAGTATAAACAAAGCTTATAATTTAAAAACATGATTTGAAATTTATTGTTCTACATCCATTAATGATATCTTAAAATCATTTTTATTATGAAATTTTTAAAAACATTAAAAAATAAAATGTAAGCATTTATCTTAAATTATTAAAAGATACAATAGGGAAAAATATAATTGACCTACGAAAAGTATTCTTAACTATTATTGTTATATTATATTACATGATAACTATGTTGTTACAATATAAATACTCCAAATTTAAACACAACACACATATTTGCATTAAAAAATGAAAAAAAAAACATTTCAAGTTTTAGGTTACAAAAGAATAGTTTAAAAATCTCCTAATAATTAAATTGCATTGTCATAATTTTATTCGATTCACTTTAGCCATGATTTTTGAAATAAAATTTCTAAAAATTAAACAAAACGCGAAGTTATTCAGGCCACAGTAAAGTGATATCAGATTAAAACTATTCTTATTTTTTGTCAAATTAAAATTCTCTGAATTATGATTGTTTTGCTTCATTTCATATTAATATAAGATTGATTTTAATATCTACATCTTTATCACCCATTAAAGGTACAAAAATTCATGTTTATAACAAAGAATTTTACTTTTTCATATTCAGTTAAAATAAAGGTGAATAAATAATGTTTATGTATTCAAAACTTATGTATACGTGGGTATATATTTTTCCAGTATAACCTTATTTTAAGAATTTCAAATTAAATTATTCCAAACAATATGTATAGAAAAAATCATAATTTTGCATATTGTTTAATAAAGTATTATATATACATATTTATTTATTTATTTATATATACATATATAAGTTAGCTAGTTTACAGTAATCAATAATTAAAATCATTATATCCAAAATTTTACAAATATAGAACATATTAGTACTTTTAAATATATAATCAGTTATATATAAACTTTACTTTAATATGCATTGGTAAACTTATATTAAAATAAGAATTCTTTGCGTGGCTCACGGTTCACAACATTGTTGTGTCAGATATCTTATTTATAAGTCTTATTTAAGTTATCCTTTAATTCTGCCTTTGAAAACAAATGGTGTGCAAAAACATTGTTAGAGATTTGTTGTTCGAGAGTAACAATGATATATTACGAACAACGGTTTGAGATGCGATAACAATTAAATAATCGATGATTAACTCGTGAATCCAGGACAAAAAATTAACTTTTTATAGTCTTGTTATACTTTTATAGCATGTGTTCTTGAAATAATTTGGATCTTGTTACAGTTTTGTAGTTTCTTGTGTTCTTTAAATAATTGGGATCTTGTTGTAGTTTTCTAATTTTATAGCATTTGTTCTGAAAATAATTTGGATCTTGTTTCAGTTGTATAGTTTCATAGCACGTGTTCTTGAAATAATTTGGACCTTGTTATAGTCTTGTAGTTTTACAGTATGTATTCTAAAAATAATTTGGATCTTGTTATAGTTTTGTGGTTTGACAGTAGTTATTTTCGAAATAATTTGGGGCTCACAGCAGAATTTTCACATGTTTTGAAAATAATATTTACAAAAAGAAGTCATTCAATTTATCAGCGATTGCTTCATCTTGGTATACTCCCCTAACTTATGACTGGTATGGTGTCAGGCAACAGAGAAATGCTCACGCTTTTGAGGGTGGTAGCAGGCAGCAGATAACATTATTAAGACTCATAAGTGAACACCTGAAGAATTTTAGAATTGACCAGAAATACAATACCTTTCCCATGTGTAGAAAATGTAATATTTTAATCCTGGTCATCAACTTTCGTACTTAGATCTAGAAAAAGAGGACTTTTGTTTCAAAGTCATCTCCTTATTTTGGATTCTATCTTTTTTCTTCATTTCATGGATCTGGCTTAGCCTATTAAAGCTAACTAGATCGGATAAGAAACAAAAACAAATTTATAACAGTGATTTAACTAGCTGCAAATTTGCTTAGCAGTATTTAATTTAATAGAGGCTCAGGTTACATTATTTCAAAATTGTTTATTAACGAAATAAATCTTAATTGATTATTTCAAATTTTGTAACTACAATTGCGCAATGATTTTATAGTAAAATGAAATATTTTCTTAAGATCTTTCTCTATTTTGGAAAATGCTTTGTTAGCTTTTCTTGCTAGAGATTTTTTTCATTAAAAAGGATTCTTTATGTATGTAATTTGAGAATATCAGAATTTAATAATAAAAATTTTACCATCTGGTTTAAAATACATTCCATTATCGTATATTAATTTCACATATTTACATACTGAAATGAACATAAATAATATTCTTACGTAATGCTATGTAATAACTTTCCTAAAATTAAAATCTATGATATATTCATAATTATCTTTCAACTAACATGGTATAGTTTATAGTAATACCATATGTATATTATAATTAAAATGATCATATATAAAAATTTATACAGCTTATGCGTGCATGAAATTTTATGCATTTTTATGAGAAAATCGCAATAATAGATTACTACTTTTTAATTGTGTTATTAATGTAAACCTAAACGAAACAATGAACTAATCTCTTAATTTTATTCCAGATGCTTAGGGGTTTTTCATCCAATATTGCTTATTTGAACTAATAGTTTTTGTAACTGACAATTATAATTAATCAAATACTTATTAGTTATAATTGAATTTAATCAGTCAAATCAATCCAAGTATTTGATGTATCTTTTTACGCCACTTTTTAAAATAATTATAAAATAAGCTATTTATTGCAAAGAAAAGAAAATATCGATTATTCATTATCGCTCGAAAAATAATAATTCCTTAATTCAATTTATTCTTACATTTAAAAACATTTATTCTACAATTCTTATTTATAAAAGGGGTGTTGTTGCCAGTTTACATTTGGATATGCATATTAAGAACCAATAAAGTTTTCTAACTGTCCTTCCTTTTATTTTTTGCTTTCAAAATTCTACTATTTGATCACAAATATCTTTAAAAAATATAAGAGAGTTAAATAACCATAAATTAAGTATAACGCAAAATTAGAAGTAAAATTTTTTAATATAATTTTAAGAAAGCAGAACTGTTTATAAAAGACACTATTCAGATATACATTAAACATTGGATTTTTCAAAGTATTCTGTTTTGGTAAAAATGTGTAACTAACTACAATTAGAAAAATTTTTTCTGAGAAGTATTTTACTTTTAATCTCCTGAGAATAACAATAACAAACTGTTTCTCTTATACTATGAATTTTTTTTTATCTTTCTCAATCAGAAAATGTTTGTTATTGTTATAAGACATCTTATATGGCTTATAATCAATTTTAAAATTTCGTAAATTTTCTGAGATTAAATCAATTTAAATCATAGTTTATCAGTGTTTTATTTATGTATATGCTTCTACTTACAATGAATTTATGTTTATTATATACAAAATTTTATTATTTACATTTATTTTGTACCAAAAAACAAAACTACTTTATATTTATTTCAAACTATATTCATATTTTTTTTAAAAAAAGATATTAATTTGAAAAAAAAAATATTTACATAAAAACAGTTCACAATATATTTTTCAAGAAAGATAAAATTATTTTATTTATCTTAATATTTTGTTTTGCTTTACTAATTTAATTGGTCAAAACGATTTCATTTATATTAAGAACTAAAAAAACGTGAATGAATTGTTTCTAATTACTGTATACTAAAAATATTAAATTGAAACAAAGAAATAATTTGAACTTTAAACTCTAAACAAGATATTTCTAATAAAATTAATCAATTCCACAATTTTTATAGAAATTTAAGTTTGAAAAAAATAAGTTTCATTTAATAATTTATCTAATAATCTTCCTTTTGGTATGTTTGATGTTTTAAAAATATTCATTATACTAAAGTGAATATTGAGTATTTTAAATCTAATTTCTTGTGAACATTTCAAAAATTTAAAATCAATTTTATGATAGAAAAAAAATTGTTCAATACACAAGCAATGTGTTCTTTTTTCATGTCAAAATTTATATTTAAAGTTTTTAACGATAACTTATTGTTTCAAAATGATTTTTTGACTGTAATTAAACATTTGTATGGATTAATTGGCTCGTAAAACTTTCTTATAATTTTATTGTGAATGGAAATAAAAAGACTGCTTTTAAATTAAAAAACATTTTTTTTATCCTAAATCCATCTGTGAAAGCTGCAGTCTTCTAAAACTGATTTGATTAAATCCCATATAAAACAGATTTAAATTCAAAATTTCTCTTTTATTGTCTAAGGAAGTAAAAATTCATTAAAAATTACTTTCCCTTTAATCAGTAAATAACAATTATCTGCATATAAAATATACTCCAGCGTGATACCTAAGAATTTATTAATTTACATATTTTCATTTCTTACTGTATTCTTTCTTAAATTCCTTTTACTTATTAACATTATTCATTCATTTACTAAAGTAAGAAAAGAAGTGAATTAACTATCCTCTTATATAAAAATAGTCCTATAACGTGAATTAATGTATGCAATTCATCTATTCTCCCCATGTAATCACGTATAAGAAAATAGAAAGTTTATAAATTCACTTTTTATGGTTTTATCTTAATTTATTAATATGTTTTAAATAAAAGAATCTTTTAAAAACACTCTTAAAAATTTTTGATAAAATAACATTTCTGAGTGTTTAAATTTGAGTAATTATTTTAATTTCACTTGAACACATTGCAAATAATTTAAAAACACTTAAAAATATCAAAATAAATATCCAATCTTTTTATTTATGATTTTCAAAAGCATAAAACATTTGTAAAATTGGAAATAATAAATAAAATCCTACCTGACAGTTCAGTTAAAAATTTATTAAAAGTTTTAATGAACTAATTATGATGGGAAAACTGTTTTTCTCACATTTTAATTCCTTTGATTGATATGAAAATTAGTTTCCTAAGTAAAGCTCTTTTAATTTTCTGAAACTTAGATCTAATTTATCACTTTTAATTAAAATTTAAATTAACCCCATTCCAAAACCTTTAGATATAATCCTTTTTTAGTGGACTGCTGGGGAAAATAAAGTTTCTATCGAAAATTCTCTCTCAAAAGTTTGATTATAATGTCTTCTTCTTGAAGCTGATTGAAGCTTAGCCATATCATTTAGAAAGAAAATACGATTATAGTAATTACGATAATGAAAATGTGTAAAAATAGATTCACTTTTGATGTCCTCTTAGATTATCTATGTCAGAAAAATGTCAACCGATGTGAAAAAAAATAGAAGCATATTCATACATACGTACACATAAAAACCTCTAAAATGTCAATTAGTATTACTTGGTGTATGTCATTCACGTGTCTTTGAACCGTTATACTCTCAACAATGCAGATTAATGATGGTTTTCAATTGTAGGAGATGGAATCTCCAGAGATATGGGACTTCATTGTCTCTTAATACAGTGCATTTTATTCGATCCTTTACGAAATCAAGCGGAGGATGGAATTTCTTAAATAAACTGTGAAGTCATGTCAGTCCGACTTTTTATCTTGAAACATTGTGAAAGGAAGCATCCAGATATGAGATCAACAAAAGTATCTTTTCTTCGGTCTGTGGGGGAGGGGGTTACGAATAAGTCTACGAATACTTGCGCCTACTTACATGGGCTAACTACATGTCCCTGGTAACACTGAACACCCTATATATACACACACACTATGTAGTTTACTATTAAAACTTTTGAGATTGTGTATACATGTATATATATATATATATATATATATATATACACACACACACACATACATATATATAATATATATATATATAATATATATATATATATATATATATATATATATATATATATATATATATATATATATATATATATATATATATATATATATATATATATAATGGGTGATTCTGTATAATACCTGGTGTGCTAAATTGTTGTTGTGAATATCTATTACTTTATCGGTAAATGTATATAAATCCCAACTAGTAAAGGGGAATGTAAAAAATTCCGATCATTTTGTAAAAAATGATATTTTAATTCAAAAAATAAATATTTTCGAGTATTATTAAACATTAAGCTGTTAAGAATTTGAAAACCATCATAATGGCTTAGAGAGAGAGATTTAAGCTTAAGAATAATCTTTCAATTTAAAGATTTAAATAACAGTGGCTCTTCAGTACAGTTACTTCAGAAAATATTTTAATACAGGTGAATTAGATAATAGTTTAAGTGTTATATGTTGTATATGATATATAAAACTTAAACTAAATATCACATTCTATCCTGTTTATGATATAATATATATATATATATATATATATATATATATATATATATATATATATATATATATATATATATATATATATATATATATATATATATAACATTTTTAAACTATCTTCACAACAATAATTTATCACAATGAAAGTGATAAATTATTGTTGTTATCATTATATATATATATATATATATATATATATATATATATTTATATATATATTGTCATAAAGAGGAACACTAACATGAAGATGATTCAAAAGTAAAAAATGATCAAAGTTACTAAAAGTAAAATAAAACCTATAGTGTTATTTTGGTAAATACTATATCTGTATCTAAACAAAACAGAATTTTAAATTGAATATTAAGTAATATTTAGTTTTATTATTAGTTAATTAAATGACCTGGAAAAAATTTAGACTATCAAATAATATATAAAAACACACTTCTATGTAAAACAAATTAAACTTAAATTCTAAAAGAGTATTTATTTATTTATAATTATATGTAAGTTTTCTCATTTAGATACAATAGACTATAATGACTCCTAGAATAGAAGTTTTTCCAAATTATTAATATTTGCACTTATCTAATTTGCACTTTCCCTTGCAAACACATCGTTCATATACTAACATTCAGAAAGGTGATTATCTGGCAAAAATATTGAAGTGATATTGATTGATCTAGAAAATCTTCAAGTAAAATAAATTGTGAACTGATTACCGGTATATTTCTATGAAAATTTTCCTTATTTTTCCCAAAAAGATAAATATCACCTTGTTGAATTACAAGTATCCCAGCTAATCATTTCTTTTATCTCTTCTAACTCTGTGTCTATATATGGTACTCATAGTTTTACAGTGTCTCCAAGAAAATTACAGTGTACCAAAAGAAAATTTTAAATTTGAATCTTTCGAAATCATAATTGCTTGCGATTCATAGATTTCTTAAGCAGATTTTGTGTATTTTCTTACTTGTTCTGGCCTAGTTAAAATATCAGTCTGGTTAAAATGGATCATTTCATCATTTTTATTCGAAGTCACAAAACTAAATTGTAGATAAAATTATGTATGTATATAGATAGATATTAATATACGTGCTCGTTAAATCAGTGGAATCAAAAACCCTGTGATAGGTCGTTGAGCAGTTGCCATGGCTGCAAAGGTCTGACAATATTTCCTCCCCCTTCAGATCAATGTCAAAATCGAAAAAGTGGATCCTCTGGTTATGCCATCTCTCGGAGGATTTAAAAAGCAATGTCGTACTTTAACCTTTCTGGTGCTCTGACTAAAAGAAAGAATAACTCTTATGACATAAATTCACATAGCCAACAGCATAGCGAGTTTGGATAGTCCAAGTGTCATTAGTAATAACAAATATATATCTATATATATATATGCTTTTGCTGATTAAATAATAGGCGTAAATATTTAAACTATTATAACCAATATCACTCGATATATAATGTATGTTGTTTTTCTTCCATCTCAATCTAGATCAAATCCATGTGTGAATCCGTATATTTCAAATAATAAAATCTGCATTAGGACTGAACTAAAGACTGGCTCTGACAGGTTCTTCTTACAAACAAATTGTGCTAAGATGTGATCAAAATGGACATAGTTTAAACTACATAGCTAGCAAAGAGTTCCTGTAAATATTTATCTACGGCTCGACAAATGCTATATAAGACAAAAATGACAACTGTGAAACCTGACTTGAGTTGTCTATTTGCAACCATTTTTTATTTTAATCAAATATTTAATTAAAATAAAATGTACAGATGGTTAATTTTATTTTAATTAAATAAAATTAACCATCTGTACATTGTTGATATAATGATATGATTACAACTTTTCATAAATGAAAAGTTGTAATCATATCATTTATGTTTATATCTTGTCCTAACAAGAATAATTTTCTAGTTTGATTGAAAATAAAATTCCGAAAAAAAAGATGTCAACTTTATTAGAACTCTAATGATTTTTTTTTGCTCAGTTCATCTGTCATCTTGTTAACTTATATTTATATATGATGACACTTTCTGAATAAATATTTTATTGTGACATTCCTGAGCCCAGATATTTAACAATATTCACTGACATTTTGCTATAGTTAATGCACCACTCAATCAAGAGGAAAATAGAGCTGTAACTATTGTTCGGCTCAAAAATTAAGCAGTAATCCGAACTTCTCTTACAAATTTCAATTCCATTCATTGCTTTGCAGAACGAAAGGAAAACCTCATATTATTTGAGATTCAGTTTTATCAAGCAACTTTTGAAGTTATTTTATATTACTTGAATCTCAAGTAATTGAAATATAAAAGATAATTGTAGTTAAAACTTATGTTTCAAGACACTATAAAAAAAAGAAGAACTAATGATCAGGGTAACGTTTGAAGAAGGGAGAAAGTAATCAACACAAAAAAAAAGAGAAATTTCAAATTTTCGAGATAAATTGCATTGTAACCATTATCATTAAATATGTTTCTATTGCAAAAGATAAATGAATCGTAAATTAATGGCTAAGATGTAAGTTATACATTAACTATCTGTACATTTAGTATGCAACACTATAAAGGTGTAATATACTGTCAATTACGTTACGACAATTAGTTACCACGGGCAAACTTATATCACATTCGAATTAAAAAGCTGTTTTTTGATTGCCTTAAGACAAAAAATTTCCTAAAATCTGAAATCCAATCTGTTTTTAAATTTCGAGAGACTGTACAAAACAAGTCCACAGTTTGTTGCAACAAGTTCAAACCGAGAAGCAGTTTTACAACAGATCAAATATCTAAGGGGTTACGAATAGAATGTGTTGCTCAGTACATGTTTTCAGTTTGCCATTTGTGTGTGAGCCCTGAACACAAAATCCTTCAAATAAACCTGTATCTGGAAAACCCACTTTAGATCAAGTAAAGATGATTGCTAGGCGTTAGAGAAGCGATAGTTAATAATTATAGTATTTCCAAAATGCCCTTTCAGCAGTTACATCATTGGATTTGCAGTGTGCGGAGAAGCAACATCTTTCGTTAAAGTATTCAATCTACCATATTGAAGAGCATTAATGATGTGATTTGCTCATTAGACTCTCATAACTCTTACCAATGTAGGTACACATAACAGAACTGAATTCTCCCATCTCATGGAAAAAATATAGACCTATAGTAAATGAGGATTTAAAAACCCTACCACCTTTCCAGAATGGAGTGATACTGATTAATTTGCGGGTAGATTTTCTATTGTCTTTATTCGGTAATTTTGGTAATTAGTATACACTTTCGTATGGAAGTAGCTTTTTTAGGTCCACAAATTGTTCCAGGTTCATGCATTGTTTACTCTCACGAGAATAAGAAACTCATTCCTTCGACAAGTTAGCAAGAAGGAATTCCTTATATGGTTAATTTTGTAGGGTAAGCAATACAGGATGTTTCATAGAATTTTGTGCATTGTGCTTTCACACATTTCCAATGTTCGGAAAATACACCATGCTCTGCACGGTTGCCCATTTGTACTACAAGTTAGTTTTTTAGCAAACTACGAATCAGTTCCTTTTTTTTTTACAATCAGATTACACATCAAATGAACTTGTCTTTTTGAATTACTGAAACATTTTCTACAGATCCATGGCAATTATGAAGCAACATGACTTTTTTTAATACCTTACAATGGACCTTACAACGGAAGTTCTGTACACTCAAAGATGCACACTCATTAATAAGAACTTTTTATTCAATGTGAGATCCTTTAATGAGACAATCAAGGGCCATGAAGGAAGCTCTTCATGTCTTACGGCGAATACCCTAGAATGATCGGAAGTTTCTGCATAGCTAAAGATGCACACTCATCAATAAGATCATTTTAGTTAAAGTGAGTTCCTTTAATAAGACAGTCATGGGCCATGAAAGAAGCTCCTCATGTCTTACGGTGAATACCCTACAATGCTCGGAAGTTTCTGCATAGCTAAAGATGCACACTCATCAATAAAATCATTTTAGTTAAAGTGAGATCCTTTAATAAGACAGTCATGGGCCATGAAGGAAGCTTCTCATGTCTTACGGTGAATACCCTAGAATGATCAGAAGTTTCTGCATAGCTAAAGATGCACACTCATCAATAAAATCATTTTAGTTAAAGTGAGATCCTTTAATAAGACTGTGAAGATCAAACACTTAGCGGACGGGAGCCCTCGAGTTCGTTAAGTGGTAAGACACTTGAGAAATAGGGCAAGCTTGTCGAAAAGAGAGAGACAGTACGGGTATGCCACGACGAGTGGTAGCGGAAGTACCGCTTCCAGGCGATGAAAATTTCGAATGTAAAATTAATCAACTAAAGTTATGTCTTTGTCTATAAATTAGTGTTATGTGTGTTAATGTAAATAAATATGTCTTAAAAATCGGATCTTTTGTTATCAATGAGCGATCTTGGAAACAACAGGGGAAACCAATCACAAAGACAGTCATGGGCCATGAAGGAAGCTCCTCATGTCTTACGGCGAATACCCTAGAATGATCGGAAGTTTCTGCATAGCTAAAGATGCACACTCATCAATAAAATCATTTTAGTTAAAGTGAGATCCTTTAATAAGACAGTCATGGGCCATGAAAGAAGCTCCTCATGTCTTACGGCGAATACCCTACAATGATCAGAAGTTCTGCATAGATAAAGATGCACTCTCATCAATAAGAGCTTTTTAGTTAAAGTGAGATCTTTTAATGAGACGGTCATTGATCAAGAGGGATGTTCGTCATTTCTTATGACCAACTTCTCAAGTGGGAAATAAGGAAAGGCGTGCACTCGTTGTTTTTATAACGATTGCAATAAATCGTAAGCATGACAAGCTTTTCATTTACAAATTTTAAGGATCATAACGCTATCTATTGCAAAATATGGAACAATTTTAAGCCATACACTTTTATTTATCTTCTGTAATACACCTTTCAAAATTTACGCCAGTCTTATCAACGATTTTTTAGTTTTGACACTTAATCTTTAATTACAGTTTTTATAAATATGCCCAAGGACAAAATATATTTAATCTATACTCTTATAATTTATCTATTTGAAATCTGAACGATGCAACTGAAAATCACAAGAAAAACTAAAACTCATCTACTAAGGGTCGTTGTGATGCTTTTCATAAGTGATTTTCCTGATATTAATTGATATACAATCAGTTTATTTTCTTGAACTTTATTTGGCTAGACAAGTGAATCAGTGCATAAGTATAACTGTATCATTTGAGTTAAAATTCATATCATTTCCTGTTTAAATTTCTATTTGCAATGGTTTTTTATTGCTTATATCTGTAATATCTCTAAAAGAGAAGATCATTCATGGTGAGCTTAAGCACTAATAAACAATTTCCACTGTGAAAATATTAATTGCAAAGAAAATATTTGCAAATCTGTTGCAGACGCTATATCAGCAAAATGGACACTGTTTTTGCTACTCTAAAATTTTCCTTAAAAACAGACAACAGAAAAAGCCATCTTACAGCCATAAGACAGTCATCTTACAAAGAAAAAGTTCAACAGTCAAATTCTTGGACAATCAATTAACCATTTTATGAAATAAAAATGATAAAAAAAAACATTGTGAAAACAAATCAACCTTTTGAAATTTATTTTCTATTAAGGAAGAAAGAAAAAGATATCTGACCCAACAATTCAAACGTTTCATTTTTCATTCTGACAGAAGTAAAATATCCATTGTATCAAACACACACCTAAAATGACCGGTGTGCTATCCATCATACGAAAACACAGAGTTGGGACGTCTTGCTGCTGTGTCTTCACGATTACCTCAAGAGTGCATCCCAAAACGAGTAGTCATGGCAACGGGTGAGACGCCATCATTATTTTCCGCGTCCCTACTTTCCGATTGCAGGCAAGAAGCTACTGTAATCGGATTGAGGTTTAGAGAGCACGAGTGCATTCCCCACCAATTATACTCCGCGACAAAGTGTATCTGTCCGAGGAAAAAGGGAAAAAAAACTATCTAAGTGGAAAGGAAACCCGGGTTTTCTTTTTTATCTCTGTTGCACCAATTCGGATGGAGGCGGGGTACCTTTTATTGAGCTTTTCAAAATAAGAATGCTGTCCCTCTTTTGACGAGGGGAAAGCAAATGGGGGGAAAAGATGGGTTGTTCACAATCATTTAAATCATGTGGGAAATTATTTCTTTTTTCAAAGATTCATGTATTACTTCAAAGTTATATATTTGTGTATGTGTGTGTGTGCCACAAAATATTACATAAGAGAGTAAATGGTAAACTATAAAAGGAAATCCCATTTTTAAGTTTTTGTACATCATTATAAATTTTATAAGCACCCTCATCGAGTACAGTTACAAACGTCATTGTACTATTGATCTTTAATACCTTATACCTTATATAAAAAACAATATGTAAGCGTGATCCTTAATAAATGTTTAGATATTTTTTCCAACGGCGGGCACCTGTGAACCAAGTCACTGAGGCGAGTAGCGTTATCCGCACCATACCACCACAAATTCGCATATAGCGTGGACCACATCCATACATCATCACAGAAAAAAGGACAGAGAAGCACAGAGACAACAGAGAAAGAAAGTAATATCCATGCTCGAACTGGGATGCATACAGCTCAGGAGTCAAGAACGCTAACCACTCAGTGATCGGCCGGCTAAATGTTTAGATACCATGGTACCCTTAAGTATCTAAACATGTCTCTTTCAGTGCCTACTTGTTGTTATAAGTGACTATCTTGTGTGGAAATAAAGAAATCAATTCGATCTTTAATGATTGGTGTTAAAAGGCTTTCCTTGTAATTAATGTACTGATCTTAGTTTTGACTGCACTTTTTATATCTTTTAATTTTCCGTTACATATAAATCGAGTTCCTTTGATTTTTTTTCTTTATTTATGAGATAAATCATGGGTTTTAAGATGCTTTGCCTTCTCGAACGACAATTCAGTGTAGACGATTCTTTTTTTCAGCAAATTTCTTTTAATTAATTTCTTAACAGATTATTTAAAAAATAATATTTGAAAATAAGAGAGAAAGAGAGTTATTTGAATAACAAATGAAAACAATTAAATTAATGAAACAGATAAAAATTATTTATCTTTTTGTAACAATCGCTTAAATATATTCCAGCTTCTTCCAGCTCTACAACATTTTGCATTAAATCGTAAGGAAGTTAAATCGTAAGGACAGTTCTCGTAAGGAAATAAATAGTGAGCTCTGTAATAGATTATACTCGTACTTGGAAGAAATTGATAAAGAGATTTTTTCTTGCTTTTTGAAATTTTAATCTATACTGTCATTTTACTTATAATTTTTAGGAAACATTTCAATAATTAATCATCAAGACTTTTAACTTTGGAATTTTTTTATTACGTCAAAAACTACTTTTTCAGTGTTTGAAAAATTCCGTTTGAGCTTTTAATCGACATTTGGAAAACCCTTAGTAAATTTGTGAATTTAATTTATAAATCTTTCTCTGAGTTGCAGTACTTTCGATACTGGATCACACAGAAAAACTTGAATTCCATAAAATATTTTATAACTATTAGAAAAATTCTCCTTTAGAGAAATTACTTTTTTTCATAAGATGAATATTATCGTATTAAACGTAAAAAGATATAAATATATATCCATATTTTAAATCTTCCGACAAACCTTGTTATAATAATTCTAATAGTTTCAGTTTTAAAATATATCATTGTCACATAATATGGATGAGAAAGTAACATTTATAAGAGTAATGTATTTTAAAAAGTGCATTTCTTTTAATGAATCGCCTTATATTATTAAAGATTTTTATAAAAACATTTTTATATTTAATCATTATATTAGCGAATATTCAAAATTTTGATAAATGTTTCATTAAATAAACTTTTAAATAAAATGTTTTTAATTTCTTTTTGCCTTTTACGTATAATTTGCAAGTTCTTTGAATTAAAATTTGTCAGAATAATACAAAACTCTCCAGGTTAAAATGGGTTAATAAGACACAAAAATTATCCAATGGGTTTTAATTCATTTTAGCTGCTTAAGATATAGCTGATATCTAACGCACTAATTGTTTATAATAATTTACAGTAAATGGAACGCAAACAATAACTTGATCCAGAGATTATAGACTTCCCCTTCATTTTTTTTTATCTTGAAAAATGAGCATGCCGTAATAATGCGATTTTCAATAATTCCCCATCCGTCTCCCTTTTTCCCCATTTATTTTTAGCACGGCGATTTTTTTCCCTTCTTTTTGCAGATAATTGCTTCTAAATTCAATAGGCTGTAAAGAATCTCTTCTTATCCGGCCGAATTTCCTCGAACATTTACTAACTTATTATTTATTTTTTGTGAAAAAGTCTGAACTTCCGTCAATGTTTTTTTTTAAAAAAAAAAGTCAAATATGGTCTTTTGTACAAAACTTCCCTACGCGAAACGACTTGTGTTATGTTTATAGAACGTCTAAGAACGGAGCCGTAATTTCCCTTTTAAGACTGTGTGTTTTATAAAGTGTATTTGCTTGTTAAATTTCCCTACTGTTTCCCAATATCCTTTTTCTCATTTATTCCCGATTAAACAATGTTTTTTTTTTCTTTCCGGATGAATTTGCGCTGGTAGTCAGCCATGTAATTAATACTTGGTAAATTTTTTTGAAGAAATTGTCAAAGCGGAAATATATGCTCTCAGTATTAGGAGTAAAGTCAACAATTCTTCTTGAAAGTATTTAAAATGAGTATATTATATATACATGTCGATTTATATAGTTTTAATTTTATATTTATTCGTTTTTAATGTTCAAGAGTTATTATTTTTCAAGTTTTTTTTCGCACCAATTTTGTGATAATTTTCATGTTATTGCTTTTTTTTTTATTCAAAAAAGTGTGAAATTTAATTTCCAAACTTCATCTAAAGCTGTTGTTGTTGTCGTGTGCCATTATGGCTGGCATCATGGGGTGCGCTGCTCCACTTTTCCAACTGAACCACATTTAGGTGTGGAGTCCCACTTCATCAGTAGACACATACCATTTGTACTCGTTTACAGAGTAGGCAACCATTTACAACCTCTATTCAAACAAGGAAAGGATAAAGACAGGATAGATGGAGAGAGAAAGTACATCCATACCCGATCAGGGAATCGCACCCAGGACCTCCCTATTCGCAGTCAGGAACGCTGACCATTAGACAAGTTGAGCGGCTTAACTAAAACTAAAAAATAATTACCATAGTATATACAGTTAATAATATATATAGTTCTTAATAAAAAAAACATTTTTTTTTATTAAAAAGGAATAAAAGGAAAAAAATCGATTGATTTTAAAGCAATTAAAAGGGAAAATAATTATAATTTCTTTTAACGATGATATCTTAAAATAAATTAGGTAAGAAAATTAATTCAATTATATATTTATTTTACAGCTTTTAATTAGTAATACTTAAAAGTTTAATACATAATTACCCAGAATAAGAGAAATGTCATGGATTTTTTTATATGAACGCTAATCAAAATCTTGTAATTCTGTTAGAAAATATAATTTACGTAAAGCAAAAATTTTATTATTTTATAACATTAATAATACATTCAAATAAATTTTTATTATATTATAAAGTAAATTTTTATGACACATGGACAGAAGTTTAAACAATTTTTACCTTTCAATCTTCCGAAATTCTCAAATTTATGGAATGGAAAAACTTAAAGCAGTTCACATATTTCAGCCTTCTTTTTGCGTGATTATAAAAGCATGTTGAAAGTTTCCATTTTTTAGAGTTTAAACTTCCGAGTAAATTTATATTATCTTAATATTAAAATAATAATCAAATAGCCTTTGTGTAACAAAAAAATTATCTTTCGCTTTCGCCCTCTTACGTTTGAAAATGTATTATACATGTGTTTAGTTACTTCACATCAATAAAATAGTAATCACCTATTATCATGCCATACAATTAAAAAATGATATCAAATATACATCATATATTTCTAAATAAGTCCTTTAAGTTTCATGTTAACTTAGATGTTTAAAAAGATGTCTTATTTTACATAACCCATAATTAAAAACAAGTCTTTACAATATTTTTTATTGTATTTAATAGTTGACTACAAAAGACTCAGATTCTCACCAGTTAATTATTAATTATCCTTTCTGTTAGCAACAATGTGCTGCAAAATATTCTGAAATTAAATTAATTGACTTTTTTTAAACAAAATACCAATTCTATTCTACCAAAAATATTTTATAGTTCCTTGAAACAATTAATATTATTAATCAATTGTTCTTCAAAAATATACTTCCTGCTGGGAAACGTTTTAGTAAAATTTCCATTAACAAAATTAACTTTGATTCTATAAAAGCATTAAAAAATCTTTTAATAATAAAAGTCATAGAAATACTTACCCATCCTACTTCATTTGAAGAAAAGTTCGGGAAAATACAGGAAAAAAAAAAAAAACTAGAAAATATTTTCATTCAAATTTTGACTCTATTGTTAATCGTTTACGTTCTGACAATTATTGAAAAACCTAAACTCATTCATCATTTTTTTATTCAAGACTTATTTGGAGATAAAAATATCTCAATTCTTTTCTGTTATACAGGGTTTTCACTTTATGTCATTTTTCTATACAGAGAACTTTCAAGACTAATTTTACAGATAAATTATATTATATACATATTTTTTTCATTTAATGATAATTAAATTTGAATATTTTAAAATATCATTTAAGTAAAATTTAGAATGTAAAAACTACTGCTATAATAATCGATTGAAAAAAATGTGTTGTATTGTTGTATTAATTTTACAGATAATGTGTTGTATTAATTTTACAGATAAATTATATTATATACATATTTTTTTTATTTAATGATAATTAAATTTGAATATTTTAAAATATCATTTAAGTAAAATTTAGAATGTAAAAACTACAGCTATAATAATCGATTGAAAAAAATGTGTTGTTAGACTTTTAATATTTAATTAATTAGTTTTTTTATGTAGTTGCTAACTACCCATTTAATAATTATAACAAGATAAAAAGATGCTGTGTTAAATTTTAGAACGATGCAGATTTGTAATAAGATTTCTACACACACAGATATATATATATATATATATATATATATATATATATATATATATATATATATATATATATATATAAATATGTATACATACATATATATATATATATATATATATATATATATATATATATATATATATATATATGTATACATACATATATATATATATATATATATGTATGCATACATAGTCCAGCCAACTTGTCTAGTAGTCAGCGTGCCTGACTACGGATAGGGAGGTCCTGGGATTGACTCCCGGTTCAGCGATGGATGTACTTTCTCTATCCTGTCTTTGTCCTTTCCTTGTGTGTGAATGAGGTTCGAATGGTGAATAGTTGCCTACCCTATAAACGGCTCCCCATGGCATAAATGTGTACTGAAAAAGTCGGATTCTACTACAAATAAGGTTCTGATGGAAAAGTGGAGCAGCACTCCCTAATTTCGGCATACGAGAACAACAACAATAATATATATATATATATATATATATATATATATATATATATATGCATATATATATATATATATATATATATATATATATATATATATATATATATATATATATATATATATATATATATATATATATATATGTATATATATATACATATATATATATATATATATATATATATATATATATATATATATATATATATATATATATATATATATATATATATATACCGGGCGATTATAACTAAAGTCCCGATTTTAAAAATCGATAAATTTAAAACTACTGGTCAGAATGACTTGATATTTTAGCAGAACAATCGTAAGGCAATGGAATTTTGTTTGGCGAAAAAAAAAATAGTTCCAAAATGTGCCGATAGATGGCGCTGTCCGGGTAATATTAGAAGGTAAGTCCAAAAATGTACTCGTTAAACACAGAAATGTTGTTAGCCAAAAGAAAAAAATTAGAGTTCAGGGATTTACTAAAGATTTATAAGCAAAAAGACAAGAATACAGCGACAACAGCGATTATGACAAAAAAAAGATCTTCATGGAATCAACACCTTGCTGATGATTAAAGCATAAGTTGTTCGATAAGCCCTCCGCCTTGTTCCGCTACTAATTGGAAGCGCAAAACGACATGCTCTACAACAGATCGGAGGGTATCTGTACTGATGCAATGGATGTGGTGTGTGATGCTTGCCTTCAAGTCGGCTAGATTCTGAAAACTCCCGCCGTAAACAACATTCTTTAGGTGTCCCCAAAGCCAGAAATCACACGGGTTTAAGTCGGGGGAGCGTGGCAGCCACGTTGTTGGAAAATGACGGCTTATGATCCTGTCAGCTCCGAAATTAGCACTCAGTAGCTGCTTCACAGGAGTAGCAATGTGCGGAGGAGCGCCATCTTGCATGAATATTGTGCGATCCACACACTGACGCTGCTGAAGTGCCGGAAGGACATGGTTACGCAAAAGTGTTTAATACCGCTTACCAGTAACGGTGCAGGTAAAGGGACCCGCAGGTGTGATCTCCTCGAAGAAAAACGGACAAACGATAAACACTGCCGTTATTCCGCACCACACAGTAACTTTTTCAGACTGAAGAGGTAATGGCTGTAGCTGGGACGGATTCTCGGTCGCCCATATCCTGCAATTTTGCGTATTTACAGAACCTTGCAAATGAAAGTGGGCTTCGTCAGACCACAGAATGTTCCATGGCCATCCGTTGTCCACTTCCATCCGGGCAAGAAATTGCAGTGCAAAAGATTGACGTGCTTCCAGGTCAGCCGGTAGCAACTCCTGCACATGAGTTATCTTATACGGATAACAGAGCAAGATCTTCCGTAGGATTTTACGCACCGTGCTGTTCGGCATATTCAGCATTCGGCCAATTCCCCTTGCACTGCTGATTCCAACATCACTGTTAGTCTGTTCTTGTAATGCTGTAGCCACATCTTCCACTGCCGCAGCCGAAACTGGTTTTCTTCCTCTACCCCGTTTAACGTCAAATGAACCGGTCTCTTCGAATTTAGCAATCATTTTTCGCAGACCTTTTGCGGTTATTGGATCCCATTTAATGGATTTTAATGTCCGAAACTTCCTAATGGCTGTAAGTGCACAGTTATCGTTCTTATAAAAAAACTTCAAGAGCAGAGCGCGATCCTTCATAGTCAGAGTCATGATGAAGCATTTAGGCAAAGATCTTGTGCTCTGCATTTTTATGGCAGCTAAGTCTCATGTGCGCATGTCACGTATTAGTAATTTGCCTATATCTAGACAGTGTAAGCGCTGACAGCGCCATCTATCGGCATATTTTAGGACTATTTTTTTCTTCGCTAAATAAAATTCCATTGCCTTTCGATTGTTCTGCTAAAATATCAAGTCATTCTGACCAGTAGTTTTAAAATTATCGATTTTCAAAATCGGGACTCTAATTATAATCACCCGGTATATTGACAGAGTTACCTTACTCTTACGCTTGATTGCTCAAGAATTTGATAACTTACTCGATTTCGGATATTTCATGACATGAACGAATAAACTCTATAGTGAAAACATTTATCTTGATTTAAACAATTACACTATGAAGATAATAATTGAGAGAAAAAGAAACTGATATTTATTAAACTTCTATCTTTTTCATTTTCCTATTAATTCATTTTTTGGCAGTTGTGAATTGAGATAATAACTGTGGTATAATGTCACAAAAAATAATGTCACTTATTAAAAAACCTAATTTAATATTATTTCAATCAATCAAGGGTAAAATTGGCTGAATATTTTTTTCCAGATCTCATAATAAATCCAGGATGAGACGACAATGCTAATAATTGTTTGACAGTCATGTGTAGGATATTTAATAGTTACCTTGATTTCTTTCTTCACATCTTTCTTTATGCATTGACTATAAGAGCGTGTCTTTAAAAATTGGTTGGCATTGAATGATAAGATAAATCTATGACCGTTTAATCAGTTTGAACTTGGTATCTCTTAGCTGATGAGATAAGAATAACGTTAAGTCAAGTGGTACTATGTAGTATTTGGTACTTCAAATGATGTTATAGAACACATCCATCAGTTGCATTCAACATGGCTTCACATGCAAATGAAAAATGCTTATGGTGAATAGATATGAAGCAATAAATAAAAGATATGTTTTGCTATTGCCTGAGCAGAAGCAAACCAGTTGAAAAATAAATGAAGAAATTTATTATGGATTGATAAATAAACAGCTGGCTATTAAAACTGGAACATTAGGAAGGGTTTTTTTTTTCATTAGCGGCAAAATCACATGAAATAATGGCAAGTTTAGAATATCCAAATGATTTTCATTTCAGCGTATTTGAACCGCACAGGGGAAACAAATAACATAGCAATCACTTCATGAAAGGATAATTGTGCAATGCATTTCGCATTCGGAAATTAATTTCCAGTGTCCAGATTTTCTTTAAATATTGTATTATGCCTCGAATTAAACACGGGTTGTTCGAATGATATGCAGGATCTCAAAACGCTGCTATAACTAACGTCGAAAAGGGTAGACATATTGTGAAGTCGTCCTCGTAAAACCATGCAATCGCATCTCCAATAATTATTTCTTGTTATTGTGCAAGCATACTTCTCTGTACCTAGATTCTTCCCGTTAGAATCAGCATATTGAAGCAGGATTTGCATGGGCAATGATTGGGAGGGGTATTACTCACTCCCCCTCACTGGGTTTCTGGAGCTCTGTGTGTTGGGGACGTATACACGTTAATATGTGACATCCAAATTCCTTCCGCTGGTGTGGCGTAGGTATGAAGAGGGGGGTGCCAGCTCAGATGTGACCGTGGTTCAAAATTATGAGACACTTGGTAATTTGGTGATGGGCGAGTATTCGAAACCCGTTAATCTAAAAGGTACAGTCCAGGTTTCCCCCGCACTGCTATGTATGGAACTAGACGCGTAGGGCTTCAATGCCTCAGTAGCTTCACACTGCTTTCCATTAAGATCAGCCAAGTGAAGCATTATTTGCCATGAGCAGTGATTGGGAGGGTGACCACGTATCCTTTATCGCTATGGGTTTCAGGAACTCCGTGTGTTGAGGACGTGTATTAGTGATACACTTGGTGATGGACGAGTATTCCAAACCTGTTAACCTAAAAGGTACAGTCCAGGTTTCCCCGGGCACTGCTATGTATGTACCTAGATGCGTAGAGCTCCAGTGGTTCAGTAGCTTCACACCGCTTTCCGTTAAGATCAGCCAAGTGAATGATTATTTGCCATGAGCAGTGATTGGGAGGGAGACCACGTATTTTTTCTCGCGGTGGGTTTCAGGAACTCCGTGTGTTGAGGACGTATCTTGGTGAGACACTTGGTGAAGTGCGAGTATTCCAAACCTGTTAACCTAAAAGGTACAGTCCAGGCCTTGACTGCACTGCTATGTATGTACCTAGATGCGTAGAGCTCCAGTTGTTTAGTAGCTTTACACCGCTTTCCGTTAAGATCAGCCAAGTGAAGCATTATTTGCCATGAGCAGTGATTGGGAGGGTGACCACGTATTTTTTCTCGCTGTGGGTTTCAGGAACTCCGTGTGTTGAGGACGTATCTTGGTGAGACACTTGGTGAAGTGCGAGTATTCCAAACCTGTTAACCTAAAAGGTACAGTCCAGGCCTTGACTGCACTGCTATGTATGTACCTAGATGCGTAGAGCTCCAGTTGTTTAGTAGCTTCACACCTCTTTCCGTTAAGATCAGCCAAGTGAAGCATTATTTGCCATGAGCAGTGATTGGGAGGGTGACCACGTATTTTTTCTCGCTGTGGGTTTCAGGAACTCCGTGTGTTGAGGACGTATCTTGGTGAGACACTTGGTGAAGTGCGAGTATTCCAAACCTGTTAACCTAAAAGGTACAGTCCAGGCATTGACTGCACTGCTATGTATGTACCTAGATGCGTAGAGCTCCAGTTGTTTAGTAGCTTCACACCTCTTTCCGTTAAGATCAGCCAAGTGAAGCATTATTTGCCATGAGCAGTGATTGGGAGGGTGACCTCGTACTTTCCCTCACTGGATTTCTGGACCTCGGTGGGTTGGGGATGTGTCCACTTTAATATGCGACGCCCAATGTTCTTCTACTATTATGGTGTGGATGTGGAGAGGAGAATGCCATCTCAGATGTAACTTTGTAACCTGAATGTGGTTCAAAATTATGGTGATGGGCGTGTATGACACACCCGTTAACCCTAAAGTACAATCCGGGGCTCTTCTGAACTGATCTGTATGTGTTTACTTACTCTTGAGTTGGGCTCTATCAGTTAGACTGAAACAATCACGTGGAAGTCTTCTCAATTTAAAAGAAAGGGATAAGGAGAAGAAACCCAGTACATGGACTGTCTCCTTCAAAGGCCTCGTTTTACATAGAAAATATGCTGGAAAAAATGATAAAATGGACGATCATGACTTACTTAACGTACCAGAGCAGCCACCATTAGCGAACATGACGGATATTTGGTTTGGTAGGGATTCGGACTCACTACCCTCTGATAACAAGAGCGAATATACTTCATCGCGCCTCACTGACTGTTTGTCTAAAAAAAGCTTGCTTGTATCACGTTTACTGTACGCTTGCTCAGTGCAACAGAATTTGGAACAACACACGGCGAATATCAATATGACTTCAATTACTTCGGCATGCCTTGACAATGCAACTTTTTAACAGGTGTCCACATCGGTAATACTAATAAAAAAAACAATACCGGAATTGCATAATGTTACTTTTCACAAGTGTTCTTGTTCTGCGAATAATATTCTAATATTGAGTTGAGGATAACTATTGGTATGATATTCATATTGAGGATAACACGCTGTTTATATTTTCATTGGTGCCTGACTGCATGGAATAGGATGTTATTAAATACATTGCCCATTTTAAGTTCGGATTGACTATTATTTGAACATTGATCAGTATATTTCCAGTGGTTGATAATCTTTGAGGTTTGTGAAATACGATTTTTCAACAACATAAAGAAAGAGCATAAATTGCACGTTAGGTTCTAACCTTTCAAAATAAAAAAAGGATATTCCATTGTTTACCTGGCCTGCAACGTCTCCAGATCTCTCATCACCTATTAAAAATATTTGATCAGGGATTATTGAGAGAAAGCAGCTCATGGTCGCCTTCCTTTTTTGGATACAAAAGTTGATGAAATGTGACATAAAATTGAAGCAGTATGAAAAAATTGTCTTTTTCTGTCATTCAAACACATTTTGACTCCATTCCTAACTGGGTTAAGGGCTCTTTTAGCAGCCAAAAGGGGGGATTGTTTCTATTAATTTCCACTGCTATAAAATCCAAACTGCTTGTATATTGAATCATGTTGTATTTATCTCAGAATTTTTACTTACAATAAAGTATCGTTTTCTTTAATTTGCTTTCATTCATAGTTTTGCTGTTTCAATGGTCAGAAACGTAATTTAACACACAAAAACACATTAAAAATGATAATAATAACTTTCTTTTATTATTGAAAAATAAATCAAAAACTGTTTCATAAACATTTTACAAAACACATATATTTTCTATGTAATAAAATACGTCAACATAAATGCAACAAACAAAATAAGTTATATTAAAAAGAAGTCAATTTATTTATTTATTTATTTTTATTTTTATTTTTTTTAAATAGATTTTTTCAGAAGTCAAAGATATATTTTGTGTTAGCACAGAATAAAAAATTTGCAAACATTACCATAACAATTTATATTAATAAGGAGAAAAACAGAGAGTAATGTATTTCAATTTAGTGAAACACTTACTAAATTGTTGATTTGGATTTTAACAACTATTGATTTTGGATTTCTTCATTTGCAAGAGTCATATTTTTTTTTATATTGCAACTGCAAAGAAGTTTATCTCAAGAAAATATGTTGCTTCTTTCAACATTAAGATTCTTTTTTTTTTCTTTTGCAATGCTGAGTTTCTCATTATAAATTTTTTGTAGTAAAGAACACAAAGATACAGCACTTAAACTTTATTAAAAAGTTTTTCTTTTCCATTGTCAACAAACAAAAAAGCGTTCAAGTTCTTCTGTTGGATTAAATTGTGTTTCTTCCATATATTTCTTTCTCTTGGAATTCCCCCCCCCCAAAAAAAAAAAAGATAAAAGGTATTATTTGGGAAAAACGGAATTTTTCTATGAAACAAGAGCTTGAAAATGTGGTTTCACTCAACTTTGAAATAGAGAATTACGTGCTGAGTTTAAATATTACATCTTAAATATATTAATGCACCACAAATGCTTTCGAAAAATAACTTAATGGTTGTTTTAAATTTGCGATTGTAAAAATGGTTTGGTAATTTTAAAAAACATATAAGTCCATTTTAATTATTAATAGTGTATTTTCAAAATTCTAATACATTTTAAATTTAAAATACATTTTTAAAATAAGAAAAGGTTGACTTTTTGATTTTTTAGAAAACATTAAAGAAAGGTTTAACAAAACTTATATATATATACATACACACACATATATATGTATACACACACACATATATATATATATACACACACACACAATATAACACACATATATATATACACACACACACACATATATATATATACACACACACATATATATATACACACACACACATATATATATATATACACACACACACATATATATATATATACACACACACACACATACACACACACATACACACACACACATACACAAACACACACATATATATACATATATATATATATATACACACACACACGTGTGTGTGTGTGTGTGTGTGTGTGTATGCGTGCCCGCGCGCGAAAATTGTTATATCTCCAATAGATGGAAATATTTCGTTTTGTAGAAAAATTTTGCTGGAATAATAATTTTTTCCATTGACAATTTTAATAAAAAATACAATTAACAGAAAAATTTATCCTAAACTCATTCAATTATTTTATTGGGCTGCTAGATAATATTGCGGTTTTATTTTTCAGAAATTTTTCTCAGTATATAATAACACATGCAATCATTAGAAAATTTTTATACCATCAATACTTATAATAATTAATTCTGCTACTTATAATAATTATAATTAAGTTCTATTATTTATAATATTCATGATATGCTACTTATATATATACCACTTTTAAAATCATTTTAAATTAAAATAACAAAGAGAGAAAAACTTTCGCAAATAATTAAAGGTAAAATATTTTTATAATTAATGTATGTGATAGCACAAAATAATTTCTATGGAGCATTTCAACCAACTTTTGTTAATTTTTTTTCGTTTTAGGTATCTGCAAGTTGTTAGAGGAATTTCATTTTTATTTTTGTCATGAGGCACTTATTAAATGTATAAAGGTTGAGTAATTGTTCAATTTTAAAAAGCCCATGCAAGTGATTGATTGATGGGTTTCATTTTTAAAATCTTATATTAGAAAATTTATAGTTTTTGTATAATATATACATATAACTAATTAATAATTCAAAATTTTATGATATAAAATTTAAAATTTAAAATGTTGTATTAATAGCTTGTTCTTAAAAATTTGCTGAGTATTTTTTAAGTTATTGTTATATTAAATTTTGCATAAGGGAGAAATAATTTCCTATATTGTGAAATTGTTATTTATGATAAATATTCAGAATGACTAACATGTTCATATTCAACCATAGCAATGCGATGACATTGAAGGGAGGTAATTAAAAGCTAAAAAAAATCTTTATTAAAAACTGCGAAATTGTTTCAGCCCGTTACATAATCATACAATGGAGTGCCATGGGTTAGGGAAAACATATATTGTTGATTGAAATTAAATGTAAACAATAAGGATTTTCACCACCTTATTAATTTTCTTTACATTTTGATTTAGATACTCAAATACTTTATCAACTCTATGAAAAATTACAATCGCTTTCAGGAAAAAATTTTATATATATTTTGTGAGAACCAATTATTATTTAAATTATTAATTTAAATATTGTCACTGATGAATGTTGTTGTGGTTGCATGCCTCCTTTGGACAGCAGAGTTAAACCAGGTCCATATCGTTAAACACCCCCAAGAAATCAAAGACCATTAGAGGATTCTTACATAAATCATCCGTGGATAGCCCCAGGCACTCAAGGATGTGTTCTGTCGTAGCTTGCTCAACGGAACGGTTGGTACTGGTCTCAAAAATTTTGGTGCCTTTGGAAAATTTTATAGATCTGAGGTGACCACTTCGAAAGCGGGCGAGAGCAGTTTATTCCTGTCTTTTAAAACCGTGAGCCAATTAGCTTCAAGAACGAGAACACTGATACCACTGGTGCTCTGGAGGAACAATTCATGTGGTCTGAATCCTGCTTTTTTACTTTCCAAAAAGGAGAGAGGTGCCAACGGCTCAGGGGCCTCGTCAGCTCCAGCCTTGGCCAAGGTGTCTGAAGTTTCATTTCCCTCTAGATCGTCACGGGAAGGTATCCGCTGAAGATGAATGTTATGGGATATAGATAGCCGTTTTAATTTATTCAGATCGATACTACATTGATGATCACATCAACTACTTAAAAAACTAATTTCAGACTTCGTGCTACTCTGACGGATTCTAAATTATTTATTCAACTTTCTAAGCTCTATTTCACTCATTTAATATTAGAGCAAAAGAAGAAACCTATGAAGGAACAGAGTTAGTGTGTGTTACTAGTCGCTGATGCTATTTTGCAAATTACTGGAGGCCGATACTGTTATGTGTATCTTGCAAATATCCTTCTCCGAAGCTCCATACTCTTCAGTAAATTGCCATTTTCCATACTTCTGTTATATATCTAGTCATACGCTCTACTCTTCCCAAGTCATACGCTCTACTCTTCCCAAGTCATACGCTCTACTCTTCCCAAGTCATACGCTCTACTCTTCCCAAGTCATACGCTCTACTCTTCCCAAGTCATACGCTCTACTCTTCCCAAGTCATACGCTCTACTCTTCCCAAGTCATACGCTCTACTCTTCCCAAGTCATACGCTCTACTCTTCCCAAGTCATACGCTCTACTCTTCCCAAGTCATACGCTCTACTCTTCCCAAGTCATACGCTCTACTCTTACTAAGGAGATGCTTCGCTATTATGCCAAGTGACTTGAATAGGTCAACACGTCGACCCAACATTTATTCGATTAATGGCTTGCAGATTCTTAAACTTGTTCACACCAAACACTAACTTTGACTGATCATTTTGGCAAAAATAAAGGAAGATTGAAGTAAAAAATTGAAAATTTAGCTTATATATAGTGTCATACTCACACTGTATAGAATATTAAAATAACAAAGAATATAGAATAATAAACAATAATTTAAAAAAAATTAAAAATTACTGTTTAATCAGGAACAATATATTATTTACAAAAAAGAGAAAACTGTAAATAAATAGAAACGCTTAAGCATTATTAAATATATAAAAAATTTTTGCAACCGATTAAACTTTAAATAATTAAGTATAAAAATAAGTCACAAAATTCTGAATAATATTAGTTGGGTGATAAATGAGTTGGGTGATTTAAGATATTTATATTTTATCTTTTTAAAATAAAATTTCATTAAAATTATGGATCAAACTATAAAAAAGATCATTTATGTTCCATTTTTTATATATTAGAATAGATTTATAAACTTTCAATTTCTTGTTTTATATTCACATTTTCATTAAATAATAGGAAAATAGCTGGCGCCTTTTTATGTTAAGAAAAGAAATTAAACAAACAATTGGGGAGATTGTTTTAAATAGATTTCTTTATATTTCTTCACAAATAAAACAAACATATGATAATAAGGAAAACAATCTTTATAACACATTTATGGTTATTTTTTAAATTTTTATTAAATAAATATGACTTTTCCTGATATCATAATTATATAATCATTTTTAGAAATAATGAAAACAAATAATAACAAAGAAAAATTTTTGCATTTAATTATTAAACTTGGATGAAAAATTTATAATTTTCTAAACAAAAAATATTAAAATGCAATGCTTTATTTAAACAAATGTAAAAGTTTTTTGCAACCGATTAAACTTCAAATAATTAAGTATAAAAATAAGTCACTAAAGTCTGAATAATATTAGATAGACTGTTATATAATCGGAAACCATTATTCCCTTAATAATTTTGAAGAAAAATCAACATTTATGATTGATTTTATTTTAAAGAGTTTTTCACTTTATATGCAAATAGAGTATAAATTTTCTAGAAGTAATCAGTAGAAACTTCCGAAATACACACAACCCCTTTTTATCTTCAAAATAAATAAACGCTCCATAACTGTTTCCATAAAATGAACGATTTACAGAGAATAGAAAATAAGCTTTTTTCTAGGAGTAATTCAATAATTCAATATATTTTATTAGATAATTCAGAGTCAATCATTTGAAATGATTGCTAAACTGGTGTTTTGTCTATTACATTTTCCCAGGAGAATTCAATTAGTTCTAAGAAGAGGGGTGGTGAGGGGAAAAAAAAGAGGATTACGTAAAATATTCGAATGTCTTCTCTCCCCTAAATGTCTAAAGGCATTTCTTAGACATTCTTGCACTTAAGAAACTTTTTTTCTCTTCTTTTCCTCTAATAGAGCAATGGTTACCAGGAAGTGTTTCGACAGAAGAAAAGTGGTATGTTCTATTTGTACCGAGAAATTGAAACTGATTTTGAAACTTTTGTTTTGTCAAAGTAGAAATTCAAATTATTTTGTTTGTTTTGATATTGTTATCGGATGGTTTTTTTTATGAAATGGTATGTATTTTTAGAGCAAAAATATCTAAGTAAAATATCAAACTTTTTATATTGTTCTTTGTTGCTGGAAAAGCAGATTGTTTTAACTACAAGATGTGTATTTTATTAAAAATTTAATATACTTGAATATTAATGAATTTTTACTGTATATTAGTTTAATATAAAGAAATATGCGTTTCATATATTCAGGGGTTAAACCTAATATCTCTCTAAGAAGAATAAATTACATTCTTCTTATTGATGAGATATTTTGAATGCATATAAATATATTAGATAAACGTATTTAAAAATACTGATCAAACAAAGCGCCTTGAAAATAAGATAATTATGAAAAATTAGCGTTAAAAAATAAAAATTCAACTTTTCTTTTACTTAGCACAGACTTGTATTTATGGAAAAATAATGTACCCATTTTCTAGATTTAAGATTCAATAGAACAGCTTTTGATAAAAATTCTATAGAACAGCTTTAGATAAAAATTCTATAGAACAGCTTTAGATAAAAATTCTATAGAACAGCTTTAGATAAAAATTCCACAGAACAGCTTTAGATAAAAATTCTATAGAACAGCTGTAGATAAAAATTCGACAGAACAGCTGTAGATAAAAATTCTATAGAACAGCTTTAGATAAAAATTCTATAGAACCGCCTTAGATAAAAATTCTATAGAACAACTTTAGATGAAAATTCTATAGAACAGCTTTAGATAAAAATTCTATAGAAACAGCCTTAGATAAAAATTCAGTAAAACAACTTTAGATTTTAACAATATCATAAAATTAATTTTAATTATTAAATAAAAATTTTAAAATTTTTTGTAATAAAAATTTTAAAATTTTTATAAGTAAATTATATTTTATAAAAATTATATTTCATTATTTGTATTTCACTTATAAAAATTTTAAAATTTTTATAAGTGAAATATTGATATATAAGAAAATTACTTTTATACTGATATATAAGAAAATCACTTTTAGTTTCATATTACAAAAAATTCTAAAAAATGCAATCCTATTGCAAAAACTTTAATTTCAATTTATTTACATTTTATTTTGTTATTCTTAAATAAAGATAATTGCTATATTTCCATTTAGTAAAACTGCTTTGTCACAAGAGATTATTTAATACAAACATTAAAATGTACACTTATTTTAATTTTGACATGTTTATAAAAACAAAATATTGCTATATATTGACAGTAAATATCTTATATTTAAAAGTCTGATATCATTTAAGGTGTTGTTTGTGTACTTATATAATTCCAGTAACATTTTTTATGTTGTGGGATACTAAGTTTAAGCTAACAACAATTTATTATCTTTAAAAAAAATTTAATACAACACTGTATAGTTCCACTGAATAAGTCAGTATTATATTGTAAGCGTCTACTTTTCTCTATTTGAATAAATTATCATTTTTACAGTATCTTTACTGGTATCGTAAAAATAATAAATACTTAGAATGTGAAATATTATTTTACTTATCTGTCATGTTTAGTTTTTTTATTTTTAGTTATCTTTTAATTCTAGCATATTTCTAGTTTACAAATTTATAATAAACTCAAATATGCAAAGTATTTTTATTAGAAATTATGATTTATACTCCTTTTCATTGGGTATTGACCGCATAAATTACAGTTTGTATAGGGTTAAGCTATATGAGAGACAATGTAGAATTTATCTGTCATCGCGTTCTGAGTAACCAAAATACAAAAATTGTAAAATTACGAAAGTGTATTTAAGTTTCTTAAATGCAATGAAAATAATGGAATAAATGCTGTTAATGAAATTGTAAACTCAGTTATTTATGTACATTTTAAAGTTGATCTCACTTGTGTCTGACTTTTGTTTTCAACCACTTGTTTTACACAAACACCTGTACAAGATGTAAACATAAAGTACTTTTTTGATATAAATGATATGAAAATCATTATAAGAAGTGGATAAATTTAATAAACATATATTAATAAATACATACATATTTTTATACTTTTTAGGGCAAAATCATAATAATATAAGTTTAAATAAATTATTTATGTGTTATGATCAAATAATATTTTTTCAATTAATTAATCAATAAACAAAAAATACTCCTTTTTTTATCATTACATGAAATAAATATTAAATTTCAACTTTATGAAATCTATGAAAAATCAATATTAAAATTTTCTCCCCAAACATAACCACAGTGGGTCCTCTAATTCATTTTCTGTTTAAATAACTAAATACACAACTATTATTCTGGTATGAAAGTTCTTTAAATAATATAGTCATTAAATTGTATTATAAAGCATATATCTATACAAATCTATAAAGCATATTTTATTCTGACTCTTTAAAACATATCTCTGAAATTGTCAAGTAGAAATAAGTTTTAAATATTTTTTCAATAAAACAGTTTTATTAATTAAACTGCATTCCCTTCTTGGAGCATAGTTATCATATTTAACAAATAGTATTTTAATATAGTTATTAATTAAATATAATTCTATTAGACATATTTTATAAATAGCTGGATATAAATTATTTCCATTACATGAACTATAGTAATTATTGTTTCATTATTTATAAATTAATTATTATTATTTCCATTACAGGAACTTTAGTAATTATTGTTTCATTATTTATAAATTAATTATTTCCATTATTACCAGTTTATTTAAAGTAAAAATTGATGTATATACTGACTGTTTCTTAGATCAAATTTTTTAGTATTATGAGTGTAATTCATCGGTTTTTATGTTCTCTTCACCACATTTGAAATTCCCTACCACTGAATATTAATTAAATATATTAATTTTTGTGTTCTATTTACTACTTGGAAATTTTTTGTAAACTCTACAACTAATTATTAATTACATTTAATTCATTATTTTTACATTAATTAATAAATTAAATATAATTAATAAATTAATTTTTCTTTTCTCTTTTCTACTTGAAAAGTTCTTGTTAAATCTGTCATTGAATATCATTTTTCTTTAAATGAAAGTAGGAGGCAGAACGTTCTCCTTCCATTTACAACAAATATGATATATTTTACAAGTTCTGATTCTAATTTCAAATAATTAAAGCAACTACGAAGTGCTATGACGCAAAGATTTCTAAAGTTTCTTATAGTAAATGTTTTTGATGGAATTAAGAAATAACTGACAAAAATTAATGCAAATTAAATGCATGAATCACTTTAAATACTGCAATAAGAGATTCCCGCAAAAATCCTCAAACTAGAATCAAGAGAAAAACATATTTCAAACTTTTATGAAATTAAGCTTTAAATCAAACATTTAATTATAAGTAGGCTATACTGATTTAAAAGTTTGTTTATCTTTATTTATTTATTTATTTATGTGTTATTCGTTGTTTTAGACTTCTATATATTGAAAAACTTGAAATTTGTAAATAGAAATTACAAATATCATTAGGTATTTGAAAAAATGAAATCTTAAATAAAAATTGAGAATATTTTTTGAATTTGATGTGTATCAGGGTTACTTAGCATCAGAAATAAAAAGGAAATGGCTGCATAAAAGTTTTAAAAAAATTTACATTTTCTTATCACAATTTAAAAATTTACAGTGTGCATGATTTTAAAATTAGATTATTTATTCTCGAATAATATAAGAATTTTAAAAAATAATTTCTTTACACCTTTACTTTTTTTTATTAAAAATGCCTTCACAATTCAAAATGGCCATCTGTTGAATTTACTAAGGCATGGTATTATTATTTCCTTCTTAGAAACTTTAGTTTAATATAATAGCATACACACGCGTACTTGTGAACTTAAAATATCATTATGAATTACATTTAGATAATTGAAAATTATGTTGTAAGTATATATTACTTACTAGTTAGTAATAATATATATTTACAATATGTAAGAAATGTTATTTTTTATTTTTATTAGTTATTATTTATAGGAAAACTGTTGTTATATATTAATTGCAAAAAATAGTTTCTCTACTATACTTTTTTATAACACTATATGCAGGTATATATTATTTCTGTAAGTCATAGCATAAGTTTACATATTGTAAGTTTATATTATTCCTTGTTAATAATATCATACTAATACTTGTGTACTTATTGAAATAAATTGCTTATAATGTACAAAAATGTTTTTTTTTTGTATTGTTTTTCTGTATTTGTAAAACACAATTTAATTAAATTCTTTAAAAATTATTAAGAATGCTTTTGCACATTACAATTCTTTTTAAAACTTATTGCGAGAGAAAATATGACTTTAGAAACGTAATAAACAAAGAAAAAAAACGTATGAAATGCACTAACTGATGTATGTAAGAATGATGCTGCATACGAAATTTTATGGTAACCATAGTGTTTGTGACAGGTCGGGAAGTCCATGAGTCAGCACCCCTTTACAGGAGCCTTATAATTCCTTTTGCAATATTACTTAAGAAACATCTCTTAAAATATACAGAGCTTATAAATTTAAATATATAAAAATGCATCCAGAATAGATGAATAATTGTGAATAATCATGAATAATTGTGATTAATCATAAATAATTGTGATTCCATATAAACTGAGTCTATTGTAACCAGTGTGCTTTGAGCAGTAATTTTGAAACTTTGTAAATTTAATAACTTCTAAATATATTTTAATTTTAATTGAAACATTCATAAGCAGAAACATTTTTAAAATAAGGAAATAACATCAAAGAAAATAAATTAGTTAATCATGCTTTATTAGTCATGTTCAAGAATAATATGTTTGATGATATCATATCTGATTTAATTTTACAAATAATTAAGAAAATATTTCGTTACACTATTAATTTGCATTTTTATAAATCATCATTATAATTTAAAAATCAAACTTTTTTAAGAAAAAAATTACAAAAAGATAAAGTTATAACATGCATTTGTTTCCTTATTTAATAAGTAAACACAAACATCTACCATTGAGTTGTATAATCATTTTCAATTATTTCATTTAATATTATAACATGATATAAAACATTTTTGTACATTTTGGTGTATTTGATGTGATATATTTCATCATACAATCAACTAAGCATTTAATCTTCAACACCTTTTCAACTAAAATGATCTGTTGAAAAGAAATTCTAAAATAACTATTAGACTTCTTAAAAATATTTACTTATAAATGTGCATTTAAATGTACTGAAAATTTTTCCTTAATTTTGGATGTGTACTTATTGTTTTTGTGTATCAATATAAATAAAATATAAATACTTATATTACAAAATTGTATTATTTTAATTGAAGAATTAATATTTTATAAATAAAAAGGTCTTATATTATAATTAAAGAAAAACTAAACTATTTTTAAACATCAAATAGTGTTTTAAAAATGATATTTTTTTAATTTTCTAAAACTGTTTTATGTGAATATAAATTTTCTAAAACTTTTTTTACATGAATAATTTTTTTTTCTTCAACAAAAGATAAGAAATAAATATATTTGAGACTTCCAAGCCATATTTCCCATTCTTCTCAAAACAATTGTTTACCGATTAAGATTTAAAAATAGCTCGATATTTTAATGTTCCATATCGATGCTTCATCGACAATATTCTATCAGTCTCATAGCTATCAACTTTACTGAATTTATCGGGAAATTCCTGATTTTTCATTGTTTCTTCTACAAATTTTCCAATAATGTATGAAAATCTACTTAATTTTGGCAATTTCAGTGAAAAACTTAAAAACAGCCGAAAATTTTGCCAGAAAAATGTCTATTGAGTTGTTTTATTAGGTTAAATAGTCAACAAAGAAGAAATTTGAATTAGCTAATAAGTTTAGAAATCTTAATTTATAGAATAATATTCTCAAAATGAGAAATGTTTTGAACAAGACTTCAGTAATTCATTTCTAAAAAATATTAAGTCAGCAACGTATGAAAAAATATATTGCCATGAGTTATTCGAATTTGAAATGTATTATGTTTTTCATGGATTAAATATTTGATAACATCTATATTCTTAGAAGAGTTTGTCACTAAATCAAATTTATTTAGTAATGTATTTTATGCTTTTATGTAATTTTATAAGTTTAATATTTATAAATTGCTCTAATGTCGTAAAAGTTGACCTACAAAATAAACATGGAGAAATAGAAGTTGATGTTAATTTTTTTGCATGTAGTATATTTTATTTTTATTAGTTCTTTTATGAGGTTGATGAATATTTTATTAAAATATTAAGATTAACACAAAATATGTTTAACATAAGCCATTCTCAGAATGTATAATCTAGAGTAAAATTGTCTTTTTGCGGTTTTACAGTTTTAAACATCCTGTTTCAAGCAAAATATTGCTAGTAAGGTCTCTTGATTTTTTTTCCTCAAAATCAGTAGAATCTTACTGATTTTTTTTTCTGCAAGGTTGGCAGGAATGCAGTCTAGGAATATATTTTTCTCACTAGAATTCTACTTTCTGGAATAGGACTAATGTTTATGAATCATTATAATTCTGAAGTGGCAAATTATCATTTTATACTAATGTTCTATTTTAGAATATTTTACTAAGCTAGAATACTGGTACAATAACTATGTTGATAATGTAACTTAGAATAATAAATACT